>JARHVA010003671.1:0-600000 GCA_037957365.1 Torreya grandis | reverse complement strand
ACCACACAAGAGTAGAAGCAGTACATTCTTTGTCGACGTTGTTTCAGCCCAGAGTGTAAGATAGTCAATTGCTACAATGATGTATTGAGAACATGTTCGTCGTCCTATTGGAGTGATGGGCCCCACAAAATCAATAGCCAAATTTTCAAAAGGTTCTTGAGAAGGGATGGATCACAAAGGCATAACTTATCTTTTTTTAGGTTTACCTACATGCTAGTAGATGTCACATTCCCTAACATATGCCTTAGCATCTTGGAATAGAGTTGGCCACCAAAGCCCAGCTAGTAGAACCTTGCATGTTGTAGCGTCTCCAACATAATGTCCACCTGTAATACCTTCGTGAACTTCTTGAAGTACCTCAGGGAGTTCATGTTTCATTACACAATGGTGAAGCACCTCATCATGGTCCATTTTGTAAAGATCACCTGCTATGAGCTGAAAGGGTGTGGTGCGAACCGCAAGTTGCTTTTTCCCATGTGAGCTGAGAGACTCAGGTGTGGGACCAGTGTTTAAAAATGCTACAATATCTTTCAGTTCTTCAGGTACCCGTGCAACTCAAAAGAGTTGTACGTCAGGAAGATCATCCTCTATGGCACACATGGGTTCTTTGTTCTCAATCCAAGACAAGGGGTCAGGTCCACAGTCAGCATTCCTAGGTTTCACCATTACAAAAAATTGGAATTCTTGGAATAACACAATCCAATGGTAAATCGTCCCATTCAACACTGGTTTGTTAACTAGGTACTTTAGAGCCTCGTGATCTATATAGAAAATAAATGGATTGGCTAAAAGCTATTGTCAGAACTTTTACAAGGCGTAAACCATTGACAAGGCTTCGCGTTTCATGGTAGTATAGTTTCATTCAGCCGATGTGAGCTTCCTACTGAAAAAGTAAATGGGGTGATCCAGGGGACCATCCCCTGTTTGTGCAAGGATTGTACCAACAACCATGCCAAATGCATCCACATGGACATGAAATGGCTTTGTCCAATCGAGTAATTGCTGAATAGGGGTAATGACCAACTTCTCTTTGAGTGATTCAAAGGCTTCATTACAAGAACTAATCCATATGAACTTCTCATTATGCTTTTAAAGTTCTTCTAGGGGTGGTAATCTTGGCATACCCGCGGATGAACTTTTTGTAATAACCCATGTGCCCCAGGAAGGCACACACCTCTCACTGAGTCTTGGGCACTGGTAGGTGAAGAATCACATATACCTTTGTTGTGTCCACCAAGAGTCCTTCCTTATGAATAATATGCCCTAGGAGCACACCAAAAGGTGTCACGAACAGGGACTTCTTCAAGTTTAAAGATATTTGTAATACCCGACAATGCTCAAGCATGAGCCTGAGATTAGCACAATAGTCCTTAACCAAATCATATACTGTTAAATCGTTCAAATATACTTGGAGTAACTTGTGAATGAAGTCCTTAAAGGCCTTAATTGCTATGCACGAGAACACTATTGGAGCATTTTTCAATCCGAAGGGCATAACAGTATATGCAAATGATCCCCATTCAGTGGTGAATGTTGTCTTAAGTTGGTCTTCTTCAGCTATTTGGACCTGATGGTACCCCAAAAATCCATTTGTAAAGGAGTATACTTCACAAACAACAACTTCAAGGATTTCCTCCGTGAATGGCGTTGGAAAGAGATCTGCCGCACAGGATGCATTGAGTACTCGATAGTCCACACAGATACGGATGCGTCCATCCTTTTTGATACTAATCACCATGGGATTGACCCAATTGAATTCAACAATGGAAGTGATTACTCTGGTGCGGAGCATACTATCAATCTCCTCTTTAATGTGTGCTTGTAGATTAGGATTCATTCTATATAGTTGTTTTCTTATTGGTTAAGCATCGTCAACTAGCTTGATGTGCATCTTCCCTAAATACAAGTGGACTCCCTTCATTTCATTGTAGTTCCTTGAGAAAAAATCTTGATATTATTTTAACAACTCAAAAAAATTTGTAATCTCTGTATCAGTCCAGTAGTTTCTAATTGTGGCCATCTTTGGTTCTTGTTCGGTGCTAATGTTATGTTTAATATTCTGAATAGGCCCATGATAAGGGTTGTCCATTTGAGGCCTTGTGTCCTGAATAGTTTGTATCCCAATGCTTATAGAAACATCTAAATGGTTGGTTAAGGGGTTGGGTGAAGTAGATCCTTCACCTTCGTCTACTTGGAAGACAAGCTTTTTCTCTCCTTGATGAATCTCTTCATGTCATTCTTCATCAGGTATTGGTGTAGGCATAGGAACTGGACGTGTTGAAGGCTCAATGAACAAGTGTAAAGGTTCCTCACGTTCTTGATGGGTATTCTATAGGTGGTCTCTCATGGGACTTGGGTCTCTAATAGCTGCTTCACGCATCGCTGTAAGAGATCATGTTTTCCTTCAGTAACTGCCAGAACTTGGTTCCCATGTGTCATTTTTCATGAATATACCAGGCACATGCCCATGTGCATAAGGTCCCATAGAATGCATGCATCCATAGGTACTCTGGTAAATATGTATCCTCATTTCTCCACATTGTCTCACAAGCTTCAATGTGAGGTTCAGGTGTTTGCACACCACTGTAGCTAATTTTTCCTGTTTAAGCTAGAATTTTCACTTTTATGACTAAGAAGAAAAAAAGAGATAAAAGCTACAGACAAGGGTAAAAGAGATATGGTATAAAAATCTAGTAGAAATGCATGCATGAACCAAAGGAATTGGAGAACTCTTCTTTGGCTAGGGGAAGATGACCTGCATAAGAAAGCACTCAAAGCAAGCTTGTTTGTTAGACAAGGATGCAAGGTGGATTTCTTAGTTGGTGTTAAATCCAAGAAAATTGGAGCCATCTATGGATGATGTCAGTGCACACCTGTAAAATAAGTTAATTTTGAAAGTAGATGAATGAAAGCAAGCATACATAAAAGTAAACAAAATGAATACTTTGCTAATGTAAGCTAAATATCTAATAAACTAACATAAAGAGAAGGTTAATTTATCAAATGAAGTGTTTGGTTTTGGTCTGGTCTGGGATAGAAAGTGGAAAAAATAGGGTTTGGTTAAATGGTAGAAAGATGAGGGTCTTGGGTTAGAGGGCTAATCGTTGGCAGTTATAGGTAACCATCACCAGTTAGGCAACCATCGTCGGTTACCTACTGGTACTAGGAAAATCAAGAAAGGTCTGCGGGTAGAAGGGTGAGATCAAACTCAATCTGATGCATAAGGTTTGTTCAGGATCTGAGAATGGTAAGGTGGAGAGATAGGTGCTCTTAGATGAGATCAGAGGTCTGATAGGAAGGATTTAAAGAGGTAAGATCTAGATAGAAGTATCTAAGTAGAATTAAAGAAGTGTAGAAATGAAAGCAATCCAATGCTTACCTGATCCTAGAGAGACTTTGGCAGCATAACAGTGCTTGAGGGAATTCTAGATAGATTTCAGTAGAGGTTCAGGTTGGTAGTTGTTTGGAAAAAACCGCAGGAAGAGCTCTTGAATGCTAGGATGCTTGAAATCTTGTATACCTGTGTGAAGAGAGCTTGGATGAATACTTGGATGTGGATCAATATAAGAAGAGCCAAAAGAGATGAGTTGAGACAAGATGAGACCAGCCCTTGAATCCTCTTACTCCCCCCCTTTTATAGGGAAAAGGGATGGAGTAAGAAGGACAAGGATGAGGATTAATGAGGCATTGTGATGTGTTAGAGGATGAGGCAGAGAAAAATATTAAATTTTGTCCCTGATTGCCTTGGGAGCAATTGATGATGAGTTACCATCTCGGGGACCTAACCGTTGACAGTTACCCTGACCGTTGTCGGTCGAGGTGCCAAGCATACATGGGTTAAAAAGTGGGTGAAAGGGGTGAAAATGGTGTTAAGGTCAGTTAGGGTGGAAAAGGCTTAGTTGTATAGTTGAAAGGGGTGAATGAGAAGTCCAAGGCATTTTGACAACTAGAACTATGCGTGCGGTTTTCTAGTGTCTACATTTTGCCCCTTTTTGTTATGTAGCTTGTATCTGCAAGCTACAAAACAAAAATAAAGATGGTGTCGATTGAAGTTTGGTTGAAGGTCAATTTTTCCCAAGTATGGGAGGAATCCCCCCTCAAACCAGGAGATGGTGAGGAAAAGCAAAATCGGGTCGGGGTTTGATGAATGGTGTATGGTTAGTCAGAAAGGTGAGTGACAAGATGGTGGTTCAAAGCTGGGTATTTGTAATGCAAACATGTACACAATATGTGACAAAGATGCGATAGCCAAGATCATGCAAAAACTAAGGATGTCAATGTTGGTAAAAATAAGCTCAGTGCTAAGAAGATAGGTGACCAATGGATCACGTGATTGTATTGTGACGGTTGGGTACACTTGTTAGCCTTCTAATCAAAATGGATCAGTGTCCATGGGAGTCTCTAAATTCATAAGTGATCTCGTGTGTTGGTATATAAAATTAGAAGTAATCTCGTGGAGGAATCCAATGTTCTGGTCGTGAAATAAGTGCAAAATGTTCAAATGTTTGAATGGTCAACATGGCAAAGTTGATCTATGTGGTCAAAAAGACCACAACAAGGTTGTCACAAAAGATGTGAATGGTTTGGGTCAAAATGTTCAATGTTGAAATGGACATGGTGTAATGGTTCAATGATAATGTTCAATGGTTGATGGTTGAAAAGAAAGGGATGGCCGAGCTAATTCCAAATGCACTAGGTAAATGAACATTGCCTACATAGTTCCATGGACATAGTATCCAACAAAAACTTCAGAACAAATGTAGTTCTAGTCTAATTGGATAATTTTTAAAAGAGGAAGAAAGAAGGAGAAGAGTAATCTCAAAAAATCCTGGGGAAGGAAATTCCCCAAATATGTCAAGGTGGTTGTCAAATGAGTTTCCCCAATTCGACCTACCACATGGTCTTAGTTTTGTTGAAGGTAGTGTTGGTTCTGATCGAAGAAAGTGGTTTGATAGAGGCTGGAGAGTAATACTCTCCAAGAACTAAGTGATGGAGAAGGAATCTCCAAGATAGAGGCCTTGTTTGGTTTGGGGGTGTGGTTATGAAAAGGTGAAATGTGGGAGAATTAGAAGACACATATTTCCAATAGTCAACAATAGAAGGGAAAGAAAATAAGCATGATGCCTTTTCGTTGGTAAAGACCGAAAACATCACTAAAGTTAATTGGGGCTTAGCGAACCTTAGCTTTTTGAATGCTTCGCATAATAATACTTTGGTTGATAAAATTGTGTCTTAATCACGTTGTGTCCAATAAGCTCAAAATCCCTTGATTTATAGAGAATGAAAGAAGGGGAATAAGTGGTAATTGAATGGTAAATGGGTGAATAGGGAAGATAATCTTATGTGGGCAAGCTTGTCCCTTCTACAGGTGACCTAAGAACCAAATTTATACAAGTCCATGTCTTATGCTCAGTGTAGACTGATCAATGCGGGAAGTCTACTGAAGGGAAAGCTGATTGCAACTTTCTTGGGATGTTTATTTTGTTTTTGAGAAAGGGTATGTATATGCTTTAGCTTTTTTTTTTTTTTTGAGAAGTTTGTGAAGCTGATCGATGTGGGAAGCTTCAAGGAATTGTTTTTAATATATATTTGACTTAGCCATTCTTCGAGGGAATGGTCTAAGTTTTTTATTTTTGGTATCCATCTTTCAAGGGAGTAGTCTATCTTTTAAGTAATGTTCAAGAAATGGGGCAGCTATCTTTCAAGGGAGTAGTCTGCAGAATGCTAGAAATTTTGACCCAAATGATATATTTTGGTATCCCAAATAGTTTGAATACTAGTTTTAGACATGGACAAGTCTAATAAGGCTTAAAGGTGTAACTTTATGAAGGTAAAATTTTAGCACAAGAAGGTAGTAGAGGGTGGAAAGGAATGGGTTTTGAGAGACAAAAGACCATGGGATTTTGTCTCGTAAAAGATAAAAAGTATCCATGAGAACCATGCTTTGGGTAGAGCTGGGGTACCCATATTCAGGATTAGGTAATAGTTGTGATGGATAATCACATGGTTTTGTTTGAATCAAGTTATCCTCAAAAGTAGAGGAAAAAAGAAATGTGAGGGTAGAAAATCTCATGACTCAAGGGATGAGCTTAAGTTAGACAAGAAGGTGAGTTTGATCATTCTTTCAACAAAAGAAAGGACGTAGATGCGAAGCATTAAGAGTCTTAGGTTCTGATTTTTATTTGAGGGAGGACAAACGATAAGCTCCTAATCCATACTTAAGAGTGATGATTTAGGGTCCAAGCTAATTAAAGGCAAACTTGCCTCTTTTGCTTTTATCCATGTTAGTGACATGTTGGTTTTCTTTGAGGATGAGATCTCCGATTTTGAATTCTTGCTCTCTCAGATTTTTGTTATAGGTGCGCGTAATGCATTCTTGGTAGAGACGAATGTGGTTAAGGGCTGTGAGGAAATGTTCATCAAGTAGCTCCAATTGGGCTAAACATTCTTGACGATAGTCACTCTCAGAAATAATGTCTTGCAATGATATGTGAAGAGAGGGAACTTGTACTTCAAGAGGCAAGACTACCTCTGCCTCGAAGACAAGGGAGAAAGGGGTAGCACCTGTAGAGGTTCGAATGTTGGTGTGAAAGGCCCACAAAGTGAAGGGGATATGTAAGTGCAAATCCCGATCTGAAGCATTGATGACCTTGGTTAGCATTTTGTTCAAATTTTTTTTGGAAGCCTCAACTTGTCCTTTTGCTTATGGATGGTAAGGCAAAGAAAAGATAAGTTTGATGCCAAAGGTGTTTCAAAGACCTTGGACTTGTTGGTTTTTGAAAGATTTGCCATTATCAGTGATGATCTTATGGGGAACACCAAAACGACAGATGATATGGTGGTTGATGAAGTCAACGATCTTTTCAGCTTTGGTGGAAATAAGAGGAATAGCCTCTACCCACTTAGTGAAGTATTTGGTATCGGTGATGATAGAGTGGTGACGTGAAGAATGAGGATTGATTTCTCTAATGAGGTCCAATCCCCATTGTGAGAAAGGCCAAAGGTCTTTGGATGTTTGAAGGCCATGTGCGGGTGCATGATGCAAATTAACATGTTAACATTTAACACACTTCTTTACATAGTCACAACAGTCTTGATTAAGGGTGGGCCAATAGTATCCAAGGTGAAGGATATATTTAGCAATAGCTAGGCCACCAAAGTGTCCACCACATATTTTGTCATGGGTTTCTTTGATAATGTGAGAGGCCTCATGACCACGAAGATAATGGAGAAGATGGTCGTCAAAACCATATTTGTAGACTATTCCTCCTGATATGGTATAATGGGAAGTGGTTTGGATGAAGGCTCGTTGGGCATTCCTAGAGAGGTTAGGAGGAACTACACCAAGGTTGAGGTAGTTGAAGGTTTGTTCATACCAAGTGTCTGAGGTATATTCTTTCACATTGCAAATGGTAGGAAATTCGGAGTGGATATATGAGGGTGTGACGAAATGATGAATGGTGACAAAGAATTTGGAAGTGGCAGGTTGAGTTGGGATTTGGGAAGCAAAGGAAGCCATTGTATCTACAAACTTTTTAGTGGATCGTGGAATAGATTGGATAGAGTAATGGTCAAATGACGCCAAGAGTACATCAACTAATTATTTATACTTTTTTTGGATGTCATTTTTGCATTGGCAGGAACAATTAACTTGGTTTATGACAAGTTGGGAATCGTCGAAGACAGTAATGGTTTTGAATCTCAAGGCTAAGGCGGTTTGGAGACCTATCACTAGGGCTTCGTACTCAACCATGTTGTTGGTACACTCATAGTCAATTTTGAAAGAAAGAGGAATGGGTTCTCCATCAAGGGGAATGAAAACAACTTTAACACCCCCACTATGTTGATATTTGGATCCATCGAAGAACATGGTCATTTGATAGGTGATGTCTTCCTGAGACATAGTTGCAATAGACTCATCTGGAAATGTAAGAGGAAGGTGTTGATTGTTTGGTAAAGGAGCTTCAGCTAATTGGTCGGCAATCACTTGCCCTTTGATTGACTTTTGCTAGAGGAACTCAAGGTCGAACTCAGTGAGGAGCATGAGCCACTTAGCCATACATTGGTTTTGGTATGGTTTAGAGTGCATATACTTGAGGGGGTTAGTGTTCGTGATGACGTAGGTTTTATGATTGAGGAGGTAGTGACTAAGTTTAGTAGCTACGAAGACGAGGGCAAGGCAAAGCTTCTCGATATGGGTGTACTGTGTCTCATACTCTATAAGTGTTCAACTGATATAATAGATAGCTTGTTCCTTATTTTTTTCATCCCAATGTGCAACCATTTCCCCTAGGGAATGGTTAGTGGCAGATATATAGAGGTATAAGTGTTGATCCTCCTTAGGAGGGGTGAGAACTGGTGGAGAAAGAAGGTATTCTTTGAGCGAATCAAAGGCCTGTTGACAGTCTTTAATCCACTTAAAAGAAGTGTCTTGAGTAGATGGTGGAAAGGTTGACATCTATCAAATAATTGAGAGATGAAACGATAGATGGATTGGAGTTTACCTTGTAGGCTACAAAGTTGTTTAATGTGGGTTAGAGGTGGCATCTCGAGGATGGATCAGACCTTGGTAAGGTATACTTTGATTTCTCAGAGAGAGACGATGAAGCCAAGGAGTTTTCCAGATAGGACCCCAAAAATACATTTCTTGGGATTTAGTCTGGCGTGAAAATGGATGAGGCATTTCAAGATGATGGTGAGAACAACTAGGTGGTCCTTGAAATGTTTAGATTTCTCAAGGAGATCATCCACATAGTCCTCAATAATTTTATGAATGAGATCATGGAAGATGTAAGTCATGGCACGCTGGTAGGTTGCCCCAATGTTCTTCAAACCAAAGGGCATGAACCTATAGCAAAAGGTTCCACATGGGGTGATAAAAGAGGTTTTATGTTGATCCATGGGGGAAATCAAGATTTGATTGTATCCTAAGAAATTGTCCATAAGAGATAGCATTTCATGGCCACCGGTGAGGTCAACAAGTTGATCGATGTTAGGCAAAGGAAAGTCATCTTTTGGACAAGCAAAGTTAAGGTCATGAAAGTCAACGCAGAGTCAAAGTCCTCCTGTGGGTTTGGTGATAGGGACAATGTTAGAAACCCATTGAGGATAGTCTATGAGTTGGATGAATTCTACGGATAAGAGACGTTTTATATCCTCTTTTACAAGAAGTACAATGCAAGGATGCATCCTGTGAAGCTTTTGGTGCATAGATTTGACGTCAGGTTAGGTGACAATGTTATGGAGGGCAATAGACGGGTTGATTCTTGGCATGTCCTTATAGGACCAAGCAAATGAAATTCTACGATCATGAAGGAAGAAAAATCTTGTTTCTCCCTAGAATTTAAGGATTGACCGATTTTGACTATGCGGGGATTATCCTGAGTACCGAAGTTGACCTCTATGGTAGATTCATTCAACATGGTTTGATTCTCAAGAGGAAGAGATTTGTGGATAGAAGAATTTTCTACACCAAGGTAGGTGAGAATGGAATCATCATCCTATTATCAAATGGTATGTATGGTAGGATAATCGCATTTGATCATGTCAAGTGGATGAGAGGAAGGGTTTTAGTTTGGTCATCCTTTTGATAAACCAAGGGGCCCAAACCAACAATGTCAATCAAAAAATAATTAGGAGGAATGACCTCAAAGTCCTCAGACTTGAAAGGGGAATGGGTTGGCAAGGAATAGGTTTCATCCTCAATATTGGCGATGGGTTTCGATGAATCGATGGGTTCTTCAGGTGGTTGAAACCCAACGCTGAAGGACCCCTGAGGATTTTGAGTTTTGATCATGGGTAGCTCATGGGGTCCCTATTCATAAAGGCCAATACCGAATCCTTTCCAGGCACACCTATGAAGATATTGTTTGGCAAATGTTGGTTTGTCAAGGTATGAGAACTCTGTGGTGAATGGTTTGGTGGAAGAGGTAGTGGTGGGAGCGACAAGTGGATGATCAAGTACCCCATAGATGAAGTTGGTTTGATGGTCGAGGAGCCCAAAAGGAATGATGGTGCCAATGTTGGGGTCATTGTTGGGATCATGGATGAGGCTGCCATACTCTTTAGGAGTGGGGAAAGCATCCAAAGCTAAAAGACGATATTATCCCAATGAGAGACATTAGAATGTGGGTTATAAGGGGTCCTCTATGGGAATTTGAGATGAAGGAATGAATGAGTTTGTTGAAGCTTCATCATGGGTAGTGGTGGAAGTGTTGTTAATGGGTGGTGAAGTGGATGAGTTAGGAATGAGGACATCATTTGGATGATAGGTCATATTGCATGAAGCGAAGGGACTTGGGTCAGCTTTGATGGTAACGACTTGACCCGTCTTCTCAAATTTTACACATCGGTGTAAGGTGGAAGGGACCCAACTCATGGCATGAATCCAAGGGCGTCCAAGTAAAACATTGTATTGGAACTCACCCTTTACAACATAGAAGAATTCATGAATAGTGCGAGGTCCTAAATAGATGTGAAGGATGACCATGCCCAAAGTAGTGGCCATGGTGCCATTGAAAGAGTGAAGGACCGCTATAGTTTCAGACATGATGTTCTTGGGTAGTTTCAGTTGGTCATAAGCATGCAAGGAGATAATGTTGATACTAGCTCCTCCATTAATCGTCACCCTTTTAATGCGAGTTTGGATAATGTATGCGGTGATAAACAAGGGAGGATCAGGTTCCTTAGGATGAACAGATGGAATCTCAAAGACTTGAAATGTGATGCGGTTGAAATGTTGGAGAGTGCCAACAAAGGTGGCTAGAGGTTGAAGATCATGTGGTTGAACCTCAATGGATTGGAGGGTTGCAATGAGTGCTTGGCGATGATGGGGTGAGGTGTTAATGAGTTCATAAAGACTCATCTTCACTAGAGTGTGGTGAAGTTTCTTAAGCACTACGCGTATCAAGGATTTAGATGGGTTGGATGAAGGGACACCCAAAATGGATATCTTGGGTTTTGGTGATGGTGTGGGTAAAGGTGAGGGTATGTGAAATTGGTTGGTAGGTTGAGAGTTGGAAGGGTATGTCCATGGGATGGACACTTTAGCTTTCTCCTTACCCTTTTGTTGGGCCCTAGATTGGGTGACCATGTGGATAGTATGGATAAGGGAAGGTGTTGGACTAGGTGGTTCCTCCGGTTCTTCTTTACTTATGGATGAGAGTGTGGGAGAGGGTATGTTTTGGAAAGGTTGAGTTGGGGGTTGAGTTGGTAATGGGCTAAGAGGTGGTTCATCTGACAACAAATCATCCTCATCCATCAAGTTATGGACAAGGGTTTCAAGAGCTTTACAACTTTCAATATCATGTCCAGGTGTTCTATGATAGGCATAAATTAATTAATCATTAAACCAAGACGGTGTAGGATGTGAGTGGTCAAATTTCTTAGAAGGGTCAAATGGTTTGATGGGTGGTAAGCGGATAGAATAAGTCTGCAACAACCTTTACAAGATGGTTGAATAGGATTCATTAAAAGGTGTTGAGGGCACCAAAGTTTTGGTTTTAGGAGGTAGAGTGGGAGTCCTTTTTGGAGGATGTCTCACCATGGATTTGGAAGATGATTGAATAGTTTTGGTGAATGGTTTAAGTTGGGGTTGTGTATTTGGGTTTAGCTTTGTGGAGGATTTAGAAGTTGAGGGTGCTTGTTTGGTTATAGGTGGGAGAGTAGTAAGGGAAAGTCTATCCAGAAATGAGGATGATGAGGTTGATGATTTGGTAGAAGATGTAGGTGAGGAAAAGGGTGAAGGATAGCGAGATAAGGAATATGGAACAAGGAGAGTTAAGGGATGAGGTCCCAAGATAGAAGGTAAGGTGGAAGGAGGTGGTATGGGTCTAGCTCGAGGTGGAGACTTGATTGGTTTGATCCTTTTGATGGGTTTGGTAGTTGTTTATTTCAGTAGTTTAGGAGGGGTCAAGTCCAACTTAAAAGGTGGATGAACAATATTGGGAGTAGGAAGTATCACTAGGTTTTTGATGGGTTTAGTTTGAGGGGTAGATGATGATTTGGGAATTTTGAGTGGAGGAAGGTGGGAAGGTTCTCCTAGATTCGTGGAAGGAGAAGGGTTGGTTGGAGGTATGATGAGTTTATAGGTTGAAGGAAGTGTGGTTAAAGATTCTAGTTTGTTTTGATAAGGTAGACCTAGATGATGCCAAAAAGTGGCTCTATCTAGGTTGGGTTGAGAGGTGAATCCTAGATTTTGAACCAATCTAGAAAAAGGTTTGTAGATGGGCTTAGTTTCTTGATCCTTAGTTTCAAAGATTATGCCTTTAAGTGGAGGTGAGGGAATGTTCTTGGGAGAGGGTTGTAAAGTTTGGGAGGATGATTCCACCATGGAAAGTTTAGGTGAAGAGGTTTCCTCTTTTGGAGTGGTTTCAAAAGAGAGGTTGAGTTGTTCAATGATAGATGTGATAGGTTTAAGTGAGAGGATGGATATGGTTTCTTCCTTTGGTTGAACCTCCAAAGGAATGGTAGGTGAGTTCTCCTCCATGGGTGCAAAAATGTGTGGAGAGGTGGTTGAAGCAATGATTACCTCCTTTGGTTTTTTTAAGGGAGGTGTGGGTAAGTCCATGGTTTTCTTTAGTGAGGAGGAGGGTGAGGTGGCTTCTTTGGTTTGGATGTCCAAAGGAAGGGTAGGCGATTTGGCTACTTCAATGAGTGGGATGGATAAAATAGAGGTTGAGGTAATAGTGTCCTCAACAAAGGGTTCAATAATGATTGTATCGACCGTATTGACCTCATGTGTGTGAGATGATTTAGGTTGGTTTTCGTTATAGTTGGTAGAAGGTGTATTGTTGGGAAATGGTTTACAAAAAATATCAAGGGATTGGTTAGCGGGTGCATTGGGATTGTCAAATATGATTTCCCCCTTGTCAATCATGTTTTGGACAATCATTTTGAAGGTATTACACCTACTGACATCATGTCTAATAACGTGATGGTATGCACATGAATCATTTTCATTGTACCAACCAGGTGTGGGGCAAGTAGTGTCAATTTTTTTAGGAGGTTTTATAGGTGGAAGTTGTATGATGTTTGCTTTGAGTAGTTTCTCCAAAACTAAAGTGTAAGATTCTCCAATAGGAGTGTATTTTTTTGGAGGTCCATGGGTTTGATTTGGGTTGGGTTGTTTGAAATAGTAAGAGGAATTGGTTAAGGGGTTGGATTAGTTGATGGTAGGAGGTGGAGCAGTTTTGAGAACAACTGAGTTGGCCGATGCCTTAAATTTAGAGGGTTGGATTGATTATTGGGTTTTGATGATGAGGATCATTATATTTAAAAGTGGAATTCTTGTTCCAAAGTTTTAATTTTCCTTCCTCGATGGATCGGATTTCCAATTTTCGTGTCATGGTAGAGGCCTCATCGAAAGTTCGGAAAGTTTGAACCTTGAGAGTGGGTGAGATGTGTTTAACACAACCTCGTGAAAAGAGCTCAATCAATTCAGTTTGTGGTAATGAGAAAGAAAGTTGGTTGATAAGACCTCTCCATCTAACAATGAAATCAACAATTGATTCATCATCGAATTGCTTCATGGAATAAAGGTCAGTTATGGACACCTTTTTAGATATGTTCACTAAAAAGTGATCTAAAAAGACTTGGGCGAGTTGGGCGAAAGAAAAAATGGAGTACTTGGTGAGAGAACTATACCAATCAAGAGCGGGTCCTATCAAACACATGGGGAAATTTCAAAGGAGGAGGGCATCATGATGTGCAATTAAATAGCATGAATGGCAAAATGCCTTCAAATGTTGTTGTGGGTCCTCTTTGCCTCAAAATTTGGAAAATTAAGGCAATTCCCATTGAGGAGGATAGGATTGGATTGGGATGGATGGGTGGATAGGTTCGTTGCATATTTGGTCATAAAAGAGAAGGTTATGAGTTCCTGAGATGGATGATTCAAGATTGGTCATTTTGTCAATTAACATCTTGACTAAGTCAGTTTGAGTTTGGGTAGATGGAATATTGTGGGATAGGTTGGGTTGAGGTATGGTAGATGCAACATATTGATAAGGAGGTTGTGAAGATGTTGTATATTGGTATGTGGTTATAAGAGGTTGGGATTGGTGCCACATAAGGATTCATGGGTACATAAGATATAGTTGAAGGGGCTATGTGACCTTGTGGATTAGGCACGTATTGATAAGAGGTTGCGAGAATTTCTTGAGAGGTTATTGTAGTTGGAGGTATAGATGTATGAGTGGGTTTGGGTAGAGTTTGAGTAGTAACTCGTGTGTTGATGGGTGGAAGAGTTTGAGGTATAGAAAGCACCAAGTTTTGGAGATGGTTATAAGTTGGTTGGGTGGCGATGGTGGAAGGAAAGGTGGAAAGAGGGGTAGAAGTTACCCCTAAGGTGGGTGTGGGATAAGTAACAAGAGGTTGGGTTACCCCAACATTAGATGTGTTGGTTGGTGTAGGGGGTGCTTGATTATGGGTCGAAATACTGGATTGGATTTGGGTGGTGGTAGAAAATGAGTTATGCGTATAAGATGAAGCTTGGGTAACCAAGGGTTGGGTAGAAGTAACACCCACCATAAGCTCATGAGGCATGCCTAAAGAAGGATCTGTGGAAGGAACCAAAGCAATTGGGGTACAATGAGCTAAAGTGTTAAGATAGTTTTGAAGGGCAATGGGGTTATTATCAAGGAAAGTGGTGAAATCAGCATCACCCTCAACAACAATTTGAGGCATGGTAGGTGGGGGCGAATGATGAGGAGAACCCCTAACCTCTAAATTATACCCCATGGATGATGAAGAAGAAGAGGTAGGGGATGTTTGATGGGTTTGATTCCTCAACTGTTGCCTGGTAAAAACCATGTGAGGAATTGGAAAATAATAACAAACCTCTCACTTCAAATAATGAGCAAGCAAAGAAAAGTTCAAGGCAAACAAGGCACAAACTAAAAGTGCAATTAATCCTAGGATTCATTTTAAATCACTTTTGGCTTATGCCTTAGAGAGTGTGAAATAAGTTTGAATTGTGAACCAGGTACTAAAAAGTAAGATAAAGATGGTTTCAAGTTTGTTATGGTGCTAAAAAAGAATCTATATCAGATAAGGTACGTGGCCTGGTACTGGAGGCTTGCCTCCCGCACTTCACGAACCTGAAGCTGAGCCAGACCACTTAGCCAATAGATACCATTTGTCTAGAGTTTATACTTCGCCAAAGAACGGAGTGGGTCCTCCCCTTGGTGATGAAATCCAAGTAGGATCGCCAGAAAGGGTAAGGTTATCCAATGGGTGAAGAAATCCCAATGGGCTTTGTCTCAAGTATGTTATGATGTTTGTTTTTGTGCGAGTGGTTTGGTTGTGTAACATATGTGTGTTACGATTAATTCATAATGCTTTAATTAACTAGGTGAGCTAAATCAAGCAAGCAAACCATGAATGCAGAAATTTATTTTATACCCAAAAGGAAATGTTCATATTTTGTTCGATAAGCAAAGAATAAAGTAAGAAATGGAAGTAGGTCCCACAAGGTGTGCCAAAATGTTTAATCTAGAATTTTCACTTTTATGACCAAGAAGAAACAAAGAGATAAAAGTTGTGGACAAGGGTAAAAGAGATACGATAGAAAAACCTAGTATAAATGCACGAGTGAGCCAGACGAAGTGGAGAACTCTTCTTTGGCTAGGGGAAGATGACTTGCATAAGAAAACACTCAAATCAATCTTGTTTGTTAGACAAGGATGAAGGGTAGATTGCCTATCTGTTGATAGATCCAAGACAACCGAAGTTATCTATCGAGGCTATCAGTTGACACCCATAAAACAAGTTAATGCTGAAAGTAGATGAATGAAAGCAAACATACATAAAAGTAAACAAGACAAATACTTTGCTAATTTAAGCTAAATATATAATAAACTAACATAAAGAGAAGGTTAATTTATCAAATGAAGTGTTTGGTTTTGGTCTGGTTTGGGATAGAAAGTGGAAAAAACAAGGTTTGGTTAAATGGTAGAAATATGAGGGTCTTGGTTCAGAGGGCTAACCGTCATCAGTTATAGGTAACCATCGACAATTCTTAGCAATCGTCATAGATTCCCTGTTGGGATTAGGATACTCAGAAAGGTATGTGGGTAGAAGGGTGAGATCAAACTCAATTTGATGCAGAAGGTTTGTTCAAGATCTGAGAATGGTAAGGTGGAGAGATAGGTGCTATTAGATGAGATCAGAGATCTAATAGGAAGGATTTAAAGAGGTAAGATATAGATATAATTATCTAAGTAGAATGGAAGAAGTATAAAATGAAATCAATCCAATGCTTACATAATCCTAGAGAGACTTTGCCAGCATAACAGTGCTTAAGGGAATTCTAAATAGATTTCATCAGAGGTTCGGGTTGGTAGTTGTTTTAAAAAAACCGCAAGAAGAGCTCTTGAATGTTGGGATGCTTGAAATCTTGAGTACCTGTGTGAAGAGAGCTTGGATGAATACTTGTATGTGGATCAATACTAGAAGAGCCAAGAGAGCTGAGCCGATACAAGACGAGACCAACCCTTAAATCCTCTTACTCCCCCGCTTTTATAGGCAAAATGGATGGAGTAATAAGGATAAGGATGAGGAGTAACGAGGTGTTGTGATGTGTTAGAGGATGAGGTGAAGAAAAATATTAAATTTTGTTCCTGATTGCCTCAAGAGTAGCTAATGATGAGTTACCAGCTCAAAGACCTAACCATCAATGGTTGCCCTGACTGTCATCGGTCGAGGTGCCAAGCATACGTGGGTTAAAAAGTGGGTGAAAGGGGTGAAAATGGTGCTAAGGTCAATTAGGGTGAAAAAGGCTTAGTTATATAGTTGAAATGGGTGAAAGAGAAGTCCAAGGCATTTTGACAACTAGAACCGTGTGTGCAGTTTTTTAGTGTCTACAGTTCCCCTAACCTTATTTTTGTAATGGAATTTGTGGTGTAGAGTAGAGCTTACTTGATACCAGTACAAAAAGTGTTCTTTATGGGTGTGCCACCATCTTACGGCGGTGCCATCAAAAAGGTGATCTAATGACCTTACCCGATCATTTTTGATGTCATAGAACTCTTCGAGATGTTAGACAAAGTCATGTACCTCTATTTTTCCTTAGAACTATGGGTCTTCATCAAGTCTTTCCAGTGGTGGTCCTATCAGTGGCCCTCTCATTGCTAAACTTGTGAGGTGAACAAACTTGTGACATTTATGGAGTGGGTGTAGGAGGTTCTCATGACTATTGATGGTGCTATATACTCTCCCAGTGAGATCATAGTCACCATGTGCCTAGCAATTACAGGTATTGCTTGTAGTGTCAGAAATAGATTGGGTACCTATCCACCGTAGAACATCATCTAGGGTTGGATCACGTTGCTCATCATTTCAGGCAGTGACATTATATATATGGTTTATGTCCTCATCAACATTGACGGGTTCAATGTAAGGAGGTCCTTGTGTTTGATCCAATGGTATAACCACATGTTGATTAGTGATCTCAAAGATAATATAGTGTTTTTCTCAAGTCTTCATTATTCTCATAGCACCAACGTCTTCCAAGTAGAACTAGGTAATCATCAGCTTCAACAAACTCTAGAACCTCAAAATCTGCTTTGAATGGCACTCCAAGTATGTCGATCGTGGCATTCTTGAGGACCCCAATAGGGTGAGCATGAGTCTTATTTTCTGAAAATAAGACATGGGGTGAAGGATGTAGCACTGGGCTAGACAATTTTCACCAAGCATCTTTGGTGAGGACATTAACTTCTACCCTAGTATCCACTAAAATGTCCATGATTACCCATCCATTGATGGCAACGTTAACCAATATTTCTCTATCTTTCGGAGGAGTAGATGAACTAGGAGTATCCTAACATTGAGCATGATTTAAGCAGTGATATTCACTTTATCGAATGATGTGAGGGTGAACTTCATTTGGTAGTCAGGGTTGACTCTTAATCCAAGCACTGATTTGTGGGACAATATCCACATCCATCATCTATTTACATAGTTCCTACAAGTCATCCCATGCCACAAGTTGAAGTTCAACTTCCCCTTGCATAGCCATATGTTGTGTTACATCCTTGTCTTTGAAAAATTGAATCTCACCCTTAAGTTCTTGTACAAGTGTCATCATATCTTGAAGGGCATCATTTTGTTATTGAACATTAGGGTACTTTTTAGCTCATGGTTCTTTCCATTGTACCTTCTCAATTTGATTAGCCATCGACTAAGTCTATACCCCACTGTGAGTGGTAATGTTTACTTGTTGAACTATAGGGATGGTTGGGTGCCTGCGTAATTGTGGTTTATCAATTCAAATCATACCGATGCTCTTTTCATTTTTCTCCTTGGTGATAGCCGCATATAGATCAGGGCACTCTTCCAGCTGGTGGTCCTTTTTACAAAAAGCACATGTCGGGTATTATGGGCAATCCTTTTGATAGTGGTCTAGGGATCCACATTTGTAATAGGTTCTGGGTGGGAACTGACCACCTCCTTGCCCTTGTCCTCTCCCTCATCCTCGATAGCCCTCATTATCTTGAGTATTATTGACTGAGGTTTGGCATGTTGCATGCGCTCGAGCTTCATTAATATCACTGATCAATCAACAGTCATTGGTGTCATGAGTGTAGGCATCACAAATTTTACAATACTCAGACACTTTAGTGTGCATAGCCCACTATAAAAGAGGACAAGAGCAAACATCATGCTCCTCATGGTAGATTTCACATATTTGTTTAAGTAATGCACCGATGTTCTTGCACAGGCAGTTGTTTTGTGTATGTCCTTTAGATTTGCAGTCTATTCACTAAACACCATTACATGTTTCATGTGCAGTGTTGTCTATTAACTTTTCTAACTATGATGCCATTGAGGCTATATTGGTCTCCATAAAGGGACTAATCCCAATGTCAATGCTTCCAACTACTTCAGTGCGAAGCGAAACTTCCAAGGCCTCGCACGGGTTCTTGAAGGTCCATTATGACAGGGTTCATCGAAAAGGTAGTAATAGTCCTCCCATAAACCATTGTGCATGCTAGGCAGTGTTAATTTCAAAGGAAAGTCTAGAAAGTAAGGTTTTAAACCTTATGTCATACTCACGTACGCTCTTTGTAAGTCCTTATTTTATGTCCTTCAATGTTGATATACTCTGTTGCTCAAATTCAGTTATGTTGAACTCCTAAAGGAAGACTATTTTGAGCTGATCAAAATCAGCCACCACTTTTTGAGGGTCAAACTTTTGGTACCACTTATGCATGCATTCCAAGAGCTTAATTGCAAATTATGTGGCTTTATGTTTATAAGATGTGATCCCTCACGCCTTCCAAATCAATTCGCACTTGTGGACATGCTCAACAACATTCTTCACCTATCAGTATTCAAGTAAGTGTAATGTCATCTCATATAGACCATGGTCAATTGAGGTGTTTGGGCGAGTGGTTGCTAGGAACCTACAACCCCAGTTCTTTGAGGGAGTTCACTTCCTCCTGTGCCACCCCTTAGTCCTCCTCCAGTACCTCCAGCAACAGTGCTTGGAGCAGAACCTGGTTGGTTAACTAAAGTTGGGCCTATATTATGTCCTTGAAGGCCATGTCCACTAAGTATCCCAAGTTGTGCCATAAAATTCTCTTGAAGAGGGAAAAATAGTGTTAAATCTAAATGAGCCTCAATTGGCTCAGTTTTAATATTCCTTACCAATTCAGTGTCTGACTTCGAACTATTTGTATCCCAATTTCAAATATGTACTCCATCTAACTCAAAGGCATGAGCTCGCACGATGTTGGGGGAGTTGGGTTGATTCAGACTTGGTTCCTGCCATCCAACATGTTTCTCCTTTATAAGATAGAAGTGGCATAAATTGTGATTCAAAAGTGATGGGGTCCTCATGTATTTCTGCTTCCCTATAGATCCTAACATCACTCCTTGAGTTCTCCCAGTCTCTTCCCGCACTGCTAACTCCCCTGATCCTTTGTCGATCTTCATCATACTTCCGTTTCTGTAGTGGAGGCTAGCTACCTACCATTTTGAACCCATAATCTGCAATCAACCTCTACTCTCCCCTTCCAAATTGGTGGCTCATGCACAAGAGGATTTAGCCATCCATTGGCATGGTTTCCAATCCAAGGTAAACAATTAATTTTAAAAGTAACAAGCATTAGATAGCAACCCCATGACTCTCGAAGGAATTAGAATTTTACTTCTTTAGGACATGAATAGGTGGTCATAGCGTACTCCAGAATGTAGCTGTTCTAAAATCCTCTCCACCAAAATTTGACTGCTCGCATCCATGGGACTCCAAGTCATGCTAGAGCCCTTTGTCATTCTAGTGTCCAAGACTGCCTCCTTGCATGATTCCTTGATCATCCTTGAGCATATGCTAGTAGCCAAGCATGTAAAATAATTGGGAACTTCGAAAATAAGGTTTCATGCAAGGGACTATAGATATTCTACTCCACCCACTGTCATGCAGAGATTCATAGTCCAAGATATGGAACTGAAAACATATCTTTAATACTGATAACCCATTCTTATATATTTTCTAGCGTAATATGGTCAAACATTTTCCCATGGCTATGCTTCAAGTGATTCGGATCCTGGCAATGGAACCAAAATGTTGGGTTGTTTTAGTTGATTCTAACTCCAACACTGAAGTCTACACCAATGAGCTAGCATGTTGCCCCTATCACGCAAGATTTAGGTCTCACACACTCACCTAAAGTGCGCAACGAAAGACCGGTTCTCAAAGGTTTTGTAACACAGTAATATATGTTTATTCATACCTTCCTCTTTATGCAGTTTCAAATAAGGATTATTTAACAACACAAATATACTACTATAATCCTTCTAGTTGCAATTATTAGTATTAATACATGGATCACCATCATCATCTAGCATTAGTGACTCAAAAAAAAAGATACTAATAACAATAGACTAAGGAATAACTCATATCCAAGTTTAGCACTTAGTGTATTCCATCATTCAAGAAACAAATTCGCAAATTCTGATATCTCCTATTAGATGCTTAATGAACCAAAATGTAAAGCTCCATCATCTATTCTTCAAAAGATCATCCTCAAAAAAGATTACAATAGGGGTATTTATATTGGTTTTGCCCTGACCAAGTGTTAAAATCATAAATGTTAGGAGCGAATGACGCACGGATTCTCAATATACTGAGAGTCGTGGCACTTACAATAAGTTCTTCCTAAAGACCTAGGTCCCTGCATCCCTAAATCCTCACTCTTATGCTATATACTGGTGGCCATGTGTTCCATTCCTTGCGGGCTGGTGCAAAACCTCTGATGAATAAGGTCAAAGTGTCCCATATGAATCGCTCTCCTAACTGCTCCTGCTTCCCACATGCTCCCCTAGTTTTCTATTTTCACTCTATGTTCAATGTTCTTGGGTTCTCTGTGACTTGTTATACTTTGACTAGGTCTTCTCATGCTAGTCCCTTTTACGCCATTATCTTCTCGTGCCATTGTCCTCTTGCACCCAATAGGTTTGGTGCCATGGTGCTTATGTGCCTAGCAGTCACTCACCATGGTCTTCCCATGTCGTGTCGGTTTTGTGCCAAAATAAGACAACACTTAGTCAAAATTCTGGGGCCAACAAGTTACTTTATGAAACCAACTAATTTTAAACTAAGTGTCCAATCGACGAATAAACATCACGATCACATTTGAATGGCCAAACAAATATTATGACAACCTTTGTTCACTCCTTGAACGCCCCTGACACTACCAACTTGCACATCACCAAACACATCTCTTAAGAGAAACTTGATAATCCTTAGGCAAAAAAGACAACAAACTTTGACATGACATTGCAAACAAACAATGATGGATAAATAAAAACCATAAAATATTATGGTTGCATGTGTGATTTGTCTATGTATGCCCCATATTTTACTTTCCCAATCTAGAGGAGATGAAAATGGTATCATGTTTTCTCTCACAACCAATTATAACTTAAGTGAGCAAAATTTTCTCTATGGAATGAACAACATTTGAATGGAGTGCCTAATTGATGAATAGACATCGCAGTCATGTCTAGATGGGCAAAGAAAAATAATAACCTTTTTTCACTCCTTGAACTCCCATGGCACTCCCAACTTGCATGTCGTTAAACACATCTCTTAAGAGAAACATGACAATACTTAGGCAAAAAAGACAACAAACTTTGACACAATGTTGCACACAAACTGTGAGGGCTAAATGAAAGCTAAAAAATCCTACAGTTGCATGTGTGATTTTTCTGTATCCCAATAATTTTGATTTTTCACTCTGAACGAGGTGAAAATGGCGGCATGTTTTTTGTCACAACAAAATGTTGCTTAATGAGAAAAAGTTACTTTGTAGAATGAGCAAATTTTGAATGGAGTGCCCAATCAATGAACAAACATCATGGTCATGCCTTGATGCATGGAAAACCACAAGAACCTTTGTTCAATACTTGTACACCCTTGACACTCCCAACCTGCATGTTGTTGGACGCATCTCTTAAGAGAAACTTGACATTCCTTAGGCCAAAAAAACAATTAACTTTGACATGTTACACACAAATCATGAGAGCTAAAGAAAAATCGTAAAATTATATGGTTGCACATGTGTTTTTTTTACTTATCCCTCAAATTTTGCTTTCCCAATCTAGACGAGGTGAAAATGGCATTATGATTTCTCTCGTAGCCAAATGTTGTTTGAGTAAAAACTACTCTATGGAACAAAAAAAAATTGAATGGAGTACCCAATCAATGAAAAAACATCATTGTCACATCTAGATGGATGGATAAATAAAATAACAAACTTTTTTCACTCCCTGAATGCCCCTGACACTCCCAACTTGCACGTTGCCCAAACACATCTCTTAAGAGAAGCTTGATAGTCCTTGGGCAAAAAAGACAACAAACTTTGACACACTTTTGCACACAAATTATGATGGCTACATAAAAACCATAAAATCTTATGGTTGCATATGTGATTCATCTATGTATCCCCTATATTTTGCTTTCCCACTCTAGACGCGGTGAAAATGATGTCATGTTTTCTCTTGCAATTAAATTTTGCTTAAGTGAGCAAAATTTTCTTTGTGAAACAAACAAATTTTTACCATAGCGCCCAATTGACGAATGAACATTGTGGTCACGGCTGAATGGGTGGAAAATAGAAGACAAACCTTTGTTCACTCATCGAACACCCCAGACACTCTAAACTTGCACACCGTCAGACACATCCCTTAAGAGAAACTTAACAGTCCTTAGGCAAAAAAGATAGTGAAATTTGACATGCCATTCCAAATAAATTGTGAGGGCTAAAGACAAACTATAAAATCCCATAGTTGCAAATTTGATTCGTCTACATATCCATTGGATTTCACTTTCCCACTCCATATGAGGTGAAAATATCGACATATCTTTTCTTGCAAGCAAATGTTGTTTAAATGAACAAAAATTGCTTTGTGGAACGAGAAACTTTTGAACAAAGTACCCAATTGATGAACGGACATTGTGATCATGTCTAGATGGGCAAAAAATCCAAGAACAATCTTTGTTCACTCATTGAATGCCCTTGACACTCCCAATGTGCATGGCACTAGATGCATCTCTTAAGAGAAACTTTACAATCCTTTTACTTAGGAAAACCCAGTGACAACTCAATCATGATCACTAGTGAAACAACTATAGAAGAAGTAGCCAAGTTTGACAAGAAAATTGATTATGCTACCTCCTTGATGAGAAACACTAACACCACCAAGTCTTAAAATTGTTCTAGGGATCTTTCTATAAAAATGGGTTGATTGTGGGCATGTTGGTGTACTCTCAAAGCCTCTACACAATGAAAATATGTGGACCATTTGAGTGTGAATTGGCATCTACTCCTAGCTATTGTAAACATAACGAAGATTGGTGCAATCTATTGAACACCAAAGTAGAAGAGGTGTATTAGAAAGGCCCAAACGTTATGATGTGGTATACAAAGGCCCAAACGTTATGATGTGGTTTTACATCATGGCAAATCTGATTGTACAAAAAAATTATTATCTTTTAGAAATACATTAGTGCTTAAATGATAAGCTAATTAAAATTCATGATAATTTAATTAAGAAATTAAATTCAACATAAATAAATTTCATTTTATTTATTATAAAAAAATTAATATCACATATTCATATCCGACATTGTAGATCTTTCATTACTATATTGTAGTTTTAAGCATATTACATTATTGAGGCAATGAACATCACATAATAAATTCTTGATTTACACTATCTATAGTGTAATAGTGAGTAACATGAGTAAAATTTTTCATTTGGATAAATGTGAAATTGAAAAAATTGCAGTAGTAGATGAGCTAATGAAGATTATAAAGCTTAAGCTTCATCACTCATCTGAATTGTGTTCAATTGATGTTATAAACATGCATGTTTCACATTTTTATGTACCCACATCCCAAACACCAATATCCTCTACCTATTGAACATATAAATAATTTGCTCCTAGAATAGTCACTTTGGTATGGATTCTATTTCCAAATAGCTCAACTATGTTGTTTCGAGCATTTGGGGTTGATATAGAATTGCATTATTGTTCAATGGACATTTTAAAGAACTTAAGGAATATTTTTAATGAAACACTTCCTTCTATGTGGTTAAAGATTGGACTCTATGTCATCTAAAAAGAATTATGTAAAAAATATCATTAACTTTAACATATAGACCTATTATTTCATATATATATATATCAATTTAATAAAATGGCCTCCAGTTCCATATAGCGCAACAAAACATTCCATTACCCAAATATAAACTTCCATTTTATGTGTCACAAAGAAGTGAAAATGGATTAATAAGGATAATCCATAAATATGCGATTTGGATCTTTTGTTTGCAAGACCCTACAATCATCCAAAGAAAAAGTAAAATGAAAATGCATAGAAATAAATCCTCAGGGCCATTATCATGATTATAAGATATCTTTCTATAACATAAAATTACCATAATTAACCAAGGTTAAATCTCAAGTGGATTTTTTTGTCCAAGCTAATAATATAAAGTGAAACTAGCTTCCCTATGTTTGTCCATATTTATTTTTCTTCCTTGCCCTTGGAATCAACCTAAGGTCATAATTCATGCCAACTTTGTGACATGTTAAGGAAACACATTGGGTTAAAATGGTGTGGTATTCACCATTACACAAGGCATGGGGCCATGAATTCGTACAAAGATAACATACTTACAAAACCACTTCATAGAGACATCCATGTAACAACTTTACATGGTGGTCCAAACAATTAGGATATTCAAATTTGTCTCTGCAATACAAGTAAACCATTGGACCTAAAAACATTATGGGAATTTATACAATGGTGGTCAAAGGTTAAACAAAGGGACTTGCATGAAATTTCTAAAGGCAATGATATTCTATAAACCCATACCAAAGGCAGTTCACCACCTCAACAACTAAATTATCAAGAAGTATGGCAATACTGAAGAAATAAAGTTGAAACTGAAAGTGAGTTCATATGGAGGATGTGTGGTTTAATAAATTCAATGTAGTAAAACCATTTCATTCTAAAATTATGAGGCATAAGAAATTAGGAATGGATTTCAAGATTCAGTCAAAACATGAGGTAGAAGAAAGTTTGAGAGAACAAAAAAAAATTTAGATTAAATCTATGTATGTCAAAGTCACAAAATAGTAAAGTAGCATATTCATGAAATATATCAGTGAAATGAATATGAGCAATGGTAAGACATCTAAGCAAGAAATGTGGCTCAACATGGTAAATGAAAATGTCATAGAAAGATATAACTTGTATCAATATAACATATATGAATGTCTTGCATCTATGCATTCTTGTATCATGTGTATATTTATGTCATGCATCTCACTCATATATATTGTGAAATGCACGTGCATATGAAAAAATATATGTAATCTACCAAACATGTAACAAATAACATAAAAGAATAATGTAACTAGCACACACATCATGCTTAGGTCATAATTTTTTTACTTTTTGAATGTGTGTGTGTGTGTGAGTGTATTTTAAATATTTTCATAAATGAGATGTTAACCAACTAATCAATCTAGGCACTTGTCATGGGGAGATACTACATCACAAATGGGAAGGGTCACCTTTCGTGGGCAAGCATTATGAGGTGTAATTGTATCCAAATTCAAAAAATAATCTTGTGTTGTATTTTAACCATCATCACTACTCATAATATCCTGTGTACTATGAGTAACTTTGGGGTGAATAATATCCTATGAAATCCATTGTAAATTAGGAGAAACATGCCTCTATGTTTGCTATGAAACACGTTGAAATTTTAATAACACTAGCTTAGGATGTGGAGTAAATCATGGTTGTCATGAGTCCTAAATGATCCTTTGATGTAATGGGTAGTGAAACACTAGTCATCTAGGAAAGTCAACTAATTTCCTTTGAACTATCTATGTAAAACAAACCTTAGTAGGTTGTATAAATGGTGGCATAGAATCAACCTGAACAAATGGAGTAATTGACTATGTAGAACTATCATGAATTTTTGTAACAACCAACTGTAGTGGTGGTGGGGGTGGAGTAAATCCCTGTGGTTGAAGAGGGTACTCATGGAATGCCTGGAACTATGACTACCTGACTAACATTTATATACTTGACACATCCATACATTGAAGATGGTACTATGTGGAACTTGTGTATCAAATGGCATCCTAACAACATGTCAGATACCCATGTGCTTAGTAATATTAGGAATGGAGTAGAAATTAATGCAAGGCCTACCTTAATAGGTAGCACAATGTGTCTAAGGGGTTTTTGTCTCTATCTATTGAATCATTTGACTATCTTGGTTGTTTTCATCAAATCCTCATGTTTGTATCTAAGAGTATGTAGAAGTGTTATTATACAAAAAAATTCACTTTAACCATTATTGACCATGACATTATGAATAAAGTGTGAATCAACATAAGCCCATACAAATAATGAATTTAAAATAAATTCAACTTCCACTATCTCATTGTCATCAAATGTAGTGTAGGTCATTGTACTGACATGATTGTGAATGTACCAATAAGATTATCTAATAGGTGATATTGTCAAAGGATGAAGATGTGCATTATATGTTATATGCACCTCAATAGTATCCTTAGTTTTTTTTTATGCATGATTTGGAAGGGATTTATAAATATTTGAAAATTTTCATTCCAATTAGATTGTGGTCTTAAATCCTCTTTAGGTGTGCTAAGCTAAATAATGTTGTCATCAATTGTATTGTGCATCTTATATCTTAACTTGTAGCATTTATTTTTAAAAGGTCCAATACATCAATGATAATCACAATATGCATTACTATCGTATCATCTAGGTGTAGGCCTACTCATATCAATCTCTTGTGGTAGAGGGAGAGATATAAGGTTTTGGTATTATGATATGATGAGATTGAGGTAATCATGAAAACTACCTCTTTTATGTAGCATATTAGACAAGTCTATTAGTAGGTTGTGATGTTGCATTAATTGTTATCTTTTCCTCATTCTTAATATCATTGGATTTGAGCTTGTAACTTGGTTTAATTTAAAACTTTGTAGTTGATGTTGTTGAAGTATTAGGTGAATATTTGAGTTTGTTCAAAGAAATAAGATTAATTTTTTTATCTCTAAATGTATGACATAACTCATCAAATGATATTAATATCTTAAATACAATCAATTCATGGAGAGGAGCAAATAAAATGTTTTTGAAGATTTCTTGTAAATCATTATCGACCATAAAAAATTTCTTTTTGGAAAGCATGGTCTTATACCAAAGCATATAATAACTAATTATCTCATTGGATCCTTTATTGAGTTTTGAAATTTGAACATAAGATAGTTTCTCACTAATGTTGATAAAAAAATATGTTATACAATGAACATATAAAGGATTGAATGAATGGAAGATCATAGAACCATTGTAGATCATAGTCCTTAAGATTGTGTATAAATAACTTAGTCAACAATTCGTCATTGGATGCATAGTCTAAACATGTTGTGTGAAAATGATCTTAGGTGTTGTTCTGGAGCACATTTACCATCATAAAATGGAAGCTTAGGAGCTATGAAACCTATTGGTAGAGGATAATATAAAATATTTGGGACTAAAGGATTATGAATCAAAACATGCAAATACATCAAATGACTACCTCTAGAAGCACCTTGCTCTAACTGCAACACGTTAGCCCACAAAGTTGAAATAGTCTATACAAGGGATCATGCAGTAGGTGAGGTTAATAATGTAACATGTGTAGTCATTGTAGGATTTACATAGGTTGACTATTTAAGAATAGGCATAGTAATTTGAGGGAAACCTTGTGTTTCCTAAATACCTTGGTTATGCATTACATGTGCAGCCAAAGGTGTAGATGTAGGAACAGTAGCAATACTAATAGGTTGAACACCTATTATGGAATTAGTGCCTCTAAAAGGTTGATTAATAATAGTAAAGGGCTCTTGTTGTTGTTCCTAAAATGTGAAAATATTACTTTTGTGTGTAGCTTTAGATGCTAGAATTAATTTTAAAACCTTATCTAATTATTGTGAATTTTGATAAATTCAATTTTTAAAACTAGATAATGCTTAAGATTGCTTAAGATCTACTCCATTAAGTTAATTAGGATGTAATTTATCTTGTTATTCTTGATTATCTTGATTAAAATGTTATAAATTAGACATTTAAACATAATGTTATGTTTGCACATACACATTGATAATTACATCATCAAAAGAAGAAGAAAAATGAACATTCATTATATTTACTTTAACATTTTAGATGGAACCAAATGACTCTGATTATACTCAATCTTAATCTATCGATTCACCTTAGAGGGACAATAGAACTACCCTTCTTGGATGGCATAAAGTGAAATCATGTGAGTAAGTAGAAGGGTAAGGCTAAATGTGAAATATTTATTGCCTTTTATATGGGAAAATCAATAATCAAAATTGAAACCCTAAGATAAAAATTTGAAACTCTATAAAAAATCATGAAACCCTAAGGTAAGACCTAGGATTTATCTATGTTCAACAAATAAATAGTTTCACCAATATATTTTACTTTATTTTTTATTAATGAGCCTTATCAAGTATATAATTTTGAATTAATTTAGATTGTATGATGTGTTTAAATTAAGCACTAATTTGAATGTAAAAGGCAAAACATTATTTGATATTAATACTTGTTATTTATGGAAATTACTAAGAGGATTAAGATACTTAGCATTTTACTATTTTGTGTAGGTTTGAGATTGAATGCCAAAATCAAGAAAGATAAGAAACTAGACTGTGAGTCACTCATATTAAGATCTATATTTCTGGGCATTCTTAGACAAGTTCATCAGCCTCTGGATAATATCAAATGATGATATGTTTTGAGTTTGATGGTTCCATCTACATGGTTCTTGCTTTTGTCTTTCTATACAAGTCACTACACCTACTTGTAACTTGTCTCTACATGCAACCTTTAGAATCTAACTGTGCGCACAATTCTATAAATATGTCTCGTTCTCTTTGAAGCTATAGGTCTAATTTCAACACTAGGTTTTGGTATGAAAAAATGAAAATAAGGTAGGTTGAATTGACCAAAATCACTCCTTGATGAATGGTTAAACGTTGCCTACATATCCAATATTCTAAAGAGGGAAGTCAAATCTTGAATACAATTCTCCTTGTTAGGTGTATGTGTGAAATAGTGCTCATTTAATGAATACAAAATGTAATCTATCTTTTAATATTTGGAAAATAAAAACTTTGGCTTGGCATTGAGTTGCCTCAGACTTTGCTAGGACTTACTCCTTGTGATTGATGGCTAAATTGGAAAGAACAGGGCAGTCCCTTTGAATGTGCAAGTGTTTTATTATGTTTGTGAAGTGTTTTCTAGATGAATAATAAGCTTAGGATTACTTTTTATTTATATGAGACTCTTTGGGTGATTTCTCACACCACTGACATGTGAAATGTACTATCTAACATACATGAAGGATTTGAATTTAAAAAAAGATTATTTCTTGGTGTGGGATGAGTCCGTCAAACTTTAATGAGTGAAATATTGAAACTCTGAGTTTGAAAATTGTGTATTGAAGGTAGGAAAATTGATCAGATGACCATGAGATAGGTTGAATATAATTTTAAACAAGTTAAACACAAACTAAGGAATTATTATAGGTGGCTAATAACAAATTGAAAATGTTGGACCCATGAAAAACACGTTGATGTGAGCGAGTGGTGAATAATAGCTATATGTGTACACACAAGTCATGTAAGGTGAAGATAATTCAAAATTGGCATTACCAAGTATGTAATACTAAATTTTAGTGTCTATATTAAGAAATGATCGGTTTCAATAAATTCATTTTTGATCTCTCATAAAAAAGATGGATATCCAAGTATTTGCTAAGGAGGTAAAGGGAAAAAATAAGGATTATATTGATCCTAATTACATCCTAGGGTTTGTGTTAATAAAGAAACTATTAGACTTGATTTGATTAATCAATTTTCCTAAAACATTTTGATAGAGACCAAGAATGCATTTCAAGATTTTAGCCTCAAAGATCTTAGATTTATTAGCCAAGATAGTATCATCGACAAACTACCCATGTTTGAAATTATAACCCTGTGTAATATTTATTCCATTGATTTTGTTAAGGTTTTTAGTTTTTTTGAAGGGCTCTCCATAGTGTTTTTTCATTGATAATGAAAAGGAAATGGAAAATAAGTCTTCTTGTCTCAGACCCCTAAAAGCTTGTAAACAACATGTGGGAATTCCATTAAGATTAATTAAAAAGAGAGTGGATATATAGTTGAAGACCCAGTTACACCATCTATCTAAGAAGCTAAATTTTCTTAGGACCTTGATTAGGAAAGACCACTTAATCCTATCATAATATTTGTTAACGTCTAATTTAATAATCACAATAGCATAATTTTTAAGATTAATAAAATCCACCAACTTATGAAAAACTTGTCATGATTAACCTCAATATCATCTAGAATTTATTTGTCCACCATAGACCCCCTGTTGTTGAGAGAAGATACTGGGGAGTATGGTTATTAGCCTATTCACTATCACTTTTATGATAATTTTATACACCATGTTGTATAAAGAGACAGATCTAAAAGCATCCATCATTTTCACATTGTGTTTCTTAGTACTTAAGGCAAGAAAAGTATAGTTATGGTCCTTGATAATTTTACCCCCTCTCTTAGATTTATTAATAGCTAAAAAAATGTCATTCTTAATATTGGGCCAAAATTAGTGAAAGAATCCTAGAGAGAAACCATTAGGTCCTAGAGACTTGTCTTTTTTCATACTCCAAATAACTGTTTGAAATTCCTATTTAGTGATTAAGTTCAGAGGCTCTCATTTTGGGAATCAAAGATGACATGAGGAATCAAGTTAAAAAAATAATTCTCCACATCCTCATTTGAAATATGATCATATTTAAGGAGATTTTCAAAGTGGGAGACCACTTTAGTTTTGAACTTATCAATATATAAGCATTCCCTACCATCATATGATAGTAGTTTGAAAATTATGTTGATGTTTCTTCTCATCACCATTGAATGATGATTTTTTTGTGTGTTTCTTTCTCCATCTTGCAACGATGTTTTCTTAGATTTTTTGTCATTACTGGATTTCTTCCTTTCTATAACTCCATTTATTTTAGTAAGAAGGATTTTTTAAGTGTTATGTTATAGAGGTCATGGTCAATATTTTGAATAGTATCATGAAGATGAACAATTTATTCTTCAATTTTGACTTTTTCTTGAAAAATAATCCCAAACACATTTTGGTTCCACTTATTCAAATGATATTTAACATTATTTATATATAAGCCACCACAAGAATTCTAGAGTTGTGTTTAAGAGTAGGTTCACTCCACCAATTTTTCATAAGATCATGAATATTACATTTTTTAACCACATTAGTTAAAAAATGAAGGGGATCTATGCTTTTGAAAATTCTCTCTAAAAGTAGAGAGAGATAGGATTGTAGTCCAACCTTGAGACTTTCAAAATTTATAACTCAAATCTCCAAGGCTTTGAAGACCAATGATTAATTAAAATAAATGTATCCAAACATTCCACCTATGCAACTAAAACAAATTATTCTATTATACCAAGTAAATTTTCCATCTTTAGGTTATGCATTCTAGAAAAAATATTATCCTAAAATTTGATGAAGTTGTTTTGAGATTGAGTTTGTCTACCTATGTTGTCTCTTTTTTCATCATATTTAAGGATGGCATTGAAGTCACCTACAACAATCACCTTGTTTAAAGTGAATTTTTCCAAAAAGGTTGATCTCTTAGCCAAGAATAATAGATTTGAGACTAGGATTACAAAGAGGATAAACATTGATAAGGAAGATATTTGCAAATTATTTTAGACCTTAAAAATGACTAACCACCCAGATATTGTTCTTACTAAGGTTGGGTCCTACAATAGATGAGTTATTCCACAATATACAAAGGCCTCCTAAATCCCCTTAGGAGTGTATGGAATCATTATCATATCTTTTCCATTTCTTTGAAAGATTCTCTTTAATATGAATTTTTTGGAGCTTCATTTCCCGAGTTAATAAAATGTTTGGGCACTTTGTTTGGATTGATTTTTTTAATAAGTATTTATTTGGATGGAGATCATATTCCCTTGATGTTCTAAGAAAATATGTTATTTGGTTCCTTTGAGGCTTCCTCCATCTCCCTCTCAATACTATTTTCTCAATTTTTTCAACTGCCACTTTCAATTTTGATTTTACATCCTTACCCTTTTCCAATTGTTCCCAAGATATCATCTATTTTTTATTCTTTCTTTGGATGGCATCAACCTCTTCTTTTACTTGTGTTAGTAGTTTTTCTTGGCGGTTGTTTAACTATTTTAGAGTAAGGATTCGGTACAATTGGCTTTCATCGAATTTAGATTTTCATTAAAATTCTAACAAAAATATTTCAACACCTTATCCTTTAACAATGAATATTCTAACAAATAAGTGTTAGACTGCTCATCCATAAACAAAGAAAGAGGGAGTAGTAAAGCTTAATATCACAAAACTATTTCAAGGGCACTTTTAACTCAACATGTGGTGGGGAAGTCACTATTTGGGTTTTCTGAATAACTGGGTGTTTAAATAATAAACAGGTGTGATACATATACCCTACATAGATGGATATATAGGGGAAATCCTCCATTTGTTGGGTTCTAAGGGTTAAGATGTTAGGGGGTTCCTTCTCCATAATAACAAAAAGAAAATGGTTGGGCTTAGGTTTTTTCTTCTCTTTAATGCTCCATACATTTTTAACATGCCGTTTTGTCTTCCCTAAAAAGGGTTAAAACCATTCCTTAAAGTATGATTACTAAGTAGGCAATGAAAATTATTCCAAATATGTCCTTTTCCGTGGAAAAAATTATAATAAAAAAGAATTTTTTCATAGTCCACTAGTTAGATCCAAATGTGATCATCAAAGCATAGTTCTAGTCATTTTTTCAAAGGGTCTTTAGATCTAAAATAACACATGTGCAAGTATAAAAGGTTCTATTTCTATTGAGGGTTTCAAGGGATATTTCCAAAAAGACACCAAGTTTTTTGCCAATAGATTTGAGAGAAAACTCTTTCCAATATTTTAGAGGGAGATCATAGAGTTTCACCTTTTAACTAGAATAAAAAAAGACTCCACTATGGAGGTGTTAAAATATCTTTTCCAAGTTTTCATAAATAATCCAGAGTTGTTAAAAACCCAGTCTCCCCTCAATAATAATATTATTGTAAAATACTAGCCTGTCCTCAATAATAATATTCTTGTCCTCCATGGAAGATAAATAATTAATGAAAAAACCCATTTGAAGGAAGGTAAATGAAAATGAGTTCACCTCTTTCCAGTTGGAATATGCCCAACTCCAAATCCATGATTCCTTAAGCTACATATCATTAAAATTACATATTAGATTTGTCTCTTTGAGTTTGAAGATAAAAAATATCATACTTTCTAGATCCATCAAGAATTTTAGGTTCTCGTGTTTCACTGTAAGGCACCCTCCTTTCTATAGGGAAAATGGTTTATAGGCCACATATTTAACTTTAGAGGTCCTCAGGTCCTTAGCTTGAAGACTTAATGTCTTTTTTGCGAGGTTTAGGAAATTTTCAGGGTCCATAGGGTTTGAGACCTTGGCCAAAATCCCCAAGCAATTCAAAAACTTGGGTATGTGTACATAGGCTATATTTGGTTTAACATAGCTTGAGTACTAAGCCTAGATCATTTCTCCAACTTTTCCCAGGATTTCCAAACCTGCATTAACAATGTAGATATAGATTCTATGCCCACTTCCATTCTCATTATTTCTCCGTCTCTCATCCATTAGGAATTATTTCTCCCTCTCTCATCCATTAGGAACAATTTGATGTGGATTTGCATGTTATGATGTTTGTTTGTAAACTTTACTTTCACATATAACCATTATTATTTCATTTAAGTTTTAAATTGTAGATGTTGATAATATTATGTTATTTTGCAAATTAGATACAAAGGGCCATGACCTTGGTAGGCTAACCACTAATAGTGTATACCACCATATCAATATTTATAGGATTGCATGAAACACATATTCATAGTATGAAGATTGTGGCCTTTTGGTATAATTTTAATATTTGTGAGGCCTTATGTGGGCACCTTTTTCTTTTTTTTATTATGGTAATATAGATATAAAGGTTAACTCATGGTTTTAATGGTTATGGACCACCGGTTGGCTGCAAGCAAGTAAAAGTATGGTAATGTGACATTTTTATATAGAAAAGGGACACCCTTTTTTTCAAAATATAGTTGTTAATGTAACTTTAAACATTGAAAAGTGATATATATGTTTAGAATTTTTCAATGGAATAATAATAATAATAATAATAATAATAATAATAATAATAATAATAATAATAATAATAATAATAATAATAATAATAATAATAATAATAGAGAGAGCTATAGTTGTTTCTATAAAGCACTCATGCATTAGTACAAACAATCAAATTTGAGTGACAAATCAACCCATTTGTGTATGGTACTAAAAAATAATCATATAGGTAACGTTTTTTACAAACATAATCTAATCTCAATGTTCTAACAATTTGTTTTGATAATTTTTGAATAAATATATTTTTTGTAGATAATCTTCTAAATAAAACTTTACAAAAGTAAGACCTTTTTAAGACGCACCCAATATTTAAAATTGGAGTATTATAGTTCTAAAAATGTACCAAAATATATTTTTCTAAAATTTTATTTTATTTTTAAATGTGTGTGGCATTATGTTAATAAATTATGAAAAAAGACAAAGTCACATTGAAAAAGTTAAAAAAAAAATAGAAAATTATATTAAAATATATAAAAAAATTTATAAACTATATAAAGAGATCTAATTTTTTTTATTGAATATATTAAATAACCCTTTTTTGGATAGTCAAAATGGTGCTAATGCGGAGCTATGTAAGATCGTCCTTGACATAAACTGTTTGGGTGTCATGAGAGTGACACATTTATACCATTAGATAGTTACGATTGAGGGGGTTATTGTTGTAACCCTTACAACCATAACCCTTGATTTCCCATGATAATACATCATATGACCAAGCCAATTTAATGTATATCATTTGAATTTACATAAAAACTAAACTAAACTTATTTTATATACATTCAAAAAACTAAAATTATGATAGTTAATTTGGAATATATGTTTCTTAAATTTGTTTCTCAATGTTTTGATCTATACTCTTGAATCATCATTAAGAGAAAAAGAGAATGAAAACTCAGAAGAATTGATATGAGAATATGATTCACAAAGACAACTAATGGACATAATAAATAATAACTAATAATAATCCTAAAAGAGTCGACCAAAGCTAAGGATTATCAATAAATTCTTTTTATTATTTTGAAGAAGTTGAATTAAAGTTTCCAATTATCACTTAATTTGGTGCCCTCATCTCTATTAATATTTTATGGGTTTATTTTGATTTCCATAAAAGAAATGAACCTAGAAAATATTAATAGAGATGAGGGCACCAAATTAAGTGATAATTGGAAACCTTTAATTCAACTTCTTCAAAATAATAAAAAGAATTTATTGATAAATCCTTAGCTTTCGCCAACTCCTTTGGGATTACTATTAGTTATTATTTATTCTGCCCATTGGTTGTCTTTGTGAATCATATTCTCATATCAATTCATCTGAGTTTCAATTAAATATCTTTTTCTCTTGATGATGATCCAAGAGTATGGATTGAAATGTTGATAAACAAATTTAAGAAACACAGATTCTGAATTACCTATTATTATTTCTTGCGTAATTATGCTTTTCAAATTAAAATTATGCTTTTTCTTAAAATTATAAAGCTAAATTAAAAAATACTTTTTTTATTTCTAAAATTAAGATTTAATAAACTTTTACAAAGACTCAAGTAATAAAATTATTAATTTTTAACTTAAAATAAAAATAGAAATTTTATTCACACATATGGAATTATTATTTTTTATTTTTCCTAAAATTAAAATAAAATGGAATCTAAAATTTTATCTCCCAAGAGATCTTTATTAATATAATGAACATATAGACTATAGAGCTTTGTTAGGGTTTGCATGCACACTTGGTAAAATATCCAAATTTCTTTAGTGATTTTAATCAAAGAATCTACATGAAATATAAAGATACTCAAGAGACAAGGAAGCGATGGAAAAATGAAGGCAAGGGGAAAAAAATGTCCCATAAAGACCATCTTTCTGCCAAGTAGTGATAGGTTATAGTGATAGGTGGAGGGTTGGGTATAAAGCAAAAAGAGACAATGGAAATTATTAAAGCAAATGGAAAACATTAGGAAACCATGCCCCATAAACTAAAGAATGAATGTTTAAAGGCAGTAGAGGACAACTGAGTTTTAGAGTAATATATGATCCAATTAGAGGACAATATCCTTCAAATAGATACAAAGGGACTTATATGCCAATTTATTGGCATGCAAATAATGGTGGAAGATGTGACTATTTGGGCCAAGCAAAAAATGGAAAACCCTTGACAGTAATAAATCAAAACTTTCCATAGAGGATAATTTATAACAATATTTGAAAATGAATAGGATCACAAAATAATCTTTTGACAAGGTCTGTGGTTCTTTCATAATGTTGGATTATTCACAAAATACTAACATTTAAGTTTTAGGCTGATAGAAGATATATCACCCAAAACCCCCTAGATCTAATTGTATGTATTATCTAAAAAAACATGGTTGGATTATGTTTTGAAAAATGTAGGAGATTTAATGAAAGGTTTTATATGAATTTAACAAGCTTTAATATTTAGAGGAACTTCAAAATTTTCTAGACTATGTGATGAACTATAACTATACCAACCATTGCCAAAGAGCATAATGTTACAATAAAAATATTTTGAGTTGGAACATACTATTTACTATGAATGCATCCATTTTAATTTCATAGGATAACAAGAATATGGGAACCTATAAAGATACAACCTAGAGAAAGAAAAGACTATCATCCAAATACAATCTAACGAAAATAAATAACTTAAGGAAGATGGACGACAAAATCTAAAAAAGAAATTTGTAACAAAAATATAGGTCAAAAAGGGTGAGATGAGTAAAAATGAGAAAGAGTCGAAAATAAAAGTGTCAAAGCAATAAGAATAATTATAGTAGAACAAAAATTAGTTCATGACTATATATACATAAGAGGAAGATAAATAAATTGTGAAAAGCTTCAAGTTCAAAAATGACATTGAAAGCATTGTAGAGGAAAATGGCATAAAATGTATAGAAGATAAACATGTAGATTATGATCAATCAAAATCAAAGGACATCCCATAGGAAAGGATTATCCTTCTATCAGGGAAATATGGGAAATCAAACCAAATGTAAGTAGGGAGTCAATTACTTAAAACCGTAGTCCCATATAAATACTGGAATAAAAAAGTGGAAAAATGAAGGTAAAGCAGAAACCCAAGAAAGAGACAAAGAACAAGGAGGGATAAATAAGGACGATGACAATATGATTATGAAACTATCAAGAAAAATAAAGGTCTAAAAGGTGGTTTGAATAACATGGGGAGACATAAAACTATCATCAAAATTCAAAATGAAACTATGGCATAAGTTTCCAAATAAACACAACCTATCTTCAAGGAGTTACTAAAAAAGAGCAGTTAAAAAAGAAGTTAAAAATGATATTCATATCCTAGAAAATAAGGGGCATTCATTCTCATAAAAAACTTTGAATAATAAAAGGATTGATTAACATTGAAAAATGAGTATTGTTTTGTTGCAAGAGATTATATATGCAATGGATATCTTCGGAGGAATTATTAGAAAATTCTAGAACACAACTAAGTTCTTAGGATTTGATGCGGAAGGGAAAGCAGGTGGATTGTAAATATCATGGGTTATAAAAGAAGTTACACTATAATTGCTTTATAAAATTATTGTATCAAATGATAAGAACAAAATAACTCCTCCTCTCTCCTTTATGTTGATTACTTTTTATATTTCTTGACAAAAATACCAATTTTGTTTTGGCTATGTAGGATAGGGAGCTAATATCCAAAACTATGACCATGTTAAGGAAATATTAGAAAAGACTTTAATATCTTGCTTTTTCCATTAGAAAAAAGAGGTTCTCCCCTTATGAAGAGGTATTGTGAGACCTTATAAGACTTGTTATCTGAGAGGAGTTTATGTAATTTTAGGGGAGTTTATGTGATTTGACACCCTCATATGGATTTATGACTTGGAAAAACTAGAGATTTGGAAGAGAACGTCTATCAAAAATATTATTGGATCATTTTTTGGGTTCTTTGGATTGGTTAGAGCATGAATTATTTTTTAAATTAAAGATTCTTCAAGATGGAGACTCAAATCACTAGCATTTTAGGCTTGGGATACATGAAGATTCAAACACCAAAAGTGTCCATTTAGATTTGAAAAAATATGGTCAATCCACCAAGAGATTATAGAAAGGATCTTGACATGGAAAAAGGAAGCTGATGACCTATAACGCTCATGCACGTATAGATTTGGAATAATATTGCAGATGATTAAGTCCAAGTTAAAGGAGTAGAACAAGGTTTTTTTTATTTTTTTATTTTTTATTGAAAATAAAATCCATTATGAAAACAAAGCTCTCCAAATCTAGGATGAAATATGAAAATTTGGAATGAATGATGGAAAGAAGGAAAAAGAAGATAAGGCTAAAGAGGAATTGGAGGATATGTTCAAAAAATAAAATATTTTTTGGAAACAAAGGTCATGAACAAAATGGCTTCAAGAAGGGGAAAAACAAAATTTTCCCATATTTCCAATCTCAAGAGGAGACCAAAAATATAATTACAAATATTGAAAACCAAAATGGGGTGGTATTTGTTTAGGCTTGAGGATATTAACATGGATATAATGCATTAATTCAAATATATTTTGATAAAAGACATGGAAGATAGGGAGGAGGCCCAACATATTTTTATGACCAACAATCCACATTCAATTTATTCCATCCAAAATGACACTCTCTCAAGACTTGTTATGGAAGAGGAAGCTGAGAGAGTGCTCTTTGAAATGAGAAGTGATATTCCTTCTGATCTAGATGGCTTCCCATCCCTCTTATTTCAAAATTTATGGGAATTGGTAAATTTAAATATCATCTTGGCTGTGGAGGAATAAATGGAACTAGAAAAGTGTTGAAGGCTATGAACACAACATTATTTTCTCTCATTCATAAATATGAAGATGCAAGATTACTCAAAAAAATTCATCACATATATTTATGCAACACATCCTACAAAATTCCTTCATAATTTATGGAAAAAATGTTGAAGGTTCATTTTCCTTCCATGATTTCTTAGGATAAAGGTGCATTCCTAAAAGGAAGAAAATCCTTGATGGGATTTTAGTTGTACATGATATAATTCACTCCATAGATGAAATTAAGAGGCAATGATTGATCTTCAAAATTGACATATTTAAAGCCTATGATATTGTAAATTGGGCCTTTTTAAATCAAATCTTGGAGTTGTTTGGTTTCTAATAACTATGGGTATTTTGGGAAAAGGAATTTAACTCCACCCCTAAGTTATTTATTCTAGTGAATGGTTCTCCTCAAGGATATTTTTCAATATTCTATGGGTTTTAGACAAGGATATCACATTTGTTTTTACTTATACATCAGTCTAGCAAAGGATTTGGGAAGGACCTTGAAGAAAAAGCTAGGGAAGAATAAGATAAAAAGATCGAAAGTGTTTGAGTCAAGGGATGTTTCTTCTCATATGTACTTCCTAGATACAACCGGTTATTATTATGCCCCATTTTTTCATATTACACCATATATAGTTCATAAATGGAAGAATGTTATTCATATTTTCTAGATAATGGTTTTGTTTGGGTATTTTTTTCCCTCTTATAGGGGTCTTAGGCAAAGATATCAACTTTCCCCATAATTATACATCATTATAGTAGAGGCTTTGGGAAGGGCCCCTAATAAAGAGTATGGGAAGAAGGCGATTTAAGTATTAAAGTGTGGAAGCTATGGGATTCCTCTTATCATATGTAGTTCATATATGACACCATGTTATTCATCTTGTTGGAGGTTTGTCAATGATGTCTCCAAGGTGACCAAGGATGTTGATGAGGTGTCATGTGTGCTATAATGACAATGACAAAGTGTGCTTTAATGTTCTCCAGTGTTCTTTCATGGTTCTTCAGTGGTTGACTTAGTGAGGCAATTGATGGATGATATTGATGGTATGAACATGTTGTAGAGACCTTATGGGGTTTTATGAGTAATTGAAGTTCTTATCAAAGTGAAAGTAATTCATCAGAGCAGTCATGTGAAGGTCTAGGTTCAAGTAGTCATCTTGATAGATAAGGTTGAGCGAGCAGATTGATGACATCAACATTCACACATGTGAAGGTTTCAATAGTAGCTTGATATATGGATAGATTCCCTTATATGAGGGGATCATGTAGTTCAAATTTTAGGTCTGGACATTATGCATAGCAAAAGTTACTAAGGTGAAAATTTGGCTTCTCAAGGAGAGTTAACTAAGTTACCACACTTAGCCAAATTTTTGATATCAAATATCTACGGTGAGCGTTTAATCTTCACGATAAATATCCAATGGTGAGCATCTAAACTGATAGATGAAGATCCAACAATGAGAATTTAATTAGGTGACAAAGATCTATAGTGAACAATTAATCTAACCAAATAAGGATATAATGATGAGTATTAAACTTGTCAGATAGTGATCAATGGTGAGAGTGAAATCAATAAGTCAAAGATCCTGAGAATGAATGTGATAAAGACATGTGTCACAATCATGGAGATTTAAAAGGTAGATCAATGGTGTATGTTTGATCAAGAAGATTGAATATTGATGGATCACGTTCAACCATGTAGAGAAATATCAATGATGCATATTAAGTAAATAAGTCAAAAAAATGCTCAGAAGGCACATAGGGTTTCCTAGTGGTGAAAGATCATTGAAGACTAACTGCAGGGTACGCAGAGGGCATGTAGGGATGCCAAGTGGCTTGATATCATAAGCGAGGATCTAAAATCAATTGTGAGAGATAAAATTTAAATTTAGGAGGCTCATAAAGATATTGAAGAAGCACAATTGATAAATTTGTGTGAGGAGATGAGATGAAGACAAGTGTCAGATGATTTTGCATTAACCAGTGACTGTTGGCATTTAAATTAGCAAAAAGATAAACCAGTTCTCAGTATTTTGATTATATATTTTGATAAAGGATGAATTTATTGATGATGTAAAAGGAAAATATGAAGAGGACTTCAATTGCATCTAGATAATCTAGTTATAAGGTTTGACTATCTATACAGTCAAATTTATTGAGCTCCAAAGTTGACTAAAGGTTTTACCATGTTTTGCAAGTGATCGAAGAAGGATATTTGAGTTATTATTGATGGTATTTTGATATTTCAAGATGAAATAACTATTTCAGAGTGTTTTAAACTCTATGAGGACCATTTTTAAGTATTTTAGAGTTTTGACCAATCCATCTTTAGTATAAATAAATGTATAAAAGTTGACTTTGTTTGTTGGAGGCTATAGACAGTTTGAGTGACCACTTTGCAGAAGTGAGTCAGATGATTTTTGAGAAAAATTAAAGAAGAAAATGAGGATCAAGATTTTTAAGTCTAAAAGGTTTATAATAAGTCATTGGTTGTCATGATATGCCCCTGATCAAATATGGAGATCAAAATAGCTTGACTGTATTTTGACTATATATGATCAGTCTGAGTTGTCATTTTAAGAGAGTTGTTTTGAGTGCTTAGAACCTATGTTGAAATATATAAAACACATAAACTCATTGCAGAGGTCCTGAATGTTTTTCCCATGTGATCTAATCATATGGATATGTGAAATATTTTATTAGTTTCTTCAAAAGTTTGAGATTATGTTTTCTATGTATGAAGGCCTAAAGAGCGAGGAGACCTAATTGGTAGGTTCAAGTGTTGAGTTGGTGTTCTAGGTGGCATGGACCCATATGAGAGTGATCAAGGGGATACTATAGATAATTTTTTTATGATCGAAGCATTGACAAAAGATGAAGGTGATCCAAGTAGTCTCACATGTAACGTGTGAGTATGAAAGACTAATTATTTTAGGTGTCACCAAGACCTAATGGTGGTTTGGGGTTAATGAGGTAATGACCAACCTAAGGAGTGTGGGGTTATTACATGTAACATGTATAAATACCTATTTCAAATTTATAACAAGTATGGTAAGCATCTTGGTCGAACAAGATGAGTTAGATGAGTGTATGGTATAAATACTAGGCATAATTGCCCTATTTAGAGTGTAGTTGAGAGAGTGTGGAGTTAAGCAAAGTAGAAAAACTTTGAAATAGAAGGTATAGGTTAGTGAGAACCATCAGATAAAAAAGAGGATCAATCATGTTTATCTAATCAATTTGATGCAAATGGATACACAGGTCATTGAACCTAATTAGCCCAGAAGAGGCAGATTGAGCGAGTGAGCCCTTGAGACTGTTTGGGTGAAAGAGTGAACGTGAAGAGTGAAATAAAAGGTGGTCATCATCAGTTGAAGAATTAAAATAGGTGTTCAATATTATATGCTCACGGTAGATGGGTGGGTGCTTAGTTTCCTAGGGAGTTGGTTCCTTCTTACAAGGTGAAACTTGCTAAAAGGTCTCGTTGTTATGGGTGCTTAGCTAGACAGGGGCAGTAGCTCCTTGTGGGATTGGTGTCTCACTAAATTAAAGGATGGGTGTTCCTTGATCTGTTGGTACTGGTATAAATGTTAATTCTTGTCTTTATAGTACTGCATTCCATCTTGCAGGGTTTAATTAGTTTTATCTCGCAAGAGGGTTTCCCACATATATCATGTGTTATATGTTTGATCTTGATATATCTTCCTTGTTCATTACAATAGTTAATTTGTATGCATCATGATTGTATGTGATAAATGGTTAAGAGTTTGGAATTCAATTGGAGTATCTGACATCACTGATTCAACCCCCTCTTAGTGATTGTACCTCTAACACATCCACCCCTCATTATTATATTATAATAATGTCAAACAAATTCTTAAACTTTATAAAGTGGCCTTTGGCCAAAATATTAATAGAATAAATTAAAAAGATTATTTTATTAATATCCTATGGAATTCACAATTGTACTTATCACAAATTTTATATTTTGAAAGGTCTCCCTCATAGATACTTGCGTAGGAATACTTTCATTTAAAGGAAGGGCAAAAGCCTTTTTCTAGGAAGGCTTGATTGATAGAATTAATAACAAGTTAAGGGGATGAAAAGGGATAGTTTTATCTACAAGAGGAAGTTTAATGTTGGTTCAAGTAGTTCTTCAATCACTTCTAGTTTATTAGTTTTCAATCTTAAAATCTTGAAGAAAGTTTATAAATGAAATAGACAAAATAATCCATAATGTTTTCTAGAAATGGAAAAGAGACCAAAGGAAATTTTCACTAGTAGACTAGAAAAAAGTTTTTTTTCTGAAATAATTGTGAGGAATGGGCATTAGAATAGCTCCTTGAATAATGAGGTACTCAATGATAAATTATCCTTGAGAACATACAAAGAAAAAAAGAGTCTTTGAAGCAAAATTTAACAAAGGAAATGTTTTGATTAAGAGAAACCATATAGAATTTTCACCATCTTAAACTATCCCCAAGGGTCAAAATTTTAAAAAAATGTTTGTTTTTTGTGAAGTATGGTACTAAGACATCTGGTTTTGAGAACTAGGGATGGAAAGTGAAACCTCTCCTAGGAATATGCTCTGGATACAAGAGGTCATCCTGGATACACAAGAAGGATTCAGGGATATTCATGTAAAGGTTAGAATAAAATGGGGGGACAAGGTAGATTTTATTTTGGAGAGCTTAGAGGGGATGGGGTCATGAGAAGGAAATTGAAAGATCTAAAGTTGATATAGGTTCCACATAACTAGATAATAATGGAGCTAGAAAAAACATTTCAAAATTATAGAATCCCAAAGTCCAAAAAGAAGGATTAGATTCTCTATAACTTCAAAGGAAACAAAGGTTTCACAATTAAAGAGGGATACCTATTTTTGGTCATAAATAGACAATTTAATCAAAGATTATACATATGGAAAAAAATATGGTGGTGTAAGGCTTAGAAAACACCAAAGTTTTCCTTTGAATAATGATGCAACAAAAAATTATTTCAAGGAATCAATTAAATAAAATAGGCTTCGAGGACCTCTCGGGGTGTATTTTATGTAAAGAAGAGGAAGAGATGTCAATCACCTACTCCTCAATTGTTAATTTTCTCAAAAACTATTACAAGGAATGCTAAAAAAGTTGTAGATGACCTAAAATTTCCATATTTTTTATTAAAGTGTTATAGAGGGATGGGATATCAGATCAAACTCGGGATTAGTGGGAACTCTATAGAACATGGTTCTGACTATGTCTCGTTAGACCCTATGGATGGAAAATAATAATATAATATTCCATAGTATCTCAAGATCTTTAGATTAGGTTCTCAATCTACCAGTGAGAGTGAATAAAGACCTTCAAATTTATGAGCATATGTAAATCCATTGAATTAATCCCTATATAACACCAAAATTTAATGAATTTGAATGTCATCAGACAAGTGGTTGTATCAAAGTGGATGCCACTAAAATTTAGTTGGCATAAGGTCATTTTTGATAGGGCTTCTAAAGGAAACCCAGGGCTGGATAGATAGGGGTGTTTGACTAGGAATTGTAGGGAATAATTTCTGGCTTTTGAATGTTTATTTATGGGCATATAATTAAAAATGTATCCAAGTGAGAGGGCATGGTGGTAGGCATTTATATTGATCTTTGGATTAAGGTTGAAATTTTTTTTAATGTTGAAGAAGACTCAATTTTTTTGATTGTATCAATGAAATATTATGTAAACAACCATCGAAAACTCTTTAATTATTTAGAGGATCCAACTAAAGAAAAGATGAGATTCACTAATATATATTTTAATCATTACAACATACAAATTAATGTAGTATTAGACTGGTTAAAGAATATGAGCATGGATCACCTTGACAAGAAAACATAGGGAATGGGTCCTAACTTGCATAATTGGAAATACCTCTATATATTATAAATAATGATTGTTTATATCAAAATACTAGTCCTGATAACTAATTAAAGACTAGTCTATTTTATTTGTTTGTCTAATTGTGGTTATGTGCCTATGTTGCCTATAGAGGCTTGGAATCATTTATTTGGTACTTGCCTTTCGGCCACAAGTTGCTACATTTTTTAGTAATTTTGGATTTCATTTATTTTCAAAATTTGCATTCTTAATTTTATCTTCTTTTTTCTTTCAAGCTCCCTTGTGTTTATTCCTTTTTATTTTTCTATTTTATTGATTTCTATTTTAATCTCTTTATTTTTATATAGGGATTTTATTTTTCTTTGTGCTTCAATTTGTTTACCTCTTGGATTTCCCCTCTTTTGGCCTTTCACCCTATTTCTAGTTTTAAACTTATATTTTTTTTATGATATTTAAGATTGTGCATTCATTGGTCTTTTTAATACTTTCTTTTGCTTCTATTCTTTGTCTCTTATTGGTTTTTATCTTCCTCTCGATGGCTAGACACTTTATTTCCTCTTTATCTCTTATGATGTTCCTCCTCTATTTTATTATTGATCCTTTTTAACTACCCCCTTGCATCCTTCTCACCATCCCTTTATTCCATCACCCTTTTTCTATTTTTCCAGTCTCACTATGTTAGTCATTGTATATGATATTTTATGATTATATATCACCTCAATCTTATACATTTGGAAAACTCAAACCTTGGTTGTTCCTCTTAGTTATTTACCTTCATCACTTTTGAAAGTCTCATATCTACTCTATATTGTGCCCATTGGTCTATATATCTTATTTGACCATTCTCATGTTGATGACCCTATTGAGTATTGTTATTGACATCAAAGGTGTATCTTGTGAAGGTTGATGTCAAAGGTGATTAAGGATAGTTGGCAGTGTGTGATGTGACAAGATGCATGGAAGAGTATTGTCATGAGAGAAATAGAAAGATAGAATTTGAAGATAACTAATGTCTTATGTCTGCATGATTTATATCATTGATTATATTAGCATGGAAGGTATAGGTTATTGATGTAAAGTGCATAGGAAGCAAAGTTATGACATGAATAGGAATGTGCATGGTGAAATGAATGAACATAGGCATGTGAAGGTTTTATGTCATTGTTTAATCATGTGAATAAGGTATAAAAGCATTCATGAGAGTTTTAAGGTGAGCCTATAAGGGTAGGACCTTCAATATAATTATGCACCCAAACCACTCCTAGATCCTCCCTAGCCTAGTGAGGTATGAATATCATATTTCAAGGCAATTATGCATATAGAGAATGGACAGAGTTGAGGTATGGTTTTTTAGGTATGATAACAAAATTTGAGGTCAAGATTTGAAGGGAAAGCACATGAATCACAATTTTAGGCCTTCTCAAAATCACAAAATGAGGTACTCAAACCTGAGAAACACTTTCAATCACTCGTTGGCACACGTAACCTATGCATAGGAGTCTAAGCTATTTAATAGATATGAGGAAGGGACCTAGATAATATCTCCAATCATTAGTTTTGGATTCAAATGATAATAGTTTATGAATAATTATTAACACCAAAATTTTCATGATGTTTTTTGGATAGGTTCTATCATTCAAGTGCTCTAAATTGGTCATCCAAGTAAGTCAGTTGCAAAAAGACCTAATGGTGTCGATATTGTAAAACCCAGACAAAGATGAAGAGATAGATTTGAGGGTTTGTGCATGATATATTGATTTAATAAAGTACATGAATAAGTTATCTATGACTTTTATGACATGATCATGCTTTTGAGAAGCTTTGGAGGTCAATGTATGTGGTGAAAATGTTGCTCATACAATGGCTTGTCTAGTTCAGATAGGACTGTGAGACATTAGGTCAAGAAATTGGTTTGCAAGACCAATATTTGACATTAGATTATATGAATTTTATATTTTATGAGGTTGTGTTTATCTCATATAACCATTTTTATACATCATGAGTCATGAGAAGTGTATACATAGGTGTTGGAGGTCTAATTCTTCATGACTGGTTTTTAAGGTGATTTGGCAGCTCTAAGTAAACAAGTTGCAGAGATGTTCTTGAGCCCTTATTTCTTAAGTGAAGGTGTTCCAAACATTTGGTGATGATCCTGAGGTGTTGAATAATATATCTTCATGTTTCATTTTTCATGTTTGAGTATCTTAAGGGTGTTTAAGCTTCATTATTGTAAAATAAACTTTTGAGGTACACAGGCCTAATAGGGTAGTTTGTCATAAAGGAGCTTTCATAGTATGAACAAAAGATGTAGGTCTAATAAAGTATGGAGGAGGTTAGAAGAGTTCATTGGCTAAGTGTTTTAATGGTTTTTTTATTATTTTATAAGGCCATATGGGCCCAAGAAGATCAATTTTTGGCATTAAGAGGGCATACCTAATGCAATTAGGTCTCCATGAGATCTAAAGGAGGAGTAAGTCCTAATTGAGTTATGGCAGACCAAAAGGGGTTCAAATTATGATTGAACCATGTTCATAAGATGTTATAAGATGTATTATGTGTCCAACCTAAGAGTTTGAATATGTGTGGTTGACTAAGTGTTGTGTGACATGAGACTAGTATATATACAAGGCAGTTTAGGCCTATTTGGTATGTGTGACAATGAAGTGAATAAATGATGCATGGTTGAGTAGAAGGAGGTCTTGAAATGAATTGTAGACCATAATATAAGAGCATAGGTGTGGAATGTGATCAAAATTATAAGGTGGTTAAGTTGGTGTTGAGTCACTTAGGGGGTTGGTGTTTCTTGCAAGTAGATGTTGGTTAAAGTCTAGTCAAGTGGGTGCTTGACTTTATTGGAATTGGTGCTCCATGTTGAGTTGGTGCTCAACTGAATTTGGTCTTTTTTTTAATAAGAAAATATTTAATTTGTAGATATCATTGTGTTTTTTATTCCCCTTGAAGGTTTCCCACTCATATATGTGTTCTCTTATTTCATGCTCATGTGAATGGTTCTTTATGCATTGTTAGATCACTATGTTGCTTTCATGGTTCATTAATGTTAAAGTATAATTGTTGAAAGAAAGTTTTTTTAAATACTAATTCACCCCTCCCTTAGTAATTGTGCTTCCAACAATTGGTATCATAGCATGGTCGTTTGAATCAGGCCTAATAGTGTAAAGGAGATCTTAGAAGCATAAGCATGTCTAGTCATCAAGTACAAGGAGGTTTCTCAACCAATAAGGCCCCTCTCTTCAATGGGACTAACTATACATTTCAGAGAATCAAAATGAATACCTATCTAATGTCCTTGGGCTATGACATATGAAAATCAATTGTTGATGGATTCACTCCACCTCCTACACCACCAATTGATGTAGTAGGCAAGAATGTAAGTGAAAACAACTCTAAGAAAATGAATGCCATCCTATGTGGTCTTTCAGAGGAAAAATTTGTAAAGGTCATGCATTTTGATATAGCCAAATAAATTTATAAAAATTTACAAACCATCTATGAATGAGATACCAAAGTCAAGTTGGCAAAATTACAAACCCACCAAAGGCAGTTTGAAAGTCTGAGAATGAAGGAGGATGAAAACATGGCATCTTATCTGTTAAGAGTATATGAAGTAGTAAATGTCATCAGAGGTCCAAGAGAAAAGTTGGAAGAATCAACATTAGTATAAAAGGTATTAATATCTCTGATATCCAAGTTTGATTCAAAATTATCTATTGTGGAGTAGATCAAATATGTCAACAAATTATAAATGGATGAGCTTCATGGTATCTTGACTGCCTATGAAATGAGAACAAATGATTGAAGACCTTCTAAGAAGGAAGTTGCATTTAAAGCTGAGAAAAAGTCACAATGTAAAAATGTTAAGGATGATGTTGATACAGACATTGATGATGACAAGATAGAAGCCATGTTTGTTAGAAATTATAAGGGCAAGCTGTCATTTAAGTGCTTTAACTATGGTAAAATTGGTAAATTTGCATCCAAGTTCCCTAACAAGGATAAGAATGAGCATGATGAAAATAAATGTGAGGATAAGAAGTTTTATAAGTTTGAGAAGATCAAAAAGAGCTTCAGGAAGTATGAAGGCAAGAAAGGGTCATTCAATAACAAGATAAGTTTTTATACCAAAGAAGGCAATAACTCCCTGATATAAGTGATACAAATATATTTGATAGTGATGATGACATTGTTGATCATAATAGTAATGAAACTTTATTCATGGCCATAGAAAAAAATAATGAATGTTGCTCAAAAGGAAAAAGTCTTATGAAAGATGAAGAAACGAATGAAGAAGAGGCTGAAGTGAACCTTGAGGCAAAATTGGTGAGTGTTCTAGAGGAGTTGAAGTTCCAAAGAAGAAAGAATCAAAAATTGAGATCATTGGTTAATTTTTATGAGGAACAAATTAATCTGTTTGAAGAAAAACTAAGTAACAACACCAATGAACATGAAGAGATCATTAAATAGTTAGAAACTCAGATTGATATTGTCACTACAAGTCTTAAGTCCAAGGAGGAAGAATGCACCAAGTTTAGAATAGAAATGGAGTCCTTGAAGGCAGAATTGGATCAAATAACAATCAAATTGAAGACACACCAGAAACATAAAAAAGAGAAATGAAATCATGAGTGATATTTTGAACAGTCAGACGTCTCCACATGATAATATAGGTCTTCAATTCAAAGAAGAAAAAAAATAAAATAAGGAGAGTGAGACCTCAAAGGACAATGGACTATCAAGAATTAATAGTAATGATAGAGTAAAGACCTATGCAAAAACTCTCAAATCTGAGACCCAAATTGACCATCAATAAGTCAAGAAAACTACAATTCCTTTAAGAGACAATAAAGGTAGAGATACATCATTAAAGACTCATCAAAAGATAATTCCTATTAGACAAATTAGGTATTTGAATTCTTTCAATGCTTATTATTTCTCATGCAATCAATATGGACATAGAGTTATGGATTGAAGACATCATGCTAAAATTAGTTTCACATGGAGGAATAGGATTAATGCTCATTTCAATAATAGAAGTAAAATTTTGTGATATAATTGTGATCAAAGAGGACATATTTCAAGGGATTGGAAGATGGGGTATATGAGGAAGATTAGTCAAGACAAAAAGATATACAGTCATACCACTGAGAAGTGGATCAAGAATTCAAACCCTATGAATAAGGTGAAGGAGAAGCAAAAGACTAAAGGAGAAGAATCTATGCTAGCACAGACTACCTTTCACATACAAGATGAATACATGAAGTGGTATATAGATAGTGGTTGATCAAGCCACGTGACAAGGGATAAGAGTAAGTTCATTTCATTAAAGAATAATGTTGTAAGGAGAGTGAGATTGGGAGATAACACAACTACCAATATTATTGGCAAGGATATCTTAAGTTTGGAAAAAATGGGAAGACCAAGACATAGAATGTGTTGTATATATAAGGCTTAAAACATAAATGGCTTAGTTTAAGTCAAATGTGCAACTAAGGACACACATTGACATTTCATGATAAAGGGTGTGATATAAGGAGAGCCAAATCAAAAAGGCTAATTGTCAATGCTAAGAGGATTGAAAACAATCTGTATGTCTTGAAAGAGACAAAGAAGGAGAGATGATTTATGAGAAATATGGATGAATGTTGGCTATGGTAAAAAAGGATGGGCCACCTAAACTTTGATAATCTGATCAAGATTAGCTCTGAAAATTTTGTGAAGAATATGCCTAAAATCACCAAACCTGCAAATACACTTTGCAAGGCATGTCAACATGGTAAGAAAAGTAGGAGGTTCAAGTATAAGGATTATTATACTACAAGACCTTTAGAGTTGATGCACACTGATCTTTGTGGACCTAAAAGAATCCAAAGCACTTAAGGAGATATCTATTTCATGTTACTCATAGATGACTACACAAGAATGACTTGGGTAGCATTCTTGAAAGAAAAGTCAGAAGCTCTTGATAAGTTCAAAGAATTCAAGGCTCTAGTTGAGAATGCAAATAGTTTAAAGATCAAATGCCTAAGATCTAATAGGGAGGAGAGTTTTATTCCAATGAATTGGATGACTTATATGAGGTCCATGGGATAAGGAGACAATTCTCAGCAGCTATGACACCTCAATAGAATGGGGTAATGGAAAGAAAGAATAGAATAATTCAAGAAATGGCAAGGACTATGCTAAATGAATAAATATTATCTTATGGATAGTAGAGAGAGGTAGTGAGCACTGTAGTCTATATTTTGAATACAGAATAAATAAGTATTAATGGTAATAAAACCTCTTATGAATTGTGGAAAGGTAGCCCTGCTAATGTGGAACACTTTAGAGTGTTTGAAAGCAAATGCTTCATCAAAAGAGATGAGGAAGACATAGGTAAGTTTGATTAAATGTCTGATGAATGAATATTCTTAGGATACTCATCAGTAAGTCCATCCTATATATTTAATAATAAGAGGTTTCAAAAGATAGCAAAAGCACCAATATGAAGATTGATGAGACCAATTCTAAGAAGTCACACTCTCAGTCAAAGGATGCATTAGATAATTTGGAATTCAATAATGAAGAAACAATAGAGATAGATGAGGAAGAAAAAGAATTTGAGGAAAGACAAGATTCAAAAGGTCCTTCAAGACATATTCAGAGAGACCATCCTGAATCACAAATCATAGGCAACAAGGATTCATGTATGTAAACAAGGAAGAAGCTGGTAAGTAACCTAAACTAAGAGAATGTTGCTCTATTGCCTAAGGTTGAACCTAAGAACCTTGTATAAGAAAGTGAAGATAAGTTCTGTATAGGTGCTATGAATGAAGAGTTAGGCCAAATAAAAAAATGAGACTTAGGAACTAGTTCCTAGGCCTAAAGACAAGAATGTCATTGGCACAAACTGGGTGTTTATGAACAAGTTGAATATGAAAATGGAGAAGTCATTAAGAACAAGGATAGATTGGTATGAAAGGGGTATGAACAAGTAGAAAGGTAAGAATATGAGGAGACATTTGATCCAGTATCAAGATTGGAGGCTATCAGATTATTTCTAGCATATGCACGGTTCAAAGGGTTCAAGGTGTATCAGATGGATGTCAAATCAGCTTTTTTGAATAGGAACATGGAAGAGGAGGTGTACATAGAGAAACCTAAGGGTTTCTCATTATCAAGTAACAAGGACTATGTATGTATTTTGAAAAAGTATCTTTATGGTGTAAAGCAAGCTCTTAGATCTTGGTATGCTAGATTGGACAAGTACCTATTAGACCATGGTTTTAAGAGAGGAGTTGCATATAGTAATCTATACATAAAGACAAAAAATAATCATCAGTTGATAGTGGTTGTCTATGTGGATGACATCATATTTGGTGGGAATAGTGAGAGTATGACTAAGGCCTTTATAGATGTGATGAATAAGGAGTTTGAGATGTAGATGTTAGGAGAACTATCATTCTTCCTTGGGTTATAAATCATTCAATCAAAAAGAGGTATATTCATTTCACAAGATAAGTACATAAGAGAGATGTTGAAGAAATTTGAGATGGAAGACTGTAAGGCAGTTAGCACACTTAAGATCACAAGGTGTAAGTTAAGAAAGAAGGATGAATCTCCAAAGGTCAATCAGACATCATACAGGTCAATGATTAGACGTTTTCTATTTACTACTACCTTTAGACCTGATATCATATAAGCAGTAGGTCTTATTGAAAGATTTTAAGTAGATCCAAAGGAAAATAATTTGAAATCAGTCAAAGGGATACAAAGGTAGCTCAAGGGGACTATGGAGTTTGGGTTGTGGTATCCAGAGAGCAATGAGTTTAACATAATAGCCTATACAGATGTAGACTAGGCAGGGAGTCTAGATGATAAGAAGAGCACTAGTGGAGGAGATTTCTTATTAAGAGAGTGCTTAGTATCATGGATAAGCAAGAAGTAGCCATCAGTGGCATTATCTAATTATGAGGTTGAGTACATTACAACATATTCATGTTGCACTCAAGTCTTATGGATAAGGTAGATCTTAAAGAACTACAAAGTGGAATAGATAGTCCTAGTCCTATCTTTTGTGACAATAAAAGAGTCATAAGTGTATCAAATAATCTAGTCATCCACTCAAGGACTAAGTACATTCCCATCAGGTATCATTTCCTAAGAGAATGGGTAAGTGAATAAAATGTTAATCTTGAGTATGTATCTACTAAGGATAAAATTGCAGATATTCTAACCAAACCACTTCCAAAGACAACATTTGAACATCTAAGATAGGAATTGGGTGTAATTCCTACCCTTAGTAGTCATTAAGGAAGTCAAGTGCTTAGGGGGATCTAATCAGGTGATTCATTATCTCCAAGAGTAGGTGAGTAGCGCCAAGAAGGTATGCAGAGACATGAAGACATGTTGAAGAATGTGTCCAAGACTGGGATCATGGTGGATGTTTGTGGAGCTTAAGCAGGGAAATGAAGATGGATAATATCCATCTCTATGGCATCAAGGTTCATGAAGGAAGGTGAGTGGTCTTGTGTATCTAAGTCTTTTTTAAGGAGGTATGCATGGAGATAGGGAAACATGTTTGTATAATGCTTCATAGATTTATAATCCTATGTGTTAAGTTTTTGGGCTGCAAGAGGTGTGAGCCAAGAAGTTTTAGGTACCTATTTGTTATTAATGTCAAAGGGGGAGAAATTTTAGAATGGGGGATAAATATCCTATTGAGAGAAATTTTTGAGGGTGGTTGCCATTAATGACAAAGGGGAACATTGTTGAGTATTATCATTGATGTCAAAGGTACTTCTTATGAAGGTTGATGTCAAAGGTGATTAAGAACAATTGGTAATGTGTGATGTGACAAGGTGCATGGAAGAGTGTTGTCATGAGAGAAAAATAAAGAGATAATTTGAAGACAACTAATGTCTTATGTATGTATTATTGATATCATTGATTATATCATCATGGAAGGTACAGGTCATTGATGTCAAATGCATAGGAAGCATAGTCATGACATGAAGAGGTATGTGCATGGTGAAATTAATGAACATAGGCATGTGAAGGTTGCATGGAATTTTTATCATGTAATTAAGGTATAAAATCATTCATGAGAGTTCCAGGGTAAACCTATAGGGGTAGGACCTTCAATCTAAGTTTGCACCCAGACCACTCCTAGACCCTCCCTGGCCTTACGAGGTATGAAGATGATATTTCAAGGAAATTATGCACATGAGCGCATGTACAGAGGTGAGATAAGTTGTTTTAGGTATGATCACAAATTTTGAGGTCATTATTTGAAGGAAAAGTGCATGAATCACTATTTTAGGCCTTCTTAAGCTCAGAAAATGAGGTACTCAAACTTGAAAAGCACTTTCAGGTACTCATTGTCATGTGTAACCTCTGAATGGGAGTCTAATTTTTTTATTAGAGATGGATAAGGGTCCTAGATAAGATCTCCAAACGTTAGTTTTGGATTCAAGTGGCAGTCCTTTATGAACAATCATTAACACCAAAACGTGTGTTAAACCTCCCTAAAACCCTAATAAGGACTTGATGTGAAATATTATGTTCAAATCAACTCAAAATGAATTTAAATTCCTAGACAAGATATTGTATCATGTATTCAAATCTCCCAGGTGCCTCTAGGTGGTGGTGGTTAGTCAAATGAGAGAGAAAATGTACATGTACAGGCTTATTTATCCATAAATTATTATAGCACTCAAAATTTGAATTGGTCAAGAAGATAAAATGGATGGTAGAAGAAACTAGAGACTTATTTTACATGTCCATGATGTTTTTTGGATAGTTTCTAGCCTTTAATTTCTCTAAATTGGTAATCCAAGTAAGCCAGTCACAGACAAAACTAATGATGTAGATAATGTAAAACCCAGGCAAAGATGAAGAGATAGATTTGAGGGTCTATGCATGATATATTGATTCAATAAATTGCATTAATAAGTTATTTATGACTTTTATGTCATGATCATGCTTTGTATAATCTTTTGAGGTTAGTGTATGTGGTGAAAATGTTGCTCACAAAATGACTTGTCGGGTTCAAATATGACTGTGAGATATAAGGTCAAGAAATTGGTCTGCAAGACTAATATTTGTCATTAGATCATATGAATTTTCTATTTTATGAGGTTTTTGAGATCTCATATAACTATTTGTATGCATCATGAGTCATGACAAGTGTCTGCATAGATGTGGAGGTCTAATTCTTCATGACGAGTTTTTGAGGTGATTTGGCAATTCTAAGAAAGCAAGTTACAAAGATGTTCTTGAGCCCTTATTTCCTGAGTGAAGGTGTTACAAGCATTTGGTGATGACCTTGAGGTGATAATTTATCTTCATGTTTCATTTTTCATGGTTGAGTATCTTAAGGGTGTTTAAACTTAATTATTTTAAGACAGACTTTTGAGGTACACAGGCTTGATAAGGAAGTTTATTTTGAAGGAGATTTCATGGTATGAATGAAGGATGTAGGTCTAATAAAGTATGGAGGAAGTCAGAAGAGTTCATTTTCTAAGTGGTTTAATGGTTTTTATATTGTTGGAGAAGGCCATCTGGTCCCAAGAATATCAAGTTTTGGCATTAAGAGGGCAAACCTAATGTAATTAACTCTCCATGAGACCTAAAGGAGGAGTAAGGATTAATTGAGTTATGGTAGACCAAAAGTGGTTCAAAATTATGATTTAACCATGTTCATAATATGTTCTAAGGCATATAATGTGGCTGACCTAAGAATTTGAATATGTGTGGCTGACCAAGTGGTGTGTGACCATGAAACTAGTATATATACAAGGTAGTTTAGGCCTATTTGGTATGTGTGAAAATGAAGCGAATAAAATGATTCATGTTTGAGAAGGAGGTCTTGAAATTAGTTTTATACCATAAAATAATAGAATACGTGTGGAAGGTGATTAAATTTTTGAGGTGGCTAAGTTGGTGATGTGTCACTTAGGGAGTTGGTGCTTCTGTGTAAGTAGATGCTTGTTAAAGTCTAGTCAAGTGGGTTCTTGACTTTATTGGAGTTGGTGGTCCAAGTTGAGTTGGTTTTCAACTAAATTTGGCCTTTTATTTTATAGGATAGTATTTCATTTGCAAATATCATAGTGGGTTTCCTTCTCCTTGAGGGTTTCCCACTCATATATGTGTTCTCTTGTTTCATGCTCATGTGAATGGTCCTTTATGCATTGCTAGATCAATATGTTGCTTTCATAGTTCATGAATGTTAAATTATAATTGAAAGATTTTTTTTTTAAACACCGATTCACCCCCCTCTCATTAATTGTGCTTCCAACAGACCTAGATCTTCTATCTTACTAAAAATTCTAAAAATGTACTTATCTTCCATCTCTACAAGTTTTGAACTTATACATGCTTTTCTAATCCTTGAACACTATCGTTCAAGACATAAAATAATGTCAATGCTACTATTATGTCTTGACAAAGTGTCCAATGCCAAATAAAGTCACCCAATTTACAAATGAAATGTATCCTAATGGTTATCCTAAGTTCTTTAATGTGAGTTATTATTTGACAGGGATTGATATAAATAAAATATCAACCCTCATTCATTCCTCACCTAACATTTAGATAAAATAGCATTTAATTGAATAAAACTTCCTTATTTATTCTTATTTCCATACCAGTCATAGGGACTACACATCTACAGGTCTTAAGTACTAAAAGAGTAGTTTGAGAGCATGATTTTCCAAGTGACAAGCTAGGTCAATGTTATACTTAATTTACACATATTATATGATTCACACACAACCCAACATGTAGGGGAGAACTACATGAGTCTGAGGCCCTTTTATAGAGTATTGGTTATGTAGGTAGTGCCTTTTGAAAGTGGGATCTTTGGGGTCTGCTCAACAATGTGTGCCCAATAACTCATTTTCCCCCAAGGTAACTCTAAAGATAGGTAATTAGGGTTTTTCCATTTCATAAAGAGCGATAGTCCATGACCTATATCTAAATGCACTAGAGTGAAGGTGAAGTAAAACCCAAAAACATCTAGGTGGTTGTATCCTATTCTAATAGGTATTCTATATAGAACACTAAGATTGAACCCAAACATTATCATCAATGCAAACATCCCAGGCTAACGTTACTATCCAGAGTGTTAGAAATGGTAGATCCAAAATCTGATGACCATTATAGAATCTCCTCCCCACATAATTTATAACTATTCTATATTCAAAACTACATTAACATTAGAACAAGCTAATTACATCACTTATTTGTCAATCCTATATCTAACATATTTCTACTTTCCATATTTAAACTATCTCAACATAATAAATTTAGTGTATGCTTATATTTGAGTTCAACATTTAATTGGCATGCTATAGATATGATTATCATCCTTATACCATTTCATTTTTATATACCCCTTTAATTAAAATCTAGGGTTAACAATAAGATCACCTTAGATCAACATTTTAGGGTTAAACATTCGGTGAACCCAATCTTTAAACATCAATCCCTATGTCCCTTAGGATTTTTTTATTTTTCTTTTATTGATCCCTAAAATTTCTATAAATTTTGTAGTCATGTTTGCCATGGATATTTATGTTAATTATTTCATAGTTCAGTACCTTATAGTGGTTATTACTTGTTATATCTCATGCCTTATTAAATCATTTCAATCTATAGGGGATTTAAATTCTAAGTTCCTGTAAGCTCCTCCTTGTTCTAATGTTTATAATAAGACGGTTTTAAATAACAAGGAATACTTGATTTCTCTTCAAAATTTCTTTTGAAATGCCATAGAACCAGAATCTAAGGGATATGACATTATTGACCAATTAAGCAATACACATGCAAAAAAATTAATCCTTGAGCTCCTAAAGCAATCTAATGTCTATAAGGATATTCTATATAAGGTATTTTTTGAGACATAAGCTCTTAGTGATATTGAGCCTACTTATTTTTTTGATATATATAGTCATATAAAATGCAAAAATTGGTAACTTGGGCATGACTAATGACACCCAAACCATAGGTCCCTCTTACTTTCTCTCATGACCCTCATAGGCTTATTTTCACTATTTTTAAGTTATTCATAGCCTTCTAGACCTGATCCTAGCTGAGCCAAGACCCTCTTTTCATGACCAATCCATCCTCCCAGGTCCTGTCTACCCAAGACAATAGCACCTAACTAGGACAACAGTGTTGGTTCCATTGTTGTCCATTTTCAATGTTGTTATCCAAGCTTATTTCTAGCCCCAATGGTCAATTTATTTTTGTTCTCCATCCTTCTCCTTGTCAGCCTAATGCAAACAAATTAAATCCATGACTAATAGATCTCTATAAAATCCCATTCAAAGATCATTTGGAAGGGGTTAGCAAACATTATAAATTAAGCAAGAACATAAGTGACACCACTCAGGAATATTCCTTATTCTCTACATATAACTATTCAGTATAGTCCTAAGCACATCTAAATCTCCACACCAATCCCTAATCATCTCAAGCACACCCAGTTTAGGATTTCCTTTCTTTCTCATATCACAATTGCACCAAACACTTTCAAAGGGAGAACTACATATGGCTTGATCCCTCTTCGAAGTATTGGTATGTAGGCAACGTGCCCATACACAAGGTGTGAAGCACGTCAAATGCATCTTACACACACTAACCCCTTTTTTTATTTGCCAAAGTTTTGTTCAAGTACATTGAAGGCTTAATTATGAAGGAAAGCATCTCTACAAGGAGCACTATTGATAGTGAAGCTTCATAAATTCAAAGATAGTATCACACAAACCTATCAAACAAAACCCAAAAAGCTTAGACTTCTAGGATAATAGCATTGGACAAGTACTACAGTACCGATGCCATTCTTATTCACTTTTGGCACTCCTATCTAGTTAGAAAATGAAGTTTAGATCTTAGTTTGCAACAATTTTCTAGTCTTACGCAGTCAATATCAACCTCTATCTTAGTTAGATCAACATAATTTCAAGCTAAGTTTGATTTCTCTATATTTACTTGCTATTTTTAGAAAGTCTAAACACTAATAAGAATTAAAATATTAGTAGGTTAATTATGGCATAATTATTGACTAATTTTACTGCTCAGACTCTTTAACTAAATTAGGAATAACACCCCAATATTCACAAAATTATTAAATCATCTGATGACATGACTTACTTCATTTGCACACAAAACCCTAGAAATGTTAGGGTAAAATTCCTACTGATTTTTTCAATAAATTTCTAAATTTTTTACTTGATTATTTAAATCAAAAATTCAATTCCAATTTTAAAATTTAGTAGTAAATCTTAAAATAATTTTCTTTCAAACCCTAGTTGCCCATACTAGGTCCCAGTATTTTTCCATTAATTTTCCAATAAATTTTTGAATTTTTACTAGCATATTAAAATAAAAAAATCCGTTCAAAATTTAAAATTCAATAGTAATTTCAATAAAATTAAATTAAATTAAGACCCTAGTTACACATCCTAGATCCTATTCACTCAAGCATTTTCCAATAATTTTCTAAAATTTTAGTTGAATATTTAAATCAGAAATCTAATTTAATTATTCAAAATTCTATAGTATTTTTGAAAAAATATCATTATCAAAACCCTAGTTGCATGTATTAGCTCCTATTCACTTCTTGAGGTATCACCTTACATGTTTGTGAGCTTCGTATCATTTTTGTACAATTTCCAATTCACTATTTTTAGGATGTTGCATTTTCTATATTCAGTACTTGTGTTTTCTAGAACTTTGCCTAGTATAATTATTTGCCAAAAATTTTAACATATTTTAAATTGTTTTCCTACCTTAACAATGGCCCAATACATCAGTTTTGATGAAACCGATAAAAAGGAACTTCAAGAAATCCTAACCAAACACCTTGACATGCAAGACGACATGCTCAAAATACTCCAAGAAGAACAACAAAGGGTAAACAATGGTCAATCTTCTCAAACCACAGGGCAGCCAATTGTAAATGACACTACGAGTGCAACTATGTCTCAACAACCCCCTATAACAGCCCAATCTTCTTCTATGCCACCAACTATAGCTAGTACATATTTGTCTCTTGATGTGGTAGCTCTTGTGTAAGAGATAAAATCTCTTCAATCCAAGGTGCTACATCATGAGCAAAGTGACTCTTTTGTTCTACTACATACACCATTAGCACGCCACATTGCTTTGACACCTTTGCCACAAGGTTTTGTTCAACCTAAGATTACTCTTTATGATGGCAAGGGTGATCCAGAGACACATTTGAGAGCCTTTCACATAGCATGATTGGACTATGTACCAAATGACTAGCTACTTACCAAGCTCTTTCCATGAAGCCTAAAGGATTATGCTTTACAATGGTTTTGTAGTTTACCAAATCAGTCGATTAGTGCATTCATTCCTTTAGCTGACATGTTCCTAGCTCATTTCAACATTAACATTGGTGACAACGTTTCATACGCCCAAGTTTCACAACAGAAACAAAGGTAAAATGACTAAGATAACTAGTCCCATGACCAATCAAGAGTTACAAGATCTCTTCAAATAGAGTCTCTTATCAGCTTTGCATAAATCAATTATGTTTAAAAGATTCTCTTCCTTCATTGAATTATTTCACTCACTAAAGGAAAGAGAAGTCAAGTTAATTTCAATGGGAAAACTCAAATACACAAGTATCTCAGAAACAACCAACAAGAGTAACAACAAAGTCAAATATAAGGTCAAGGTCATTGATAACAAGACTCATAATCAACTAACAGTTAATGCAGCTTTAGATCCCCCACAACGTGTTGTTTTATCAGCACCTCCTCCACATATATTTACTAATCTACCAGTTTATCCAACCAAAGTTTTACAGTAGTTATTGGATTATAACATCATATCTCTCCCTCCTATTAATAAATTTGACCCAACAAAGATTCTTCCATGGGGATATGATCAACATGCATTTTACAAGTTTCACAGGGCACTCGGCCATATAACAAATAGGTGCATCAATTTGAGACACAAGATACATGATTTAATAGATGGCAATCATATTGATCTTGGCACTTTAGTTGAGCCTTCTTAGGCAAAGTAAACATAGGATAAAAAATTGAAATTATTTTTAGATCCTTTTCCACAACATTCCAAACAGGAGACAAGGGACACATTAGGGATTCACCATGCACATCTACCACTAGATACATATAGGACACCTCCAATTGAATCACACCCTTTAAGAAACATGATTGGTGTATACAATTCCAATGTTCTAACTAGACCTTATATCTCCTTCTTAGATCAAGAGATCATCAAGGATGATTCAAATTATCATGCACTCTTTATTAGATCTCACATTCATAATCATACTATTCATAGTGTTGTCATAGACAATGGATTTAGTGTGAACATGTGCACTATGACATTATTGTAGCATTTAGGATATTCAGAGCAAGATATTAAAGTGACAAACATAGTTATCAATGGATTCAATTGGCATATAAAGAGTTCATTGGGTGAGATTGTACTTCCTCTACAGGTTTGTCTAACACACATCGCCACACCATTCACTATAGTTCCCAGTGTAAGAGTTTTTTATATGTTACTTGGTCGACCATAGATTTAGAAACTTTGAGCAGTACCTGCTACAGTTCATACATGCATGAAATTCATTCACGTTGATTAGTTTATTATAGTTGGTGGAGTTCCATATGATTTCTCACTCCCCACTTTAGAGCCATCTTTTATAGTACAGTCACCAATTTTAGTACAACTTCCAGTTCTAGTTTCTCCACCAGTTATATTTCCTCCTCTAGTATAGATTCAAACATAGTTGAGGCATCCATCACTAGCAAAAAGGGTTCATACACCTCCACAACTTCCAACAAAAGTGTTCACACCTAGTTCAATCTCATTGATATCTCATACATCTACATATAGACCACGTGTTCAGAGAGCTTCTCCTACTACCAGATGGATCCCTAAGAGTCCTATAGTTGCATCCACTTCTCAAAGTTACAAGGGAACCCCACAGTTGCTTTCTACTTATAATATTTTAGATCATATTTAGTATATAAAACTTTTAGAACCACAGTCTCATCATTTTCATCGTGCTTTATGATCATGCATGATTCCTCTCCTTGATATAGAACACCATGATAGGGAGTCTCCCATGAGACTCATCAGTTAGTATCATCCTTTCCCCACTTATGCATATTCTCCTTTACTTGATTGTATATAATTTCCCTATGATTGATTGTACATAGCTCAAATATTCTCAAAAATACTAAAAACAATATAATATTTCAAAATATAAAAACATTTAATAATTCAAAAACACACAAACATTTAAATTATATGCATCATCCATGTTTTACATTGCTACTACTATTCTAAACTTACATTTGATATTTTATGCTCACTGTTTGTCAATTTATCTACATTACCATGCTTCACTTGATCTTCCTTTGAGTGTGTGCAGTGACATCCAGCTCTTTGATTGCTTCACTCTACCCATTGAGGGGGCATCCTACTTCTACATCGAGACATACATCAATATACATACCCATTGGGGGAATATTATATATGAATACACCATCCAAGTTATGTCATTCCTACACCACATACTCTAGTTATCATGTTGATGTACATTATTTACTAGCTTACATAGATTACTCTATAACCACTCACTAGTATTTAGCACTTGTGTATTTATTTGCATATACCTATTCTTGTACTAACATGTCTTGCATACTTTCACTCTTGATTTGATTAAGTTAGATGTTATTTTATTTTCTAGTCTTGAAATGCTTTGTTTTTTTTCTTAGCGTATATTTATGTGTTTACATTCTCAATTCTTGTATATCTCTTGTATGTGCCTTTGGACATTTGCCAATGTCATTTGTCTCTATGTCTTGTGTGTGCCTTAGGACATTTGCCAATGTCCTTTAATTCTATTCATGTGTGAGCCTTAGACATTTGTCAATGTCCCTTGCCTGTACTCTTCTATGTGATTGTGTATTTTGCCTCAACTTGTTTGTTTCAAATGTATGTGTATGTGGCATTTGAACATGCCTTGTATGCTTGTTTTCTAATTTGAGTGACATGTGCCCATGTACCTTATTTGCTTGGTCCCTTGGCCACCCTTGTACACTTCTTTCTTCTTACCTCATGTGCTTGTTTCTTATTTGCTTCTCATTATTTGCAATGCCATGATCTAAATCATGCTTTATCTTGCTTTCTTGGATGCCATGATGGACATCATGTTCCATCCCTCCAATTAACAATTAACAATTAACAACTAACACTTTTAGTACTAGTTCAATACATTGTACATACTTTTACATTGTTATATCTATCTAGGCATACCCCTATTGATCTAATAATCTCTCAATACAAATCATGCTATATCTTGAGATATCTTGTCAACTATCATTGCTATATCACATTTTTGCAGCATAACACACTTGCAGGGCTCTTTCTTCTGAGGGAAGTCATTGCAGGGGCTCCATTCCTACCTTTAGAAGAGGAGGAAATAAATAGGGGTTTTTTAATAGATATCAGAGCTTCTATCAACCAAAAAATCTAGTTTTATAACACTCATAACAACAACTAGACATCAAAATAGTCAGAACAAACTAGGTAGACAATCAAGAATCTAGAATAGTCATTAGATTTGGCTCAGGACAATAGTGTCAAGACTAGAATATAACACCAGTGATGTTACTATCCATTTCCAATGCTCCTATCCAAATAAAATAAAAACCAAAAATTTTAGAAGTAGGCAAAAAAGTATGTTCAGCTATAGATTTGCATGGCCAGGCCAGTTCACAATTAGTAGTTTCAATACACATTTTGCTCAGAGAATCTAGATATAAGAGGAATCATGCACAACATGATGAATCTCATTTCTATTTTTAGATATGGTAGTTGGTATAACTTCTAGATCATAATCCATGTTTCAGACACCAATGATTGAGGGCAATGTGTATGGCACATTTGTTTTCTTTCTTTTTGAGTTTAGTATTACCCAGGCATTCTCAGTAGTTGCGTGTCTTACTTTATCTACAAGTAGTTGGCATCATTTTGGTTTGGATTTCATACAAGCTTAACTTTTGAGTTCCTGAGTTGCTTCCACATAAGCTAGATTTCTAGTTTTATAACAGCTTTCATATAAGCCTAATCTCCATCTTTCAGAGTGGTCAAGAGTGGCCTAGTTTCTATCATACATTCAACTATCCACACCAACATTGTTATATCATAATAAATTTATGGGCTTCAAGAGCCATCTCATACAACATACATTTCATATTGATATCAGTTCATATCTTCACATCATGGGGCAATGATGGAGCCAAAGGTCTAGCTAGCCTTTGTATTCTTGAGCGATCTATTCAGAGGGATTGGAAACACAGTCCAAACATTGATCAACACATGCATGACTACCTAGATTCACTTAATAGGTGACGATGGAGCCAAAAGGCTAACCTTTGCATTCTTGAGCCACTTTTGGGGGAGTTGAGCACTCAGCTTCATTTGTGGCATTGCTCTTGGTAAAGCATACATCTAGCATTACTTAGTATCACCCAACATCATAATAGGTTTTGTATTAGTTTGCATACCCAATGAGGTGTATTCATTCCTTTCTCTTCCTCTCTTTTATCCATCTTTGTATGTTCTTATTTTAGATATAGTGTATCTAGTAAGAATTGATCTCCTCTTTATTGTCTCTTGCACATTTACACTTCATAGCATGCTCTCTCTATGCACACCCAGCATCACACAAGTTTCATGAGCTTCACCCTTGTAGGTAAGTTTAGGTATGCTTTCTTTTTTTTTCCTTTTTCCTAGTATTTTGCTTTGTTGCATCACTAAAATAAAGGGGGGCAAATGTAGTCATATAAAATGCAAAAATTGATAACTTGGGCATGAATAATGACACCCAACCCATAGGTCACTCTTGCTTGCTCTCATGACCCTCATAGGCTTGTTTTCACTTATTTCCAATCATCCATATCCTTTTAAACATGATCCTAGCTGAGCCAAGACTCTTTTTTCATGACCAATCCAACCCCCTAGGTCATGTTGCCCAGGACAATAGCACCCAACTAGGATAGGAGCATTCATGCCACTATTGTCCACTTTTGGTGCTATTATTAAAGCTTATTTATATCCCCAATGATCAATTTCTTCTAGTTCCCTATCCTTCTCCTTATCAGCCTAATGCAAGCAAATTCAATCCATGACCAATAGATCCCTATAAAAGCCCATTCAAAGATCATTTGGAAGGCATTGGAAAATATTATCAAGAAAACAAGAAAAAAATGTGAAACCACTCAAGAAATCTTCCCTAATCTCTACATATAGCCATCCAGTATAGTCCTAAGAACGTTTGAATCTCTGCACCAATCCCTAGCCATCTTAAACACACCAAACTTAGCATTTTCTTGCATTCTCATATCACAATTACACCAAGCACTTTCAAAGGGAGAACTACATATGGGTTGATCCCTCTTCAAAGTATTGGTATATAGGTAGCGTGCCCAACATGAGGTGTAATGCACATCTAGTGCATCTTACACACACTAACCCCTTTTCCCTATTTGCCAAAGTTTTGTTCAAGTACATTGAAGGCTTATAAAAAAAGAAAATCAGCTCTATAGAGAGCACTATTGACAATGAAACTTCATAAATTTAGATATAGTGTCACATAGACATATCGAATAAAACCCAAAAAGCTCAGACTCTTAGGGCAACAACACCGAGTAAGGACTATAGTGTCGATGCCACTCCTGTTCACTTTTAGGGCTCCTATCTAATCAGAAAATAAAGTTTAGATCTCAGTTTGTGGTAATCTCATAGTCCTACATAATCAATATCAACCTTTGTCTCAGTCAGATCAACACAGTTTCAAGCTAAGTTTGATTTCTCTCTATTTACTTACTATTTTTAGAAAGTCTAAACAATAATCAGAATCAACAAATCAATAGGTTAATTATGGCAAAATTATTGACTGATTTTACTACTCAAATGCTTTAACTAAATTAAGAATAATACCCTAATATTCCCAAAATTGTTAAATCAATATTATGAAATATCTCAAGAACTATAACAATCTTATCACTTTTGATCCAACAAGTTTACCATCCAGATATATTGTTGACCAAAATTTGTCTTTTATCATACAAGTGACAATACAAAGTAAATGTATCAAAAGAGTGCTCATTGATAATGCATCAAACCTAAACATTTTTAGCATACAATTCCTAACCACCATTGGTGTTAACACAAACCTTATTCAAAAAATAGTTATACATGTAGAAAGGTTTGAAAATTCACAAAGCCCTTTGGCTGTTCAAATTACATTAAATATTCCCATGGGTTCTCATACATTACCCACTTTGTGCCAAGTTATTCCAAATGATTTGAACTATAAAATTCTATTGGGACGGTCTTGGATACATAAAATGTATGTGGTTCCTTCTACATTGCATGCATGCTTAAAATTTTGTCATCAGGAAATCCTTTACACATGTCAAACAGATCATAACCCCTTCAAACACTATACAATGATACAAAAAACAAATAATCCTAAACTAAAACATTCTGAATATAATTCCAAAATTGACACACTAGTACAAAAACCTAATCAAACTATGTTATCTAAGGTATCAAAAAGATGGTTTTCATGTTTACCTAAGTCCCCAACTTCATTACTCCCACAATTAATAAAGTGTGAGTTTATATCCTTCTCTCATCTTATCAAGATTGATATGAATCAGAATCTATCCAAAAGATATGATGCCAATGTTTATTGTCACTATCATCATGTGTAGACACTTCATTTTAACCACTTTCATGTCTAAACTACATTCAGAATGACTTTTTGCAATCACATCTCGGTTTAATTAGAAATATCTAATTGGACCAAATATACCCACACAACTATCATTATTAACCAAAATCATAATGATACATCTGTAATTGGGGTGATGGATCATCTTGCATCATTTATATTACCAAGTGCATCCTGAATTAAATCATCCCTTTGTAAGTGTCTTCACAGGACAATTAAGTGAATACTTGGTTGACAAAGAAACATTACAAACTTTACCTTTCTTCTAATTTCTAATTAATCACCTTGATTAATTATCCTAATCATTCCTCTAATAGTAAATTTCATGGATTTGGAATAACCTATTTTCTTAAAATCAAAAATAAATTATTGCCTAACATAGATGATGTCATAGGGGTAGGTCAATGAAATGGAGTGGAGTGCGGGCAAGGTGGCTTATGACATGGCCACTTACACATGTTACATTTATTACATTCCTCTTACACACTCTTTCCCTCTTACACACTCCAAAAGGACCAATGACTACACGTTCCTTCTAAGATGCCTTCCATACTTCAAAAAGGTCTTAAATGGCCTCTCTTACATATTCCAAAAATGTAATCATGGATTTGAGAATTGATCCTCAACCCTCCATCTTAAGATGAGATGAACGGTTTATATTAGTTCATAGAATATATAAATATAACCCTCACATCTCTCATTTCATCAAACTTCTTAATGTAAACTTACTCTACTAGATTATTTCAAGAAGCTTCATCAACTCTCTCTCATTCTAAGCCAAATATAAGACTAAGTGTAGACAAGGAAAGGTGTTCCCATCACAAAAAAACAAACATCAATGAAGACTTCTACATATACAAGACAAGATCAACCTCTTTAGATTAATTTTTAAACCTATCTTCAAGGGAGGTAAAAGTGTTGTTTTTTTCTTTCCAATTTGTATTTCTTGTTTGTTAATCATGTAACTCAACCTAAGGATCAAGCTTGAGAAGTTATGTATTCAAGTTATTTTGGATTAATTCACTAATGATTGACTAATATCTCTTGGATTCCTGATCTACATAATGGCATGCCTAATGTGACCTCTTTAAGGATTGGATGGATCTCACAACCTTTTTTGGACCACTGGGATTCTTCTAATTACCATAATTAGCCTTCTAACAAATGAATTCTCTCTTTTCCTCCAAAAATCTATTAAAGTCTATTCAAGACTAAATAGTGAATTTTTGACTATGTATCAGTGCATTCAAAATATTCGTTAGCAAAATTGTCACAAGAAACAACAAAATCACTCAAAATATTAATGAAATCATTTCAAAATAGTGAAATCATCATTACTATTTTTTGTGTTTTTCCTATCTGTAGGTCAACATTGGTGAAATCATCATCCTCAGTAATGAAATCATCATTTCCTCTAGATAAATCATCCAAACCAGTAATGAAATCATCTAGATCATCAATGAAATTACTATTGAATATAAAACTCATTTATTCATTACTATTTGTTCTATCTTTTTTTGTATAATTATAAAATCATAGCCATTAGTAGTGAAATTCTTGATTCTAATAGAAAAAATTTAATTCCTAATCGTGAAATTGTTTTACTAGTTTTTTATCTATTTATTTCATTTCCTACAATGAAATTGCCTTGTCCATCAATGAAATCATCATTCTCAGTAGTGAAATCATCAAATGCAGCGACAAAATTATTTTTTCCAACAATGAAATTGTTCTGACTAGGTTTTTATTTGCAGTGTTCAACAACAAAATTGAAGGATTTAGTAGTGAAACCATCTTGTTAAATGTCAAAATAAATTTGATTTAAAATTGAGACTTAAGAAAATCAAATTTCAATCTCCTTTTGGCTCAAAACCACTTATTTCAAACTTCTAATCTTTGTGTTGTAGGACCTTAGCTAAAGAGTGGTGTTTTGAGTCAAAACAATTCAAATTCTTCTTCACATTTTTATTTTGGAATTAAAATGAATTCACATTTAAATTTGGGTTTAAAAAACTTGTTCATTTTCAAAGTTTTTTACTTTATTTTAATTTTTCTTGTTGCTTGATTGTTTTGAGCGTATGCTCTCCCCTTTTTAGGTGACTCAAAAACACAAAAGTTCCTATTTGCCTTTAGCCTATTTTTCATTTGACTTAATGGGATTGATTTCATTACCTTCCCACAAGTATTTATGGGTGTGTTGACCTAGAAAGTAACATCCTAGTATTCTACCAAACCCCACTTATCTACTAGGGTACATAAATTGAGGAACATTACCATTGTGAAGACTCGACTTTATGTTTGCACAAATTTATGTAAGGAAACTAACCTTAGGAGTTATTTCTAATATCTTCGGTCAATGTGTGGTACCATCAAAAGGAGAAACCTTGGCCATGACATTGAACTTCTTCATTGACATATATGTGCCTACATACCATGAGGTTTATAGGGACCATTTAGATAACCCATTATAAAACAATAACCAAACCCCAAATCCGATAACACTTTACTGAGACTCTTATGGTTGAAGTGGTTGAAAAATATTGACCCTATCATGAATGGCCTAATCTTGGATTGCTTCTTAGATGATTATTTTTTCATGGATCATTCGTTGACGCAGGGGTGAAAAGGTAACAACCCTCGAAGATCATCTTAATCATATGAACCTTAAGAGAGAACAGGGGTGTAAAAACCCTACCAATAATTGTAATAATTTATTTAATGAACACTTACATTTTTATTCCTCTCTTGAGGTAAGTGTTTCATAAAGTTGAATGGATGTGTAGACACCTAAAAAGTGTCTAACTCTTGGTCTTCCTCTCTCCCCTTGGTCCCTTGCCACTTCGACTATCCCTAACCTACCTAGGTCTTATTAATTGAAAATAATCATCTATTTTTAATTAAATAAGTCCATTTTCCCTCTCCTTGCCACCTCGCCACCCTAGGATACCTTCCTTGGATCCCCTTCATTCCCCACATGGCCATTTAATGCCTTAGACTCCCATTCCAATCTCTTCACTTGCCCATTTAACCCCCGTCGACCGTTTCATCCTCGCATTCATTTGACCCGGCGGCTGGGAAACAGATTAAAGGCTATTTTTAGCCTTTCTCTGGCCTCTTAGCCGCCGACGTCGGTGACCCTTCGGCCGACGTCGGTGATATTGCTGGCGTCGGCACCTTTCATAACGGCTTCTTCACCGTTATCTCCTCCTCTTGGCTTCTCTTCGCTTCTCTGCATTTTCTCTCTGGCATCCCGACTCTTCAATCTTGGCATCAGACCCTTGTATCCGTCCTTTTCACTTGACCTCTCTGCCAATCAATCTGACTCTCTCCCTCAGGTACACAGCAAGCTTCTGCAAGTGAACAACAGGGATTCTCCATCAGCAACAAGTCTTCACATCCGGCATCACCAGCAACATGACACCAACCTACACCATTTTCTTCAGCAGGGCACAAGTAAGTACTCTGTGTTTTCATTATGCTTTCTAGTTATCTGCTTTTAAACTAGATTCAGCACTTCTTTTCCCCAACCTAGACTGTTAACCAAACCAGGCAGACCCGGATTCCTATCTCCCTGATTGGCCTCCTTTATCTCTCTGTCCCTTTTCGACATTTTGTCCATTATCCTAGACCTCTGCACAGACCTTCAACTAAAACCAGACTCTCCCAGACCATTTTGTACGTCCACAGACCCGTCCACAGACCAAGCTCAGACCAGACTCTGCCCAGACTCGACCAGACCCTGCCTAAATCCCGTCCAAGCCTACTGCCCCAACCGACGCCGGTCACTTCCTCCACCGACGTCGGCAGACTAACCAACGTCGGCACCTTTGACAACCGACGCCGGTAGATACCACCGATGCCGGTGACTGCAACCAGGCCGACAGCTTCTTCCAGGTAAGCCTTTGCTTTCTTTCCTCTTTCAGTTTGCTATCATTTCAGTCTATTTTAGCATTCTGTCATTTATCAGTCATTTATCTTTTATTAAAATAGTGGGTTGACCTCCCTTAAGGAAGTTCTCATACTTCTGGGAACAAGCTTTCGCTTGGCAACCCACCGCCTATCCATCTAACGCCTTTTTGTCCAAGTTTTCTTCTTTGCAGGTGTCATTCCTCCACAGCCAAAGAGGAGTGCCCACAAATGTCTGGATTACGGTGCGCAATCTTTATCTAGGTACTTCTAGCCTTGTCCATTTCCTTAGTTTCTTTATTCATCTTTTGAATGTAGAAAGCGAATTAGCGATAGAAACATTCTGGCATGCCCGGTGGGACCTTAGGTTCTTCCTCGGGTTCCTCTTCCTTTCATTCATTTAGGTGCATTTAGGCTCCTTCCTTCTTGTCTCTTTCTTATATTCCAAATGACACTATAAGCAGGACTAAAACGAATCTTTCTTTTCCTTCTTGCACATTCTAGACTAGTCCAACGTCATACTCTCAACCCTTTCTCAAATTTGTCTTCATAACAAATCTCACATTTTGACTTGGGCTTAAAACGTATCGCACTTTCATTTCTGCTTGTGCTTGCATTAGTCTACATCTAGTAACTTAAATCCGCATATTGAATAAATCGTAGACACTTGATGTTACACTACCAGACCACATGCACTAAAACAAACATAAAACTTACTTGAGACAAGGCCCGACTGGGATTTCATCCCCCAGCAGATACCTTACCCGTCCCGGTGACCCTACTTGGATTTCATCACCAAGGGGGAAGCCCACTCCGTTCTCTGGCGGAGGATAAACTCTAGGCGAGGTATATCTTGGCTAAGCGAGACCAGCTAACCACTGGAATCGTGAAGTGAGGGGAGCTTGCTCCTTAGCACCAGGCCACGTACCAGACCTAACACAGATTTTTTGAGCACCTAAAACAAGACCCGAAACCAGCTCTAGACTGCCTCTTCTAGGACCTTTCTTACAGCCAATCTCCCTAAACATTCATCTAAGGCATAAGCCACAAGATTCTAAGGTTAATTTCTAGGATTTATCGCTTAGGCTTGTCTGTCTCTCTCTATTTCTCTCTTCTCATCTGTTTGTTTGAGTGAGTGAGGACGCTTTCTTCATTGTTTTTCCAAAGAATCTTAAAATCTTTTTGTTCTCTGGAAGACACAGTCACTGGCATCAGTTCTGTCACCGACGTCGGCTTTCCTACCTTACCGGCATCGGTTATCTGACCGACGTCGGCTATCTGCCTTACCGACATCAGTTTTTAAACCGACGTCGGTCTCTGTCACTGTCCTTTTTTTTCAAAACCAGCAGCCTAAAACCTATCCCTTCTCTGTCAAAAACCACATTCTGGTTTTCTGAGACTGCAAGAACACAGTTTCTGGAACCAGGACTCTCTTCTTAACCACTTTAGCCAACAACCGCTTCCGTCTACACAGTCCTATCATGGAGTTCCACTCGGAGACTGAAAGAACTCCTACAGGGCCGTCCCCGACCCCGACCCTGACTCAAATTCCCATCATCCCTGAAGGGGACCAAGATTTCGAGAGATTCTTGGACCTCAATACCGCAGCCCTCCAAAACTATCTCGCGAGAAACCCAACGCGAGACCTTTCAGGTGACATGGCGACGACATCCACACCATTCGCCACCCAACCCTTTATGACTCAGCCTTTCACCTCAACTATTAACCCAACCATGGCCAATACGCAAAGTTTGGCCTCCCCGTCTATTTTTAGACCGACCTCCATCGGGGTTCCATTACCCCCTCAACCACCTGCAATTCAACCAAGTTCTACATCATATCAGAACTTGACCCCTCATACTCTTGCGCCCACAAATGTAGGAGTGCCAACCTATCTTTCTACCAGTGCCACCATTCAACCACCTTTGGCGGTGCCCAGTCAACCTATACCTTCGACCTTCGTAACACAACCACCTCTAGCCTCCACTTCCGCCCCTGCGACTAGTCATCCGTACATTGTACAACCGACTACGTCGCATACCTCCTCTAGCCTCTTCCAAGTGCCCTACAACTTAGGGGGTGCTCAACCCGCCAATCCGTCAGCAGATCTTATCAAGATTCTGATGGATAAAATGTCCAGTCTCGAGACCTCTATTTCCAGTTCAAGCAATACTTTGTCATATGAGCAAATTTGCAATGAGCCCATCCATCCTTCCGTCCCTATTCGACCATACTCTAACCATTGGGAGCTTCCTAAATTCACTCACTTTCAGAGTAAGGAAGACCCACAACAACATCTACGGGCATTTAGACATGCCTGTTATCTTATTGCCCATGACGATGCGTTGCTTTTACGCATGTTCCCTATGTCGCTTTCTGGCCCAGCCTTTGACTGGTATAGTTCTCTTGCCAGACACTCTATCCTTTCATTCATTCAACTCGCCCAACTATTTCTTGACCATTTCTCAATCAACATCACCAAACAAGTCTCAATCACAGACCTTTACTCCATCAGGCAATTTGACGACGAATCAATAGTCGATTTTGTCGCTCGTTGGAGGGGTCTGATCAACCAGCTCTCCTTCTCTTTGCCTCAACCTGAGCTCATCGAGCTCTTCTCTCGAGCATGTGCCAGACACATCTCTTCTACCTTGCGGATTCAGACATTCCGTACTTTTGACGAAGCTTTCACCATGGCTCGAAAGCTCGAACTCCGCACCCTTGAAGAAGATAAGGTCAAATTGCGTAATACCAACACAAAATCTACTGACCATTCCTCTTCCAGACCTTCTTCTGCCAACTCCAAACCCAAGGGAGTGGCCAATATTGTGGTCATTAGATCACCATCCTCGACAACAACAAATTACTCTCAACCTTCGACATCTCCAAGCATCACCAAACAATTCCAACAACGGTACATTCAGCGTTCTTACACTCCACTTGGAGAACCATACGCTTCCGTTTTGGAAAAACTACTCAAGCAGGGGGTCCTCAATCTCCCTCCAATCTGACCACCTCAATTTGACCCTTCAAAAGCTATCCCTACATGGTATAGGGAGGCCGACTTCTGTCCCTTTCATCGCGTCCAAGGCCATGACATCGACAACTGCCGAACCTTCAAAAACATCGTCCAGGACATGATCGACAAGGGGGATCTTATTTTAGATAACCCGAACGCCCCACCTAACCAATATATCAACATTTTCAAACAACCATTTTCGAATCATCCGCCTACTCAAAACAACGTCCAGACTTCGACCAACGACCCCCAAGACCATGACATTCACACGATTAGCACTATCTTGCCTCTTGTCCTTGACCAACCTCTTCCATTAAAGGATGAAGAACCTTCTTCTCCTATTAGTCCTCCATCTACCTCTCTTGTATTGGAAGACGCTTTGACCACATCAACGCCATTAAGCCCACCTCCATCCAAAGACCCTACCTTGCCTACTCCTCAACTACAAGTAGAAGGCACGATCATCCATGCCCTCTGCCCACTTGAGGAGCCGCCCTCTCTTATTTCTTCTCCACCAAGAGAAGAACCAGTCTCTCCACCCATTTCAACCGAGGAAGACCCAGTCACGGTTTCCTCTTTCCCTTTGCGTGAGATTTCTACATCTCACTCACCTCTATCCACATCCAAATCCAAACTTACATCTAACCTCGCCTCACACAATAGTGGCCCTCAACCTGAACACACGAAAACTACTAGACCACACCGGAGGACTCCTCCTCCACCTTCGTCATTGCCCTCTATCTTGGGCCCGCATCCGTCCACTTTAATAGGAGTGCTTCCCACTCCCATCCTTCATAGAGGCAAGTCGCCTCTATTACTCTCTCAACCCATCAGACATACATCTCCTCCAAACCCTCGACCTATGCCTCTTTCACCTCCCAAACCAACGTCACCAACCCTCACTGCAATAAAACATCCCGACCCATTAGCAGGTTCATATGCCTTGCTCTTACGGCAATTGTTGCAGTCCTCTCGCCTCAATCTCCCGCCTCTTAAACCATATCACTCTCTCGGACCAAAACCACCTTGGTTCGATCACACTTGCATTTGTGTGTATCATCGCACGCCTGGACACGACATGGAACATTGTTGTGCCCTCAAGGTTGCCATTCGCCGATGTTTGGAGAATGACACCTCTCTTTTCAACCACATCATTAATAAACCTTCAACACCACTCCACTCATCAACTCTCAGATCAAGGCCATCTTGGTTCGACAACTCTAAGTTCTGCCACTATCATCACATTCCGGGACATGACACTGAGCGTTGTTGCACTCTCAAAGCTGTCATTCGTCAGCACCGGAAAAAGGATTCCCTTCTCATCAAGGATCCTCTTGACCACCTTTTCGACAAAACATTAACCCCGACTCATGCCTCTCCAACCTCATCACCTAAATCAGGATCCCCATGCCAGACTGTGGTCCCTTTGCCACCTTTGACCCCCTTATTCGACATTAATACCATCCATCTGACCACTAAACCTCAACCGACCTTAACCAATCTTTCAAACATTCTCCCTACCCGCTGGGGGAATTCATCCTTCATCCAAACCTCGACCAACTCTTCAACCCAGTCTCTACCACATATCAATCACTCATCTCGACCAAGTGTCCATCGACCCAACCCCCGACCAATTATTCGACCAGTCTCAACCAAACTTCAACCAAATATCAATCAACCAGACCTCTCGACCAAACATTCAACCTTTTTCAACCAACCAACGACAATGTCAACCAACTTCACATCCATCAATCAACACCTGACCAATCTGGAAAGAGGCAAATTGGGGCAAGTTTGCTCCTAATTGACTTGGACCTTATCATAACATACAAGCATGGCCCAGGGTCTTATTAGACCTTAAACCCCTTTTTATGTCTTGCATCTTTGACCATTCTTCTGTTAGTCGAGTACTCGCCTACTTGACACGTAACTTGAGCTCGTCCCTTGAGCAATCCTCGTCTTCATTCCTTTCAACCCTATTTCCCTTTAACAAGTCCTCTATAACCCTTTTATGATGCATGGATGCTTTGTCCTAATAAAAGGGAGTCCTTGAACTTCTATAGTCTTGTCCATGACTCAAATTCCTATCAACAATCAATCAAGATGTCACAATATCCATGGTCACTATATCAATATCAAATCAAAAGGACAGACTGCTCCCTCGAAGGACAGCTGTACTATCATTGCTGTAGCTAATAGACTGCTCCCTCGAAGGACAGCTATTCAAAAGCCCTTATAAAGCAAAAATGTAGACCACTCCCTCGAAGGATGGCTATCAAACAACAACCTTTCTTAGAAGCTTCCCACATTGATCAGCTTTGCAACATGACCACTACATCAAATGACATCATTATGTGGACTTCCCGCATCGATCAGTTCACCGTCAAAAAAAAAAAATGAGTCATGGACTTGGCTTGTAGTTGTCTCAGGGTCTCCTATAAAACGGGGCAAGGTTATTCCTGTTCTTAAACTGGGTTACCCTATCCTCCTCCTATTACCTGCTCAAGGGACTTCGAGCTCACTTTAATGTCAAAGTGATTCGATTACCGCTCTAACACAACACTGGTCCACGACGCAATGCATGAACGGGGCTTTGGTTCTAATAACCCCTATCTATGCTTCCTTTCTGGTCCTTGTCAATGAAAGAGCGATTCGCCTTTCACTTCTCCTCTACACTTTGGTCACATTTAACCACATCAATTATCAACTCAAACCAAGCTATTTGTCATCCTCAAGGCATCAGACACCATCCTAGTCCATTTCACATAGTTTTTATGGACACCAATACACATGGAAACTACCGACCCGACCCAATTTATGTTAAGCATAAACCAATACTTGCTGAAGCATAAATAGACCTCCATTCATTTTTAGCATACATCCATCACGACTATGGAAACTTGCTAGGGATGAAAGACTCTCGACCAATGTTACAGAATACACCATTTAGAAAAGGCTGTAACATCTCTTCCCCCTCATCATTTCGACACTCAACCAAACTCATCATCGACCATTTTGACCCTCGCAGCCCGAACTACATTGGTCTGAGGCCCTATGACCAGGGCTATGTAGGCAGCACTTAGATACCACATCCTCTGAGGTTAGCTTGACCACCCCCGTTTGTTCATCTCTTTGATGGACACACCTTCTCTTCTGTGACTTTTGACTTTGACCAATCATTCTCTTTGACCCTTCCTCCCTTTCAGGGAGAACTACATTGGCCTGAGGCCCTTCACACAAGGGCTATGTAGGCAGCACTCAGATCACATGACATTTTCTGAGGTTAGCTCGGCCACATCCTTTCGTCCATCCATCCCCTTGACCAATGACCATTGGAGATCATACGTCTCTCCTTCGACCTTCAACTACTTCCAAGCCAATGTTGCCTTGGTTGTTTTTGCATGTATGCTACCTCATGACTGGTTAGCAGAATTGTGCGTAGACCTTTTTTGACCCTTCACAAGTATAGGATCGCAAGCTAGTTGATCCCTACTACTTGTGGCATTTTCATGTTTTCTGGGAGCACTTCCTGAGCCCTGGATACCTGGAACATGACGACCATTTGGAGCTTCAGCTTAGATTGAGTGACCCGATCAGCAGATGACTAAATGCTGGGGCCCGATTACTTCAATTTTGGCACTCCTTGACCCTCGACATGCGACAATTTGACCTACCTGTCCCGTGACGTGGTATACGTGCAATCACGACTTTTGCAGCGTTTTCACTCACTTCTCATCTTTCTCATCCACCTTTTGTCAAATCAGCACCCGACATCAGGTTCCCTTCCCTCGACTCTTGCTTTGAGGAGGAATACCTCATCCTTACTTCGGGGCAATCCACATCATCCCTCACCTGGGGCAACCACTTCCTATTTTTGTCTTGCAGTTCATCCAGAACAACCAACAAGACAAAAAGGGGCAAATGTAGACACCTAAAAAGTGTCTAACTCTTGGTCTTCCTCTCTCCCCTTGGTCCCTTGCCACTTCGACTATCCCTAACCTACCTAGGTCTTATTAATTGAAAATAATCATCTATTTTTAATTAAATAAGTCCATTTTCCCTCTCCTTGCCACCTCGCCACCCTAGGATACCTTCTTTGGATCCCCTTCATTCCCCACATGGCCATTTAATGCCTTAGACTCCCATTCCAATCTCTTCACTCGCCCATTTAACCCCCGTCGACCGTTTCATCCTCGCATTCATTTGACCCGGCGGCTGGGAAACAGATTAAAGGCTATTTTTAGCCTTTCTCTGGCCTCTTAGCTGCCGACATCGACGACCCTTCGGTCGATGTCGGCGATATTGCCGACGTCGGCACCTTTCATAACGGCTTCTTCACCGTTATATCCTCCTCTTGGCTTCTCTTCGCTTCTCTGCGTTTTCTCTCTGGCATCCTGACTCTTCAATCTTGGCATCAGACCCTTGTATTCGTCCTTTTCACTTGACCTCTCTGCCAATCAATCTGACTCTCTCCCTCAGGTACACAGCAAGCTTGTGCAAGTGAACAACAGGGATTCTCCATCAGCAACAGGTCTTCACATCCGGCATCACCAGCAACAGGACACCAACCTACACCATTTTCTTCAACAGGGCACAAGTAAGTACTCTGTGTTTTCATTATGCTTTCTAGTTATCTGCTTTTAAATTAGATTCAGCACTTCTTTTCCCCAACCTAAACTGTTAACCAAACTAGGCAGACCCGGATTCTTATCTCCTTGATTGGCCTCCTTTATCTCTCTGTCCCTTTTCGACATTTTGTCTATTATCCTAGACCTCTGCACAGACCTTCAACTAAAACCAGACTCTCTCAGACCATTTTGTACGTCCACAGACCCGTCCACAGACCAAGCCCAGACCAGACTCTGCCCAGACTCGACCAGACCTTGCCTAAATCCCGTCTAAGCCTACTGCCCCGACCGACGCCGGTCACTTCCTCCATCGACGTCGGCAGACTAACCGACGTCGGCACCTTTGACAACCGACGTCGATAGATACCACCGATGCCGGCGACTGCAACCAGGCTGACAGCTTCTTCCAGGTAAGCCTTTGCTTTCTTTCCTCTTTCAGTTTGCTATCATTTCAGTCTATTTTAGCATTCTGTCATTTATCAGTCATTTATCTTTTATTAAAATAGTGGGTTGACCTCCCTTAAGGAAGTTCTCATACTTCTGGGAACAAGCTTTCGCTTGGCAACCCACCGCCTATCCATCTAACGCCTTTTTGTCCAAGTTTTCTTCTTTGCAGGTGTCATTCCTCCACAGCCAAAGAGGAGTGCCCACAAACGTCTGGATTACGGTGCGCAATCTTTATCCAGGTACTTCTAGCCTTGTCCATTTCCTTAGTTTCTTTATTCATCGTTTGAATGTAGAAAGCGAATTAGCAATAGAAACAGGATGTGATGAAAACTCATGTCAATTATTAATTCACCTTGTAATACATGTGTGTTATTATTTGATTGTTATGTCAAAATCTTATTTATATTTGAGACCAAATCAAACCAACCAAGCCCAAGACTAAACCATTTTTATACACACATAATGAGGTGTTACTCTACCAAAATTCCATGTCAAATAAAAGTAACATGTTATAACTTAGTCGTAATACCTTTCTTGTTTTTCCAAACCACGCCATTAGGATTCCAAAATTGAACCAAGAGTTTTATCTTAAACCAATTTTCCATTTCAAACCAAGTCAACCTTCTTTACAAATTTTAAACCCATTATAAATTTCTTGTTAATGTTATGCCATTATGTTGTTCATTTGATTTGAAATCAAGTGTCAATTATAAACTAGCCTTCTTTACAAGGTTCAAACCCAGTCCAAATTCCAAGTCTAATTGCCAATACCATTTCCAAGACCAAAATTCAATTCTAGTCCAATTATGCCAAGACCAATTCCCTTCGAAAAGTCCAAAGTTTGAAGTCTATTTAAAAATATTGATTTACCATTTTTAATCAAGATCGTTTGTTGTTCCAACCTTTACATTTCCAAAATTGATAAAGTGTCTCAAGTAGGCCAATTCTGCTTTCTTTATTCATAAAACTATGTTTCCAAGATCAAGACCTTTTCAAAGAAATACCAAGTGAAAATGTTTCCTAGTCCAAATATTGAGTGATTATACTTGAAGCTATTGTGTCAAAACTTTTTGATTTATCCTTTCACAAGCACCTTTGAACCATTTGCATTGATAAACTAATTTCCAATTGGCAGTCCAAGGGAAGTCAGGTACCTAGTCAAGACATAGTTCTAGGCATTCAAGACCTATAAACTTATACATGCCTAAGTACACACATCATGGGGATATTTACAACCCCTCATTTGATGATGAGGTGGTTTACAATCCCTATGGGTATGATTCATATGTCAAGGATGAAGAAACCAAACAATACCTTGCTCATGCACCATCCAATGTTGAACTTGAGCAACATAATCCACACCTTCCAATTGTCTCACCTAATGTGGACCAAGGTTAATACCAATCATCTTTACTACATGTGCCTTTTGACACTGATCATTGACCTAGTCCACCGTATTTTGTCAATCCACCAACAAGTGATGAATATAAATAATACTAATTTAATCAACAATTATTTGACAACAAAGGTGAACATATTTTTATATTATTGGAGATGGGCACCAAGTTTAACCTTGGTTTTCTCATAGAGGATTTGCGATATTTGGTTATAACACCTAAATAAACACCTCTTATAGATAACCAAATTTCCTCTAGCCAAGAATAAACTTTTATGCCAGCTTTTATCAAGTTTTTTTTGTGTTACACAAGGGGAAAGGTCAAATCATTTATCAATATTATCAAAGCCAATTTATTGAAAACCAAATTTAATAAGCTAAGCAAGTTTTGACTAGTCTCACTAGCTCTCTCATTATATTGGATATTCAAAAGCCACCTTTAGTGGAGTCTAATCCTCTAATAGAATAACCATTAAATTTGTCTAATTATCCCATTTATAATCCAAATCCATTTTCCACTAAAACCTTAATTGTAGACATGATTAACACACCCATGATTGAAACCAATTTAGAAACCAATATGGATTCAAATCTCCTTGTAGATTATACCTAAAATGTGGTGGATAACTCTCGCATAGCATATTTTAACTCAAATCAAGTACCATCCAATGTACAATAAAACATTATTCCATCATCTCCATGACCTCCTCCTTCTAATGCCTTGCAACAATAAATTACAAACCCATATGAACCGTAACATGTTGTCAATCCCCCACTTCAACAAGTGGCAACTAATCTAACACCTCAATAAGTGGTGACCAATGTTTCATTATAATAAGTAATGATAAATCCCCAACCAACATTATCTAATAAACAAAGTGTTTATATAAGCCAACCTATTTATGATTCTATTCAAAAAGGAACATCTTCAAGCCAACAACATGTGCCATTTAACCATCAACAAGTTACTCTTATATAGCAAATTCATATGAATCAACAACAGGTTCCCCACCAAGCCCATCAAGTTTCATTGAATAGTCAATAAGACATTCCTCCATTAAAGCCTCAATTCCCTCCAAATCAATGTCACACTTAGAAAAAAGTACCCTACCAACAACAAGTTCCCTATCAATAATACAACTCTACTCAAAGCGTGAATATTCTTGGTAGAACTAGCCACGTTCAAATTTCTCTATATTTTGTACTACCTCTTTATCTAGGTCAAGGTATTGTACCTTCAAACACCAAATAAAATCTACCCACTTCCTCTCATTTTGGCTCTATTTTTCAAGATTTAAGGAAGGTCAAAGATATAATTTTTGCCATTCAAGTAGGAAATCAAAGTAAGAAGTTCAAATTGGATGACATATGATCTTATCCTTTTGATATGAGCTATCTTCACGTACCTTTTCCACATCACTTTGAGATACCTAAATTTTTAAAATACAAAGGAAAAGGTTATCCTAAGGACCATCTAAAATAATTCTTTGTTGCATGTCAATATTTGCATATAGTCCTATATACCTACTTCACTTGTTCCCCCGTAGGTTGAAGAGACACACTTTAGAATGGTTTCTTGGTCTACCCAAGAATTTTACGGATAAATTTTAAGATTTGTCAAAAAAAATTATGCAACATTTCTCTTTCAACATAAAACATGAGATGATAATGGTAGACCTATGTCAGACTAAACAAAGAGAAGGAGAGGATTTTCTAATTATTTACAACGGTGGTACTCTTTATTTAGTTGAATTCCATACAATATCCTTAACAAATAAATGGCTAAAATGTTCACTGCAAATCTTCAATTTGATGTCGCTCATAACCTCAAAATTTTTTGTGCAAATGAATTTTAATAATTTATTGCTAAAAGGGTATAGATTAAGCAATCCCTTATTGATAAAGGAATAATTAAGCTTTATTCTCGAAACCAAACTCATAATAAGGCTCAAACACAAGCTCTTACATAAGCACAAGTAAGTATATCAGAAAAACTTAAACCATTCAATATAAATAGAAATGTTGTAGGAGATGGGGTAATCAAATCATGTCACATATAAATGGTGAAACCACTGCCTACTCAACCAAACCCACCTACTAAACCTAATGATTTGCAAAGGCTACCTCTAAGAATAATCCATTATAGTAATATATTTTTTAGCAATCTCAGTGAGCCTATTGAGATGCTTTTCTAAAATCTCGTTTTTGCCAATAGGATCATTTTATCAGTGCCAAAGCCATTTCTATAAAACCAACCTAAACCATATTGGTATAATGAGAATGTATTTTATGACTATCATTAGGTAAAAGGCCATTATGTTCATAGATGTGTGAAGCTTCACCATCTTATTCAAGATCTACTTGAAAGTGAAGAGATATCATTGGATAATATTGTCATGATGTCTAATCAAGAGTTGGGTATCTATCAAAATCATTTCCCATATCACCATACCAATAATAATTAGAATATACCTCCTCAAAATCAACATTAAATACAAAAACAACAACAATAAAACCAAAATCAAGATCAAGATACCCATTCCGATCAATTCAATTACAAAAGTGTCCTTTACAACTACAATGTTGTAGGTTTCATCACTAGAAGACACATTTCCACCATTAAGATCAATCCTAAGACAAATACCAACAAAACTCAAAGACCTTCACCATCTATTCTAGGACCTCCACCTTCATTTGTCAGTAATCCTCCTATGGTTAATAATGGCCCAAATGCCAATCAATACGCAAGATTTACCATCTTAGGCCATTATTCCCTTTATTCTATTTCTAGTAACCCTCTAATGACTCTAGGTTACACAATCATAACTCAACGTTTAAAGGTTACCATTCAAGGTCCTACACCTTCTTCCTCCAAAAATCCCATTCAAGGTCCTCTGCCTTAAAAGACCAAGCCAATTTCTCCTATGTGTGACAAACCTTATGATATTATGGAACAATTATAAAATAATTTAAATTAAATCATCCCACACAACTACCATTTTAAACCAAAATCATAATGATACATCCCTAATTGGCAAAATGGATCATCTCGCATCAGTTAAATTACCAAGTGCATCTTTAAATAAATCATCCCTTTGCAAGTGTCTTCGTAAGACAATTAAGAGAATACTTTATTGAAAAAAAAACATTGCAAACTGTACCTTTATTATAATTTATAATTAATAACCTTGATTAATTATCCTAACCATTCCTTTAATAGGAAATTTGATGGATATTGGGGATATTTACAACCCTTAATCATTCCTCTAATAGGAAATTCCATGGATATTGAGGATATTTTCAAGACAAAGATTATAAACTTAGACATGCCTAAATAAATGCATAATGGGTATATTTACAACCCCTTATTTGATGATGAGGTGGTTTATAATCCCTATGAGTATGATTCATATGTCAAGGATGAATAAACTAAACAATACCTTGCTCATGCACCATCTAATGTTGAATTTAAGCAACATAATCTGTACCTTCCAATTGTCTCACCCAATGTGGACCAAGGCCAATACTAATCATCCTATCACATGTGCCTTTTGACATTGATCATCGACCTAATCCAACGTATTTTTTCAATCCACCACCTAGTGATGAATATAGACAATACCAATTTAATCACCAATTATTTGACAACAAATATGAACATCTTGTTAGACTAATTGGAGATGGGTGCCAAGTTTCCCCTTGGTTTTCCCATAGAGTATTTATGATATTTGGTTAGAACACCTAAATAAACACCTCTTATAGACAACCAAGTTTCCTCGAGCTAAGACCAAACTTTTATTCCAACTTCTAGTCAAGATCTTGTTTTGTCAAGCAAGGGGAAAGGTCAACTCATTGATAAATATTCTCAAAGCTAATTTCTTGAAAATCAAATCCAACAAGCAATGTAAGTTTTGGATAGTATCACTAGCTCTCTTGCTACATTGTATATTTAAAAGTCACATTTAGTGGAGTCTAATACTCCAACATAACAACCATTGGATTTGTCTAATTATCCCATTTACCACTAGAACCTTAGTTGCAGACATGTTTAACACACCCATGATTGAAACCAATTTAATAACCAATCCGGATTCGAATCTTCTTTTAGATTCTACTTAAAATATGGTGGATAGATCTCACATAACATATTTTAACCCACATCAAGTACCATTCAATGTAAAATAAAACATTATTCCATCATCTTGCAATAACATGTTGTCAACCCCCCACTTCAACAAGTGGTGACTAATCCCCCACCTCAATAGGTGGTGACCAATGTTCCATCGCAATAAGTGGGATAAATCTCCAACTAACATTATCTAATAAATAACTTATTTATATAATCCAACTAATTTCTTCTTTTATTCAATAAGGAACCTCTTTAAGCCAAGAACATGTGCCATTTAACTAACAAGAAGCTTTTCCTATGTGTCAAATTCATAGGAATCAACAATAGGTTCCCCACCAAGCCCATCAAGTTCTATTGAATACTCAATAGCACATTCCTCAATTAAGGCCTCAGTTCCCTCCAATTCAATGTCACACTCAATAGTAATTAACCTAACAATAAGAAGTTACCTATCAACATTACAACTCTACTCAAAGGGTGAATATTCCTAGTAGAATCAGTCACGTTCAAATTCCTCAATATTTTGTACCACCTCTTTTTTGGATCAAGATATTGTACCTTCAAACACCCAAAAAAATTTACACACTTCATCTAATTTTGTCCCTACCTTTTAATCTTAACAAGAGGTCAAAGATAGAGTTTCTCCTTTTCAGGCAGAAAATCAAAGTAATAATTTCAAATTAGATGACATAGGCTCCTATCCTTTTGATATCATCTATTGTCGCATACCTTTTCCACATCACTTTGAGATGCCTAAATTTGAAAAATTCAAAGGAAAAGGTGATCCTAAGGATCATCTAAATGAAGTCTTTGTTGCATGTTAATAAGTTGCATATAGCCCTATATACCTACTTCACTTATTCCCCTGTAGTTTGATGGGAGACATTTTAGAATGGTTTTTTGGTCTACCCAAAAATTATGTGGATAACTTTGATGATTTGTCAGAAAAAATTGTGCAACATTTCTATTTCAACATAGAACATGAGCTGACCATGGTATACCTATGCCAGACTAAAAAGAGAGGAGGAGAGTCTTTGCCAATTATTTATAATGATGGTGCTCTTTTACTAGTTGAATTCCACACAATCTCCTTAACAAATAATTGGCTACAATGTTCACTAAAAATATTCAGTTTGATATCACTCATAACCTCAATTGTTATGCAAATACATTTAAATAATTTATTACCAAAGGGATATAGATTGGGTAAGCCATTATTGACAAAGGAATAATTAAGCTTCATTCTTAGAAAAAGGCTCAAGCACAAGCTCTTGCATAAGCGCAAGCAAGTACATCATAAAATCCTAAACTTTTCAATATAAATAGAAATATTGTAGGAGATGGAGTGACTGAATCATGTCATGTATAAATGGTAAAACCACCACCTATTTACACAAACCCACCTACTCAACCTTTTGATTAACAAAGGTTGCCTCCAAGAAAGGGCCATTATAGTAATAGATTTTTTAGCAATCTCGGTGATCCTATTGAGATGGTTTTCCAAAATATAGTTACCATCAACATGATCATTTGGTTAGTGCCAAAACCATTTCCAGAGAACCAACCTAAACTATATTGATATAATGAGAATGTATTTTGTGACTATCATCAAATAAAAGGCCATTTTGTTAATAGATATGTGAGCTTCACCATCTTATTCAATATTTGATTGAAAGTGGAGAGATAGAATTGGATAATGTTGTTAAGATGTATAATCAAGAGTTGGGTATCTATAGAGAACCCTTTCCCATATCACCATGCCAATAATAATCACAATAAACCTCCTCAAAATTAGCATCAGAGACAACAATAACAACAACAAATTCAGAATTTTTGGCTAGTGCCAAAACCATTTCTAGAAAACCATCCTAAATCAGATTGGTATAATGAGAATTTATTTTTTGACTATCATCAGGTAAAAGGCCATTATGTTCATACATGTGTGTGGCACCACAATCTTATTCAAGATGTGCTTGAAAGTGGATAGATAGCATTAGATAATTTTGCCACAATATATAATCAATAGTTGGGTATTTATTAGAACCCTTTATCATAGCAACATGCTAATAACAATAAGAATAGACCTCCTCAAAATCAACATCAGAGACAATAAAAATAAAAAAACAAAACCAGAATCAAGGTCAAGATACCCATTCCAATCAAGTCAATTACAAAAGTGTCCCTTATGACTATAATATTGTAGGTTGCATCACTAATAGACACATTGTTATCATTAAGATCAATCATAATCCAAATACCTATAAGATTCAAAGACCTTTTCCATCTATTCTAGGACCTCCACCTCTATTTATCAATAATCTTCCTTTGGTTTATAATGGCCCAAATGCCAATCAACAATCAGGATTTACCATCTTGGTCCATTATTTCCTTTATTCTAATTATAGTAACCCTCTAATAATTCTAGGTTGCACAATCTCAACTCAATATTTAAAGGTTACCATTCAAGGTCCTACACCTTCTTCCTCTAAAAATCCCATTCAAGGTCCTCCTCCTTAAAATACTAAGCCAATTGCTCCTATGCATGTCAAACCTTATGATATTGTGGAACAATTACAAAGGACCTTAAATTAAATCATCTCACACAACTACCCTTTTAAACCAAAATCATAATGATACATCCCTAATTGGGGCAATAGATCATCTCACATCATTTATCTTACCAAGTGCATTTTGAATTAAATCATCCATTTGCAAGTGTCTTCACAGGATAATTAAGTGAATATTTGATTAAAAAATAAACACTTTACATTTTTTCTAATTGCTAATTAATCACCTTGATTAATTATCCTAATCATTCCTCTAATAATAAATTTCATGGATTTGGAATGACCTATTTTCTTTAAATCAAAATTGAATTATTACCTCACATAGATGATGTTATAGGTGAAGTTCAATGGAATGGAGTGGAGTGTGGGAAAGGTGGCTTATGACATGGCCACTTATAGACACTCTTACATCTCTTACACCCCTCTTACACACTCTTCCCCTCTTACACATTCCAAGAGGATTAATGACTGCACTTTCCCTCCAAGATGACTTCTATACTCAAAAAAGGTCTTAAGTGGCCTCTCTTAAACACTCCAAAAGTGTAAATATGGATTTAAGGATTAATCCTCAACCCACCATATGAATATTAGATGAACACTCTATATTAGTTTAGTGAATCTATAAATAGAACCCTCACACCTCTCATTTCATCAAGCTTCCTAATGTAAACTTACACTATTGGATTATTCCAAAAAGTTTCATCAACTCTCTCTCACATGCCAAGACAAAGCCAATACCAAGTGTAGATAATGAGAGGTGCTCCCCATGTAAGGAATCAAACATAAACAAAGACTTATACATATACAAATTGAGCTCATCCTATTTAGATCAATTTTTAAACGTATCTTCAAGGGAAGTAAAATTGTTGTTTTTATCTTTCTAATTTTCATTTTTTGTTTGTCACTCACTTAACTCAACCTATGGATTAGGATTGAGAAGTTGTGTCTTCAAGTTTTTTTGGATTTATGCACTAACGATTGACTAATATCTCTTGGACTATGTCATATCCCCTTTTCAAAAAAAATTATGTTATGGAAATATTTGCCTATTCCAATATTTCTCCAACACTATTCACTAGTTACTATTCACTAGTACTATTCACATATCACTATTCATGAGGGACTATACATGATGATGTGGCATGGAGATGTGGTGGCATAGTGATGAGGTGTCCCTTGGGGATGTGGCATGGTCCATATATTAATTTTTAATTGTTAAAAGTGGAAAAGAGAGAAATGGGGTGCATTTATCCACTTGGACACATGGGAGGAAAAATGAAAGCATATAGGGATGAATTGATTGAGAATCTCATCATTCCTCTCAAGCATGTGATGTGGGGCATTCTTTATTTAATTCAAAAGATGGAAAATATTTTGACTTGTGTGTGTGCACATGGATAGGTGGGAGACATGATATACTATTCCTGATTTGGGGTCACATGCAAGATGGGGTATAGCACTTAAAGGCACATGGATCAAGTCAAAAAGGAGATCTTGAAGATGCTTGGCACATGTGAGAGACAGTTAGCACTATTGATGAATAGTGTAACCACTATAGCATGGCACATTTTCTAGTTTATTATTGAAGCTTCCTCTCTCCCCCTCTCCCATGCATTTTTATTTAAAGAGAGATCTTCCCCTTTGGTGAATCATCTTGGAAATCATTTGACCCCCCTTACATATATTGGACATATGTTCATATCCTCCTTCCTTGGATTAGCTCCTTGGAGTGTTGAAACTCGTTTCGATAGTGAGATATCCTCCCTAGTTGGTGTTGGTGATTTCATTTAGGGATTGCATGTGGAATTCATTCAGAGTTGTTAGATTTAGTGGTGTGAGATCCACCCTAGCTGGTTATTTGTAGAGTCAGAGTGGTAGTAGCATAGTTTATGTGAAGCATTGTAAGTGGGGTATTTAGTATTTTTGTTGGAATTGGTTTAATGTATTTTAAGGTGTATTGATGCATTCATGAGGATTGAATATCTAATATATAATATGTGTTGTTCATCAATATCTTCAGCTTATTATTTGTATGGTGTTGTATGATTTATATTTGTAAAACAAAAAAAATCATATTTAGTTAAATATCTTGAAAAGGATATTTCAATGGTATCATAGCTGGTGATCTTGCTAGCCTATAGGTATTGTGTTGTGTGATGCTTCCAAGTGATAGGGAAAAAAATGGAGTCCATCAATTCTAGGCTTAGTAGTTTGTATATAGATTATCAAACTCTCTCAAAAAAAATTAAGGCATCTATGTCCTTTCATGAGTTATTAGCGATGGTAAGAATCATCCCAGAAGAAGAAGAATTCCTGAAGAAAGAAGAAAAGATAGAACCAGAGCTTCAATATATTGTTAAAGAAGAGAAAACAATCTTACAAAAGGATGAAAGAGATCAATACTTGGATGAAATTCTAGAAGAAGATTTTGAGAAAGAGCATGAAAATAAGATAGAGGATCCAAAAATTTTGACAATAGAGCAAGAGCTATAAGAAGCTTGATTGAAAGAGAAAGAGAGGTAAGAACCAGAGCCTCAAGAGTTGTTCATATAATTTCACACAAAGAGGAGAAAGTTTGCTTACAAAATATAGAAAGGATGGATCCAAAAAATGTGGTTGAAAATAAACTAACCACATTACATACAAGAATAGAGGATGTAATGAGGACCCAGAAAGGTGTGATGAATGGATGGAAAGAGTTAAGAGAGCTAAGTTGATAGCCACTCAAGCAAAATAACACCTACAAGAAATCAAAAGTAATAATTTTGGTTTAGAAATGAATATTTCATTGACTTATAAGATTAAATTTCCACAAAATGGTTATCTTAAAGAAGTCAAGAAGGAACAGATGATATGTATTAAACTTGATATTGACAAGAAGTTGCCAATGTTATGTGAGGATGGTCTACCAAATGGCCACATTGATGAGCATTTAGAGAGTGAAGCAGGATCTTTAATAAAATCAAGTATGACTTTTAATATATGAAATATTGGTATTAATGATGTAAATAAAGAGCATGTAGGCAAAGAGAATGTTTCAATGGATGCCACTAATTTTTAAACTATGAAGGATGGTTATGTCAAGGCAAATCTCTCTTCTAAATCAAAAAAGGGAGGTAAGATATTTGATTATAGCCCAACGTATGAAAAGGAAATTCATATTTCAAATTTTTTGTTTCCTACTATGCCATTTCAGGTTTATTGTCATGATAAACACTTTAGGGGTGAAAAAAGGATGAAATATATAATTTGCAAGAAAATATGCAAGGATCCTTTATTTCCAGTTCAAAATGGTCCACACATAATAATATGGGATCCAGGTAATTTTCTAAGTTTTATAAAAGTTCTCAATTTTAATTTTAAGTTCTTTTCCATGGCCATAAAGAAGGAATCAGAATAATTTTGTGTATAGAGGAATATATACATGCACAACATGATATTGGAAGGTTGGTATAAACAAAAAAACTGATTATTGGAAATCCATGGTTTTCACAAGGTTGAGGGTATGGAAGACATCTCAACCCATGAATTTTTAGCAAAGGAAAATGGGCATTATGATGGCAGCCAAAGGTATGCAAACAATTTAGAATTATGGCTTCCACTTATGTCATCATTGTATTTTTGTCATCGTGGATAACATGCACAAATTTTGATGATTAGAGATGACTATCCTTTAGTCAAGATCCGAGACATGGATTATGGGGACCCCTGGGTTCAAGTTGATAAGTATTGTGGCAAAAGGGTATGGGATCCCAAAAATATTTTGAGATCTAGAAAGGGTAACAATTCTGATTTCAATACATTTGCAGTTGTTCCTTTCATCAAAGTAAGAAAAAAATCAAATTTGATTTTAAATAAGTTTACTCATTTTAGACTGAGGTTCAAGGTATGATTCTTTATGTGTTGAATATTGGATATGAATATCCTCTAGTCAAGATCCATGGTATGATTGCTAGAACAAAAACATTCTTCGCCCATATTGTTGTTAATCCATCAGATAAGCATGTTCTTAGGAGGTATGTTAAGATGTGTATTAAATCCAAAGACATAAGTTACAGTTGTGAGCATGTGGGTTTTCCAATTCAAGTCAAAGTTTGTTGGTGCATATGGGATCCAAAAGGCTTGTAAGGGTCAAGTTAAATATCTCATTTTAATTTTTAGGGCAGCCTCATCTAAGGATAGAGATTCAAATTTTATCATGCATGGCATGTACCCTTGAATTTTCAGATTTTATATTAAGGCAACGATACACGGATAACTATGATAGGACACTTGGAAAGCATGTTTGAAAATTGAAGCATAAATAGGAGCAAGATACAATTACTGAAACTTTATGGTAGGGTTGGACACCCCATGAGGATGTCCAATTTGAAGGTATGAATCTCCTTTTGTTTAAATTTGGTTGTTGCATGGAAAGAAGTGAGCCACATTCTTCATTTATTATGGGGAAGTATTTACAAAATTTTCAATAAATGGAATTGAAAATAAGAGTACCATAGCATAAGCATAATGGGTTTCTAGGAACTATTTCATGGAAGGTTATTAGACAAGATTTTAGATTCAGAGATGTTGTCAACCTTCTAATCAACCAACACTTGAATTTTGTTACTTGCATTCATAAGGGTTGGTAGGTATTTCCAACCAAGGAATGGATTATTTTTTTGTTGGAGTTGATTGGTAGAGGTAATCTAGTCATTGGAGAAGTCCTTTCATTATTTTCCATGCTCACATCTCATATGCAAACAAGAATATTTCATCATTTCAGTTGTTGCCCTAGTGTTACAATAATGATTTTGATAAAATTAGTCGTTAAATAGATTGATTTTGAGTACTTGCAAGTTTTATGTCAACATATTGTGGGAAGTTTTTCATACATGGGTCAGTAATTTCTAACTTCCACATGGATGAGTACTAATTGTTGTAATTACTCTATATTGATAGCCTTTGTATTTTTAGATGTTATAGTGATAATTGTAGCTGATTTTGGGAATTGGTGAGCTTAGGGCTTCCCTTTTAACACTCAGAGATTGAGTGTTAATGAGAAACTATCAATTTATGGCAGTGAAAGTAGTTCTAGGATAGCTATGGATTTAAATTTAATTTTTAACATTGTTGTCATCACTTGTGTTTCCCAATTGATAGGGATTAATCTGCATCATTTTTAGGACACCATGATTGGTTATGATGAGAATCATGCTTTCTTGTTTAACAAATTAATTTTCCTATTTCCCAGGATCATGATGGATAATGGTATTGTAGATGTTGATTATGCTAAGATTCTTTAGCATGAGATGTTATATGTTAAAGAATCCAATCCTTATAGGTATTCCAATTTGATTTTTGGGGACAACTTCTTAATTGAGTTAAAAGAAAGGAAAATGCAGATTTGACATGATGGTACTCCAGTTTTAATTAGAATGGTACAATAGACACATGGTGGAAGATATTGATATTTGTTTGAGATCCTGGTAATGTTAAGATTAGAGAATTTAGCCCAATTATTTTTCCATTTCTTATTCTAAACCAAAGATGGAAAAGTCTAATCATGCATTGCTTTGTGGGTTTCCTAAAATTTTGCATCAGTGAAGTTGGCAGTCATGCATGTTTCTTTGAGGATAAGTTGGTTTTCAAAGAAGTGATCAAATTATATGAGTTTTACAAGGATGATATGAATTTTAGAGATATTACATCTTGTATTACACTCTTGCGGAAGTTGACTCACTTGACAGGGACATGGGCCAGACTACATGAGCATTATAAATGGATTCATCACATCAACACTAGGAATTTTGAATATATTGTATTGTAATTGCTTGAGGAAAAGTAATTTTGGGCAAGGAGGATTTGTCATGTCCCTTTATCAATAAAATTTATGTTGTGGGAATATTGGTCAATTCCAACATTTCTCTAACACTATTCACAATCACTATTCACCAATAATTATTTACTAGTACTATTCATAGATCACTATTCCTTAGTGATTGTACATGATGATGTGGTATGGTGATGTGGTGGAATAGTGATGAGGTGTCCATCGGGGATGTGGCATGGTCCACGTATTAATTTTTAATTTTTAAAAGTGAAGGAAAGAGAAATGGGGCACATTTCTCCACTTGGCCACATGGAAAGAATAAGAAGAGCATGTGGGGGACAAATTGATTAAGAATCTCATCATTCCTCTCAAGCATGTGATGTGGGAAATCTTTGATTGAATTAAAACTATGGGGAATATTTTGACTTATGTGTGTGCACATGGGTAGGTGGGAGACATGGTATACTATTCATGATTTGGGGTCATATGCAATGTGGGGCGTAGCACTTGAAGGCATATGGATCAAGTCAAAAAGGAGATCTTGAATATGTTTGGCACATGTGAGAGATAATTGGCACTATTGATGAATAGTGAAACCACTATAACATGGCACATTTTCTAACTTATTCTTGAAGCTTCCTCTCTCTCCCTCTCTCATGCATTTTTATTTAAAAAGATATCTTCCCCTTTGGTGAATCATCTTTGAAATCATTTAACCCCCCCTCCTTCAGATATTAGACTTATGTTCATATCCTCCTTCCTTGGATTAACTCATTGGAGTGTTAAAATTGGTTTTGGTGGTGAGATATCCTCCCTAGCTGAGGTTGGTGATTCATTCAGGGATTACACGTGGACTTCATTCACAGTTGTCAGATTCGGTATTGTGAGATCCACCTTAGCTGGTTATTTGCAGAATCAGAGTGGTAGTATCATAGTTCATGGGAAGCATTGTAAGTGTGGTATTCAATATTTCTATTGGAGTTGGTTTAATGTATTATAAGGTGTATTGATGCATTTGTGAGGATTGAAGATATAATATAAAATATGTGTTGTTCATCAATATCTTCAGCTTATTGTTTATATAGTGTTTTATGATTTATATTTGGGAAACAAAAAAATCATATTTAGTTAAATATCATGAAAGGGATATTTCAGAGTCCTTATCTACATCAGGGACCAAGGCATTCTATGAACCATGACTTTACTTTTAAGCACAAGATCCAAGATCTTATTGATGGCCAAAAGATTACATTTGAGAATAATCTAAAAGAATTAGGTTTACAACAACCCAAAAAACATCCCCGTCAACAATATTTAATGATTAAATTATACATGGGTGGTGCTTATTTTTGGAATAACCATACTGATTCTACATAAACAAAAACCACTTGCCATATAAAGCATTTTTAGCAACTTCATTTTAATCTACAAGACTTACAAAATAATGTCACTTGGAAAGACTCCTTGGACAACATATTAATACTAATTGCATGTGGTCCTAAAGTAATTCAAACACAAGTTTGAGTTATGCCTACCACATCTCCATATGTACTTATATTAGAAAATCTTTGGCTATACCAAATGGAAGCAAAATTTGATCCAAGTTATCAAGGTATTTCCTTTCTTCAAGAAGACAAATTAATACATATTTTTAATGATAGCATTATTTCTAATACTAAACATGCAAAACATGACGAGGAACATGTTATTTATCTTTTCAACCTATTTAATCATGATGTAAAAAATGTAAAAGATCCAACTTAAGGTTTAAGGTGCATAGTGGGGGAGATATCTATGACCATCTATTGGATAGCATCATAGGTGATCTTTCCTCTTCAAAAATACCAAAAAACATTTCTAGAACCTACATGTTCTATTGGATCCTTTTGTTAAGGGATGGCATATTCAGTTAAACCTACATACATATATATGTCACACTTCTCCTTGAGTATGATACAAGCATACACAAATACATGATACATTCATATTTAGGATGTTGGGCTTTTCCTATACTCATGTCATATGGATATTTGGGGCATCTACTTCTTTGATCTTGATACACACAGGTTATATAATTTAATGATCACTCTAAATTATCATGCTTGAGCTTACATATGTACTTACACATGCCTTTATCCAAGATTATATCTTACACAGGGTACTTGATATGTTATACACTTTATATTTTTTTCATAACACATTAGATCAATGGGCTAGTATGACATGTTTATGTTGGTTGCTTATGATTTAATTTATACACTTCCTTGAGTGTATTTCTTTATTATTATATTCCTTGTTCAAGCATTTAAATATGTTCATTTGCTTGTGGCCCATATGCCTATGTATACTTTCATTAAAATTTGCATATGGCATTGTTTGTTGTATGGACATTTGAATATGGCATTACTGATTTTATGGGCATTTGACTAAGTGATGTCCCTTCTATTGTGTGAAAACATGCCCCTTTTTTGTGGTCTCCTTAGATCATTGTTTTTTGACTTGATTTTGAGTGCTCTTGTATGTGTGCTTGTTTTCTTGTTGAGCTTGTATTATTACTATCTAGACATTACCATGATATTTATTAGGCATCTTAGGCCTACATGTAATCACATTGGTTCTATGCACTTCAATGATACATTTATCTAGACATGTTCTTTCTATATTCTACATGGTTACATTCACAGATTATATAGTTGTCTTATCTTTTTAAAGCAAGATAACTACTAGTCCCTATCTTTCCCTTATCTCAAAGGGAGAGCATATTAGTGGGGGAATGTTATACACACTTGGCACAATTTTCATATTAAGTGGGGGAATATTTTAGAAGTATGTTCTCCACATTCATTCAATATATGGTACTTATATCAGTTTTCAAATTCAGTGGGGGCATGGCTTCCACACATTCACAGTTCCCAAATTCAGTGGGGGCATGTTTTGTAAGCATGTTCTCCACACCTATTCAATATTTAGCATGTCCAATTTATAATGGGGGCATATTTTGGAAACATGTCCTCCACATTGGTACTTAATATCAGTTTTCATATTTCTTTATATATAGTGGGGGCATGCTTTGGAAGCATGTTCTTCATACTTACATAGTTTTATGAATTGCCAAAGCGCATAATTATATGATTCAAATTCACAATTATGGTAGAATTTTATACATTGGTACTATTATTATACATAGTTTCATCATAAGAAATATTTAAGGTGCATATGCTATGAAATATATGCCTAATATTTCTAAATATAATTTTTATGATTCTAAAACTCTTCTATGGATTGGTACCACATCATAAACTTTTTCATATTGATACCCCGCAAACTTTTACAAACTTTATTGAGCCATTCTAATACAGTAGTTGATTCACCTTTTGATATGGTTGAGATGATCAAATCATTCAATTTTGCCAATTTTTTAGGTTGGACTTGATCATCCAACCTCACCAAGTTGTAAGCATCATTGGGTTTTATGATTGAGCTAATTTCAACTACCAGGTGGCAACTCAATTTTACTCTAAAGTTGGCGGCATGTGCCTCTCTCTCTCTATCTATCTCTCTCTCTCCCTCCTTGGATATATGCACTTTAAATATTTATCTATATTTTTCCTAGTCTTTTTTAGAGCCTTAAAATGATACATCTTTTCAAATCAACTTGCCAATAGGCAAGGCAGTTACAACGATACACAAGTGTACTCCTAAACCTTCCTCTTTTAATTTCAATATATTTTAAGTAATTTCAATCCAGATTATATGCACTAATTTTATACTATAACATGCTCTTGGTTGTAGGTCAGTGACTAGCAAAGCACTCAAGTTGGACACATACAAAGACAAGGTGTGTATACACACCCAAGTATGCATTTCATTCCTTTAAACCAATGATTTCATGATTAGATTGAAGGAGAGATAAATTTAGATGATATTTTATGATTATATAGCACCTCAATCATGTAAACTTGGTAAACTCAAACCTTGGTTATTCCTCTAAGTTATTTACCTTTCCCACTTCTACAAGTCTCATATTTTCTCTAGCTTTGTGCCACTTGGCCTATATCTATTAGTTTGACCAGTCTTATGTTGATGACCCAGACCTTCTATCTTGCCTAAAATACTTAAAATGTACTTATATTCAATCTCTACAATTTTTGAACTTGTACCTAGTTTTATGCTCCCTTAACACTAATTTCAAGGACATATAGTAACGTCGATGATATTATCATGTCCTGACACAAATATTCAGTGCTTTAAAATCATCCAGTTTATAAATGAAACATATCCTAATAGTTGACCTAAGTGATTTAATGTGAGATATTACTTTGAATGAATTGATATAAATACAAGATCAACCCTCATTCATTTTTCACCTAGCATTCTAATAAAAGAGCATTCAATTAAACAAAGCTTCCCTGTTTATTTTTATTTCCATACCAGTCATAAGGAGTGCACATCTACAAGTTTGTAGTAATTAATGAGTATCCCAAGAACCTAATTTGATAAGTTATAAGTGATATCACTATTGTACTTGCTTTTCACATATCATATGATTCACACACAAGTCAACACATAGGGAAGAACTACATGAGTCTGAGGCCTTATTTTGGAGTATTAGCTATGTATGTTGGGTGTGAAGCCAATATTCATATTTATATTAATAGACACTATTTATGGTCATTATTCATGGTGACATGGCATGTAGATGATGTGGTATGCAGATGATATTGCATGTGGTATACAAGTGTTGCATAATGGTGTGCTTTGTAGGTGATGCAAATGATGTGGCATGCAGAAGATGTGGCATACTAGTGATGTGTCATAAAGGTGATGTGGCGTAGGCCTATGGAGGGTCTCAAGTGTGATCAAAATTATGTGATAAGTGTGGGGCTTAGCACTCCACAAGAGGATATGATTTTTATCTTTGGTGAGTTACATGGGTTTGTCATGTGGTATAAAAGACAAGAGGTCATGTATGGGTAAAATTTTTAAGGGAACCCATGATTCACATGTGTGGATAAAATTAAAAAGTGATTGCAACACCTTTTGGACTTGTGTGTGCACATGGATGAAGAAGATAAGAAGAGCATTGTTGTTGATTTCCATCACATGTGTGAGTGGGGCACAATTCTAGGAGTCACATGGGGTTCTTTGGATCTTATTTAAAGTAAAGCATCTACTTTCTTGACCCTTGGAAATGAAGACAATATAAAAACTATTAGTGTTTGGACTCACTTTTGGAAGTGGGGCACATGTTTTGGAGCCACATGGAAGTGACCTTTGATCTTGTTTAAAGGATGATCTACCTTTATGGACTTTTACACATGGAGACAAACTTGTAGTTGATCATTATACACCCACATGGAGTGTGGTGAATTTCTTGGGCCACCTATGATGTAACTCTCTCCCTCTCTCTTCTCTCTCATTATAAAATGTTATAAATCATTATATTCTTGTATTTTTGTAATCCAATCTAATCCCTTTGATGGGTTTCCCTTAAGGATCCATGCAAGCCTTGGGCTTACATGTTTGGAGGTTTAATCCATGATCTCACCTTATATGCTTGGTTTGTAAGCATGGTATGATTTGTTTGTAAGCATGGTAATCCCTTGGGTTGAATCTTAGATGCTTGTTAGCTTAGCTTATGTTCGGAGATGGTGGTTGATGTTTTGGAGCTCAACTTGGATGTTATGGATGTTAGCATTGGATGGAGTTTCATGTTGCATCTTGGAGGTTAGATCTTGGAAGGCTTGGTTGTAAACATGGCTCACATGAGAACTTAGTTATTAGCACTTGAAAGGAGTTGTTGAGAGGAGCTATTGTAGAGATTTTTACTTATGCAATATAAAGTCTAGAAGTTACCATTACCCTGTGGTTTTTCCCTTACTAATTTTATAAGGGTTTCCTCATATATCTTATGTAATGTGTTCTCTCTTGTTGTGTTGTTTTAAATAGATTTTTTTATTTCTGAATTTATTTATTGCACATGTTTAGGATTATGTTTTGGTTCCTAACAAGTGGTATCATAGATAGTTTTAGTTGTTGGTACCTAATACATGCATGTGTTGATCATAACAAGTGGTATTAGAGCTAGGCTTCATTTTTTGGTACCTGAGCCATGCATGTGTTGGTCTTAACAATGTAGGCAATTCCATTTAAAAGTGGGGTGTTTGGGTCAAATCAACACCATGTTCTCACTAACCCATTTTACTCTAAAGTCACTCTGAAGATGGAGAACTAAGGTTTTGTCATTTCATAAGGAGCGATGGTCCATGAACCAGATCTGAATGCACAAAAGTGAAATAAAATAAAAGCCCAAAATCATCTACTTGGTCACATCCATTCCATCAAGTATTTTATATAGGACATTAACATCGAAACTAAATAGTAGTGTCAATACAACCATCATAGGTTGACGTTACTATCTAGAGTGCCATAAGTGTCAGAGCCAAAATATGATGATTGTTATAGAATCTCCTTCCCACTTGATTTCTATATATTCTAGATCTAGAACTACATTAGCATTAGAACAAGTCAAGTACATCACTTATTTGTCATTTATATATCTAACATAGTTGTACTTTCTATATTTAGACTATCTTAGCATAATAAATTCAGTGTATGCTTATATCTGAGTTTAGCATCTAATTGGCCTATTATAGATCTTATTATCACCCTTGTGTCATTTCATTTCTATATACCCTTTTAATTCAAATCCAGGGTTTACGATAAGATCACCTTAGATCAATATTTTAGGTTTAAACAGTCATTGGGTCTACTCATTATGACTTGTGTTGGTTATTTTTGAAATGTCTTTTGTCTAAGATGTAGAGGAATGTTACTATCGTCCTAGAATCCCTAAAGTTTAAATAGAACTAATCCCTATAAATTATGAGATATCCCTTCAACATATATGTTTCTAATGATATGAATGAACACTTTGATAACTCCAATAATCAACAGGGTCTTGCACAACCTTTGTGCAATTCTATATTTTTGTCTAATGAATGATGAGATAATTGAGATTGATAAATTCGTTGGTCATATATGGGAGGATTACAAGAGTCAACCAACATATGGTTATACATCTTTCTTACATGTTTTAATTGCCTCCTTATCCTTAATTGACAATAAAGTTTTCCAATAACAAGGTGTGATTAGCTATCATGGCCTCGAGGATTTGCACTAGCCATGTAATAATAAATACACATAGAAATAGTTTGAATTGAATCCTTTGGGATATGCCTTAATCAATTAATATGTGCTTGAGGCAAACAATGGTTTATAGGTGATTTTTAACCACCTTTGTCCTTTGTTTAAGGGCATGGAAAATTAAAAAACTCCTCTTTATAGAGTTATAATAAGTTAGTTTTCTCTTGGAAAATATAATTGGTTCATAAAAATATTAAAAGGGATTATATGGCTCCCAACAAGAATCCTAAAATGATTATAAATGAATATTATCAAAGGTACTTTATAAGGTGCTCAACATTTAAAAAGGATAAATGATTGACTTAATGGTGTAGATAATATTATATTGAACCCTACTAATACAAATGGAATAAACAAAATTAATTAATCTTCTTCATTGATACATATTTATCCAAAGTGTGAAATAAATAATTTAAAAAAACAAAATGACCATGAAGACACCTCTCCAATAATGAAAATGACAGATGTAGACAATTTTTCAGAATTCTACCAAGTAAGATGGTAAACAAAACATCCAGCTCACCCAATCATCCTAACCACAAGTTATTGAATCCATAAACAATCTCGAGAGAAATGTAAAAGCTGCAATCCGTGGTTTGTTGATGAAGTTGATTGATAGAAATAAGAACCAACTCAAATTATTTTAGCATACCTATGAATTCATAAATATTGTAAATATGAAAATGTTAGAAGGTTTAAATAAATATAATGAATTGGTCAAAATTTCTAGTGAAAAGATTGAATTTTTCAAAATTTCCAGTGAAAAGAAGAATATGAATTAGTATGTTGGAAACAATTAATTCAAATAATCTTCAAGTTCCTTGGAAATTTCGTCTGCTTTCCTGTTTGAATGTTTCATTTTTCTTTATTTGTTCAATTTGGCTTATGGTCTTAAATTTATGGCTTTCATAGTCTTTATTTAATTTTTATCTATATTACCAGAGTGGTCATGTTTACACAGGGTATTGGTTTGAGTTATTTACAATCAATTTTATGTTAGTCATGTTCATATATATTATAAAGATTAAGCTTGATTAAAGAGACTATTATTGTGTGAGGAATATTTACACATACTATTTAGTGAATACAATTATTTCATCTCAATTAATATTGATTTTATAAAACAAATTATTATTGCATGAAACAAATTACAAATAAATACTATTTAGTGAATGCAAATATTTCATCTCAACTAATTTTGATTTTATAAAACACATTAGTATTGCATGAAATAAACTAAAAATTATTATTACATGAAACAAACTCTTGGACCTATTTATTAGACACTCTTATATGTAATAATGTATTTGCTATGGTAATCATCTTTATGAGTGCATTTTGCACTCCTATATGGTATCGTAGCTCTCTTCAGCAACCATTATTTAATCATGAATGATCCATACTAAGCTATCTATCAATACAACTCACCTTCCAATTGATTCGCACCTACTGAGCAAAGTGTTTTTTTGGAAGGATTTATCATTATAGGGTTTAAAAAATATAGATCCAACTCCTAGCTATAATGCAGATCAAATTTTATTTACACAGCATCAGTCATGTGCATTTCATTTGCATGCATTAGATCTGCCTTAGTTTCTTCTTTTACATCAATATATGAAGGATTCGCACTGTGCATCAAATGGATTGATTTTTTTGTTGCATTCACTTCACTTGTTGTGAGGATTTCAACATTGTAATGTGCCTAATAACACATTGCATCGAATCCTATATTACATCTTGTATTGGTGAATGCATGCACTAAAACAGCCTTCCTACCTTTAATGTTCACCAAATCGAACAACCCCTTCATTGTGAATCTCCTTTACTGTCACTTGGGTTTACCCGACTCTGCATTGATCAATTTCATTATGTATCAGTATTGAATTTGGCAAATGAATGAATTTAACATCGATTTACTCTGTGGCCTTATTATGGCATCAAAAGCCACTTATCAAAAGTGGCAACAAAGTTTTTCAAAGTGGGTAATTTTTTTTTTATATAATTAAAAAAACAATAATGAATATAAAAACAAAATAAGTGGGGTTGAATTTGTAAAAAAGGAAAATTGTATGAAAAGGGCAAAACCTTTTAAAGGGAAAATTTATTATTGTGGTGGTCTTCGTTCTCTTGGGTGGAAAATTAATGTGGCACTAGGATTAGTGTAAAGGGGAACATTTTTATGTAAAGGAGGTTATTTTAAGATTTTCAAAGTGGGTAATTTTGTTTTTATATAATTAAAAAAACAATAATGAATATAAAAACAAAATAAGTGGGGTTGAATTTGTAAAAAAGGAAAATTGTATGAAAAGGGCAAAACCTTTTAAAGGGAAAATTTATTATTGTGGTGGTCTTCGTTCTCTTGGGTGGAAAATTAATGTGGCACTAGGATTAGTGTAAAGGGGAACATTTTTATGTAAAGGAGGTTATTTTAAGAGAAGTAAAAAAAAATTATAAGAACGGTATTTTTTTGACTCTTGCATTAAATTATTTTTTATTTGTATCTTCTTTCTTTTTTGTAGGTCAATCTTTTTATGTCATTAGACTTTTCACTTATACATGAACACATTTTTAGTGGAGTCCAATGTCCCCTTTTTATAAAGTGTGAATTGTAATTTTACGTCACTTCATTATACTATTAAGCGCATTTTCAATAAAGGCTGACATTCCATTTTGTGGGTGTTTTTTCATTTATCATTATGTGATATTTTGGTATGAGGTTCATTCTTTCCCCTATTGTGCATTCAACAATGGAGTCTTGATTCTTAGAGCTCATAAACACCCTCAAATACAACACATGGAAAATAAAGATGAATATGTTTTTGCAGTCAAAAGGTTTTTGCAAATTTGTTCTAAGTGAAATTCCACATTTTACCGAGGAAGATATTTCCTAGGTTGTGTCCATGCAAAATTATGCCCTTGACTTGATCAGTCTCAATGTTTCAGATAACTTGCATTTCTACATGACATACGCCACATCACCAATGGAAGATTGGGAAATTTTTGTATCATTATTCAAGTAGGATATTGAGTCTTCTGGGATTTATAAAATAATTGAGCTCTCATTTACTCCACTTCCTTCTATTCCACTTCCTCCTTCATTTGTTAGTGAGGAATTGTCTTGTTAGTATGAAGCACTCACACCATCTTTTGTTGATGACATAAAAGAGGAACATGCATCTTCTTTTTCTACACATATTGATGTACATTCTTATATTGTACCCATTGCACCTCTTCTTGATTCTAATGAGCATCCACTCGATGTGCATTTGATTGTACCCTACCATATCCAAAGTAATACATTGATCTTGTTGCTTTTTTTCTAGCACTCCAGGAAGAGAATATGATATCAATGAACCAAAACTCATTTTTGTGCTCTCTTATTCACAACAAGGACATCTTCATTAACTCCTTGTAAAATAAAATTGCTAACATGCAACATAAAATTGGTATGTTGGATATTCATGCCCCTATTTATAGTCCATCATGTAATGATCCTGAATCTCATACACATCCACTTGATGTACTTTTATACTATGACCTACAAAATTCACCTACAGTCACTACTTGTGAACCTATTGACCCTAATTTTTTAGTATATATGACTATTACTGTATCTTCTACTACACATTTTTCACATCCCAATACAAATACATCTAATTGATTTCCTAGTTCCTTTGAGAAACACACTATTGCCTTAATTTCAAGCATTTTTTGTTCCACGGGTCATATTGATAGAGGTCTTGATATGTGTTCAAAAGACATTATTTCTCCCATTTAACCTTTCAAATGGGATTCTCGCCATGACATTGGTTAAAAAGTAGATGGTGCATCTTCTTTGGGATCTCTTAATGACAACATAACTCTTATTTTTATTAGCTTTTATCTTCATGAGGATATTGAGCTATATAGGAGTTTTGTGTCACCTTCACTCAAGCTTGAGCACCTTGATTATACCAAAATTGTTCATGTTAGGAATGTTTCTTATGACATGCCACTAGATGTTTTGATGCATTCTCCATTTGTGCAATAACAACTTGTGCATCTTCTTCTTCTATTCATATGCATATATGGATGGTCTGCAAATAAGTTTCGGTGACTTTGTAAGTGTTCATTGAGAGGGAACTACAGATATGCCTCCTCCAATTTTTAACTTATTAGTTTGGACTTTGCTCCTCATACCTTTTATAACTCCCTTGGTGATTGACCTTTATTTTTGGTAGTTGAAGAGAAACTTTCTTGATTTATTCTTGAGAGGTATATTGTATCTATATTTTTAGCACATTATGCATGTTGATAGTCTCCTTCAGATTTGTGATAGAGTTCATTCTTGTTTTGAAGAGTAGCTAGTTTAGTGAAGCCTAGTGTCAACTTTTCAGTATTCCAGTAATGGGATTATCCCACTCATATATAGTTTTTGAACCACTACACCCATAGCAACATTATGGTGGGTTTGTGTACATATTGCTTCAGGTGATGTGTTCCTTGCTATCCCTTGGCACACCATATCTTCTATTTCAAGAAGTTGTTTCTAGTTTGTAGAAATTTTATGAGTTGTGGATTTGAACTTGACAATGTTTGTTGTCTGGCATACCTAATACCTATTATCTCTTCAGTAGTAGTTTCAGACCATTTATTATCACTATATATTTTTGTGACTTTTGAGTCATTGGGTGCACTTGTGTATGATGTCATTAATTCCATATAGTCCACCTACCTCAACATTATGTATGTGCTTTGAGTCATGTTCCACTTTCACTATGGTTTTATTGGTTTTTGGGTACTTTGTGGTGACATTTAATTCTTGGTAACTTTTTTATCATTATTTTTTACTGAGTGAGCCTCATACAGAGTCCCAGTTCCTATATGACTTGGTAGTTACATTGACTTGACATCCAAATATTTTGGTAAAATGGATTGGTTATCATAGGGATACAATGTTTTACTATGAATTTGCACATGGGTACCTAATCAGGCCTAGTTTTCAGGACCCATTAATATCTTTGCTTCCTCTTTTATCACTCCTTATTCTACGATTAAAGAAGGGTGTTGAAGTGGTCATTTTCACACTAGCTAGTGGTTAGAGTTATTTACAATTTAAGGATTTAGTTAGTTCTTGTGTGAGGAATATTTGCACATACTGTTTGGTGAATGAAAATAATTCATCCCAATTAATGTTGGTTTTATGAAATAAATTATTGTTACATGAAACAAAATCTTATGCCTATTTATTAGGCACTCCTTATGTTATCTCCAATATTTTAGAGAGAGGAATATCTAGATTGAATATTTATTTTTGAGACAATAATATGGAGACTATATTGTGCATATTGTCTATATGTGTAATGATAGATTTGTTGTGGTAATGGTATGCATGAGTGATCATGTGGTTGTATGAGTGCATTATGCACCACATTATTTATTACTTGTGAAGGCATGTTATCTCTTCCTCTCATTTCTTTGATAATATATCAATTATTTATTTAAAATTTTAAAACAAATTAAAATTAATTAAACTACATATTTTTCCTAAAATTTAATTTAATCAAATTAAATCTAATTCTTATTTTTTTTCTTAAAATAAAAAAAACATATTTAATTAAATGCATGCAATTCACTCCAAGTAATTTTTTTAATAATTAAATTAAAATTATACTAAACTTAATTATATCCCCTAAAATTTATTAATGAAAATTTAAAATTAAAGAAATAACATTGAAATGTAATCTTTCTAATTTAAAAAATTACAAAATCAGAAAAGTTTGTAGATTTGTTTATGCATCAAATACCAAAAATTAATATTATTTAAATTTATATTAAGTCTAATAAATTATAGATTCTTAAATTCAAAAAAACTACATGTAAGAAAAAAAAAACTTTAAAGTATGTTCTTATTATAATTTTATTTTGTTTATATTAATTAAATTTAAAATTGGACATCAGTTTGTTAAAAGGTATAACATATATATGTAGATATTTAAAATAACATATTTTTGTATAAATGTAACACATTCAAACATTTTCATAGTTGTAAGATATCAAGAATTATTTTTTAGGTTGTTACGATGGGCCAAAAAACTAACAGAGTGAGAAAAGATGATCATAGCAAAGATCTTGGAAAATAATTACAATACAATGAAATAAAAATGGAACAAAGAAGGTTAACAAGATAACAAGAAGTAGTAATTTAATCCTAAGAAGTAATTTTAAGGGATGCTAGAGTAATTTATGTAGAACGAGTTGAAGTAAATATTGAAGACATAATAATGGAGGAATAAGTTGCTTACACTGAAGGATAGGAAGGATTATTTCTACATGAGCATAGAAAGAGAATAATTCTAAAAATAGAATATTGTTAGGGTGTGGATGAGAAGACCTTGTTTTATAGTATTGAAGATAGTGATATGGTTCCCATAAGCAAATCAAGTCTCACTCAACTAAGATATTTATTTTTAAAAAATAAATATGTCATTAATCGAGCTTAATTGATAACAATGATTTTCACCATAGGGATATGGTTCATGATTTTAACTTATTAGTGATTGATTTGAAAAAAAAATAAGACATGGAAAACATAATAATTCAAAATATGTAGAATGCTCTCAATGTTATTGGTAGATATTCTCATCCTAAAGACCTTTGCCTAATATATAAATCTAATTTTATAGCTTTGGTAAGTGTAGAAACATATAGATAATGACACATCAAAACAATTTCAAATGATATTTGTATAAGTATAATAACTATTGAAATATATGTGCAAAAGATAATTGAATTTTATGAGAGTGTAAAAGGGAATTGGGCATTGATATGCATGGTTCCTTGAAAAGACCATATTTTTTATGGTATAAATATTTTTTTTTAAGTATTGGAAAAACCACACTCATGTTTCATCCATTCATAAGGACACTTTACACATGAAGGTTTGTCTTGGTTTAAGGGAACAACATCTGAAGCATTTTTCAAATATAATTCAAAGTGAGTTTTATCAAAATTCCAAGGAGGTGCATTTTGAAATAAAAATTAAGAAATGGGCATTTGAAGGTTTGAAGCCATAATATGTAAGTATAAATACTATTCAAAAGACATGTTTTTGTATTTATGTAGAGTTTGATTTACATCTTGTCCATATTCAGAAAATATAGGTGAAAATTGTAAAAGATGACATCCCATCTCATCTCACAAGTGACTTATTTAGCTCTATTCTTTGGGAGAAATTAGAAGATGTATTTATTTTTATTGTCATTTGTATAAAATGGGAATGCACAAAATGTGAAAATTTAGTGAATTTATTTGAAGGAATTCATGATTCATCAAGGAAACAGAAACTTAATTGGAAGAAGTATGTAGAAATGAAAAGTTTTATGTTTATTTTATTTATATAGGTTGACTATTAAAAATATAAGTGCACGTGTAATTAATAATTTTAATAATTTTAATATACATAGATTTTAATATTGTGAAAATTATGATTTAAAATTATGTATTTTTCATGTAAATAGGTTTGAGTTTCTAAAATAGTAGTACATGTGTACACATGTAACTGGGGTTTAAATAGGGGTTTTATTGACATTGGTTAGCTTTATGGCCAGTTAAATTATTTAGAATTCAAAAGTGTATGTACATGCACATGTAATTAATGTTTTTGGTGTGAAAAAATAAACTATTTAAGTTTTTATATTATCTATTTTCCACATAAATAGGTTTTAATATGTATATTATTAGTGTATAAGTACACGTACAATTGGGGGTTTTATGGATTTTTTTCTCTCACATGGGTTTAGTTTTGCAGTGAATTAAATTATCTAGGATTCAAAAGTGTATTTATGTATATGTGTAATTAATTGCTTTTGTGACCAAAATGAAATTATTTAGGTTTTTAAATTTTATATATTTCATGTAAATAGGTTTTTATTTATATCAGTATTGTACATGTACACGTGCAATTGAATTTTTAATGAGTTTTTTTTCATGTAAGTTCAACTCTATAGAATAATAAAGTGTATATATGTGCATGTGTAATTAGGTTTTTCTTTTATGTTTTTAATACATTAAGGATTTTAGTTTTGAAAAAAAATAATAATAATATTTAAAATATATATATATTCCATATAAATAGGTTTGGGTATGAAGTGTATATTACACATTCACAAAAGGAATAAAATAATATTTCCCTTGTAGAAATATAAGTTTTAGTTTGTGAAAACTCTAGAAAAAACATTTATGCATATATAGAACATAGTAATGGTGTAAGGTAAAAAGCGATGGAATTGTGTATATCCTTGAATTATTTTCTTGTTGGTTGTGTCATACATATGGTTGAATTTGATCAAAAATATAATTTTATTCCACAAAAATAGATTTAAAATTGATGGTATCATCCATACTAGGTGGCCATCATGGTGCACATATGCTATAGGCACACATTACATGATGTTGATATGATGGATGTTAATATTCACTTGGTTCAATATAATATGCAATGTATCCCCAAATGACATAATGTGGATACAATTCATTGCATGGGGATATTTTAAACCCTTTTTACCTTATTTTCAAATAATATATCCAAGCAAGATGATTTTTTTGAATATTCAGATTGTCTAAGACATGTCTAAATTAAGCAAATATGAATTCTATAAGCAGATGCTTAATTAAAATTTATAATTTGTGGAAATAAATAAGGAGAAGAGAATACTTAGTTTGTTTCAATTTGTGCAAGTTTGATACTATGTTCAAGTGGTGGGAACGACTAAAATATGATCTAGATTCACTCAATTTTAGAAACAGGCTATCTAGATTTACCTAGATGAATTCAGCAATAATTGGATGCTTGTATCAAATGTAGGCATATGATATTTGACATAAATGTACCTATGACTTGTGCCTAGTTGTTCATCACAAATCACTAAAATTTATTATAAATCATTGATCTTTACAATATCAGAAGTTACCTATATAAGCAAGTTCATAAAACTTGTACGCTTCATTTTGAAACCCTAGTTCCCATTTTGATGTTATATTTTTCCTTAAAAAAAAAGAAAGATGGTTTAAACTAAACCCAACCGCTCCTTACTGAGTGGTTGAACACTACTTATGTTTCTAATAATTTGAAGAGGATTCAAACTACATGTAGTTCTTATGGTTAGTGTAGCCACTCAAATTTAATCATGTATACTTGATAATGTCAGTTTTAGCCCACTTTCACTTTAATTAACTAGAACTAGACTTATTTCACCACCTTACTCTATCCTAAGTACCTCTATGGACCTATCATTTATTAGACATGCCTTGTTAATACAGACACTTCCCATGGCCCTCCCATTGAGTGGATCATTGGCTAGTTTTTCCTAATTTCAAATATTCTAAAAATACAAAAACATTCAAATATTTAAAAAACTAAAAGCAAGACCTAAGTATGACATGATTTTTAGTTTGCATTATTTACATATGTTATTTAGAGCATGTTTGGTAGATGGAATGTTCTCTACACACACACATAAATTTCATGGTATTTGAGTGTTATACAAGACATACATGTTACACATGGACATACAAATGTTGGTTTTCCCTATACCTAATGGCCATGTTAATACTTGGGGCAGCTTGTTCCACAAGTTTCACTATTACAGGTTATATCTTTCTATTACCTTTGTACCATGTTGAGTTACCTATATTCCTTACACATGCCTTGTTATTTACTCATATCTTACACAATAATACATGATATGTTATTATAATATGATGTGACATTGATGCATATGGATTAGACTAATTCATTATTTTATGCTCTGTTGATGTTGTTACTCTTTTACATGATATGTTACTTTGTGCATGACTTTTGTGTATGGCCATTAGCCTTGATTGATGCGACATATTAATGCCCCTTGTTTGTGACATTTTTTATGTCCTCCTATGTGTGTCCATTGGCCTTGTTTGTTATGAAATTTTACATCCCTGTATGTGGCCTTTGGCCTATGTGTGACACTAATAATTTCATTTGTTGAGTTTGTTGGCATTGAGAGGTGTCTTGATCTATATCATGCACTATTACTACATAGTCATATTAAGTTCAAATTTTACAATATAATTCATTGATATATTTATATGGACATGACACTTACATGCCTTGCATTCAATATGTTACATATATGTCTTTATTGACATATACATTACTACGATAACATATTTTCCACATGATCAATTGATATTAAATGATGTTATCTTTACACATGACATGATATAATTAAGTCTTATTTTGATATGAGTAACTTACAGGATGTATACTCTCAAAATAGGGGCATTATAGTGGGCTTATCATAGAGACATAATCCTCCACAAGGAAAAAATTAGAGTGGAGTATAGGATTCATAGATTTCAAAGATTCAGATTAATTTATATATCAAATGATTTGGATACATGATAGATTTTGACACATTGATACAGATTACATGTGCATATGCCTTGCATATGCATCTAATTTACAAACAATTGAGCACATATTCATACACACTTGGGTGTATATTTATGGGTGTCATCTATCCCTTCATTTAACCAATTTTTATCTTGATGTTGTTCAAATCAGGGGTGGCATCCAAAGATATTTGCAGTAAGGTTTATGGTTTTACGCTTATAAGAATGGTTTGGGGGATGTTGATCTTATGAGTGTCTTATCCTAATATAATCTAATCTAGAAAAAACTTGCTTATGCAATAAATAAGCACACATATAGAATCAAAACACTCTATGCTAGAAATGAAAGTAGTCTAACTTGTTGAAATAAAATACACTGCTAAAAGGTAAACACGTTGTTGAAAGGAAAACACATTGATGAAAGGTAAACACATTGCTTGTAGAATTGAATTTAATCTAAAAACTAAAGGTAATCCCTTGTAGGTTCTAAGACTAAACACACTTTAATTTATAAAATTGTAAACACACTAAAAATATAAAATATTTTACAAACATGTTCCTGATTCCTATGGAGTGGGCCCTTGCTCACCTTGGGAATAGGAATGTAAAGAAACTTAGTACTTGTGAATTGTAGATATCTTTATTAATTGATCAAAGTGAAATACATGAGTGTTGACTAGAATGCTACAACTTTTATTACTATATCAAATTATCAACTGAACAATTCAACAAATCAACAATTACATTATAAGACATAGAGATCTACCTATTTACAATGTTACAACTACAGATCTCTAGATCTCAGTAAGTAATTATTTTCTAACAAGAGCAATATTATTAATTCTAATGGATCTTAAGATAGGCAATTAACTGTGCAACAAAAAGAAACACACATTGAAGAAAGGTGTAAATCATAATATCCACTACTAATAATAATATTTTAGATATATTGGATCGATTGTCTATAAAATATTGTTGATATATATACAATAACTTAAATATAAGAAAAATATTTATAGATTACTATTTATAGTAATAATATAAATAATAATTAACAAAATGTTCTTCAGGCATTTTGACAAAAGAGAAAAATATCTATCTTTAATGTTGTATGTTCAAAATCCAAACTGGGAGATCCCATAAAAACTCTAGTAGAGTCCATAGTTTTGTCTATGCAATTCTAATAGAGCTTGTAGTAACGTGCTTTAGGGTTCTTCAGTGCTAAGAGAGTCTATATCAAGTCCATCATGCTGGTAGAGATGATGGAATGCTTCAATGAAGGTTGGAAGGTTGTTTGAATGATTTTGTATCTGTATCTAAGTCACTTCATAGCTACTGGGTGAATCTGTAGATGCAAACTGGGTGAGTTTGTAGCTATTGATCAAGTATGTAGCTAGGTTTGTAATGGATTGAGTGAATATATAACTTGCCAAATGAGTTTGTATCTCACCATATATATCAAAATCCTTTGTGTGGGTTGCCTCATGAGAAGTATAAGATCATTCAAAATGTCTTTATTCTCTATGCACTGTTGTATTGTTTGTATGTACCCAAAATTGGGAAATTAAACATGTAAAGAGTTAGAATAAAGTGACAAAATAAGCAACTTAGACTTTTTTGTACTATGAAAGATAGAGCATATATTTAATAAATTAAGATCAAATATAAGACTAAGATCTTTGCAATGTTTAGTCTAGAGGAGAGTTAATTGATAAAAGATGAAAGAAACTAATGGTAAAAATGAGTCATATTTTGGACTTATCATTTCCCCTTCACTTTACCTTTTACAATTCCCTTCAAAAACTCATCTTCATGTCCTCTCATAACTATGATTTCTATTTACTAGGCACTGACTGAGTTCATACACATGGAATTCATTGGCCCAATGGTTATCCTATGTACTAGTGAAACTATTATAGGTTTGTACCATTTGTTTCCAAATCTGAAACTGATCATCTGCTTGAGGAACCTAGTTTTGCTAGGATGGAATAGGAATAAGGAGTGGTGGTTTGAACCTTATACCTAGCCACATTTTTTCTCCTCTTGAGTTGAGAACATCAACAATCATGTCCATTATTGTTTGTTGTCTCTAAAGGCTCAATCTTAGATTAGCTGGAGACATGACCTCCCTTCTTTTTAGTGGGACTGTTAATATATCCCAACATCTTATATTGGTTGTAAATATTACATCAAAATGTTGTCTAGTAAATAAATTAAAAGAAATAATGCAATTATACAAAGCTTTTAGATAATGATTCTCGATATTCTAATGAAGCAAATATGCAGCTCTAAAGTTAACCAGTAGCATTTTGGCACCAGCAAAAGTAGGTCTAATGCCCAATCTAGTAGTTTTCAATTTCTCTACATATTCATCATGCCTAGATTTCCATGTCAATTGATTCTTATAGGTGGAGAGAAGAGTTGTCAACTAGACTTCTCCTACATATAAATTAATCATGAATTTATTGTAGTCCTATAATATCATGTTGCACAAATAGAATTCACATGATATATCTTATTATTTTTGGGTAGAATCCTGAAAGATGTGTAAAAACATAGGGGGGTCCTCAATATTCTATGATAGATCACATGATATTCTAAGCAATTTCCACCTATATAATTATTCATATAGATACAAACTATAAGAATGGGAAGGATCTCTATAGGCCATAAGATGTTCTCCTATTTGACAGGCAACCTGGAAATTGACTTTAGCTTTTTGAGTTTTTTTATTTTCTTTCTCTAAGTCCTCCCTTAGTGTCTCATTTTATTTTTATAAATTCTTATTTTGTTGTTTGAGTTCCTTTAACTTCAAACAAATTTGATTGCATTTATATAAATAATCAAAATGGGAGATAATGGTTTGACAAGCTTGGTCAGTTGAAGGTTTGGAGGAGGGTGAGGATTGCTTATAAAGTTGTTGATGGAGGATCAAGGTTTATCGTTGAAAGTCTTGAAGTTGATGTTTTAGCAACAAATTTTCTTCTTCCAACTTGGTGATGTATATCCAAGATTTTAATCTCTCATCATTGGACTGAGTGAATTTTTATTCAAGCATATTGATTTAATTTATATGTTCTAGAGACCTATCCTTAAAACTATTTAAACCTTGAGTTAAGGAAGAATTAATAATATTTGTACATTGTAATTATGTTAGGAGGTTAGCAACATGGAGTAGTTTGTAGTTTTAGTTCTTCTATAGAATTGAAAGGTTATTCTTCCTTAGAGACCATAGGGCCTTTCCTTTATCTGGTATAAGTCTAATGTCATTAGTTGGAGAGAAGGGAGACATTGTTCCTTCCTGCACTATAATCTCTTTTATTGGCATGTTTTCTTCCTCAATGTCTTTTTCAATGGGAACTTCTTTTACTGGTTCAGGGATTTCTATTGTGAATAGCTCTTATTGTAATGTTAATATGTCCACTATTGTTGGTAGAGGAAAATAAGGGTTTTGATGTAGTCTATCAAATGTTGTAGAAGTCTCTTTTTCCACATCATCATATGCTATTATGAACTTTCTTCACCTATTTTTGGTCTTCACAAGAAAATTGGGTTCCTCCAAATGAGTACCCTTCTTTTCTTGAATGACAACCTATGATTATGGATCACCAGATGCTTTAGATGCCTGTTTTGCACTTGTTGAAAGGATATTTGTAGCCTCTGGAGTCAAGTGAGATTGTGAAGCTCTGGTTCACAATTTTATCTTAGTTGGAGTCTACTTTTGGACCTGAGGTGTCAACTAAGAGCTCTTCTCAACCATAGGTGTGGCTTGTGACCTGGTCCATCTCCATTTAGTGGATGAAATCCTGACCCTAAAAGAGGAAGCCTCTACTTCTATTTTTGGACTTGGTGTTTCTTTAAAGGCATTTGAAGGAGGTTCTAAAGGTTGGTTATTTATAGCTCCCAAAAATGTCTCCCATGCTGCTCGAATTTGTTGTATAAAATGATGTTATATGATCAAATGAATGAGTCTATGGTGGTGAATTGGAAATGACCTATTGGTAGCCAAAACTTTAATGGCCCCATACAGGTATAATGGCACATTGATTCTATTTTGGGTATGTTTTCTTCCATATTTGATATGAAGGATGATCCTCATGGCTTTATAACTTAGAACACTATATTATCCTTCATAAATAAAGTATTTCATGACCCAAAAGGTAGCAGACCTCCAGGGTTCTGGTAGGGTTTCCCTGTTAATACCTTTGGCCTTCCCTCGATAATATTGTATACATGCTATATATAATTGTTTATCTCCATTAAATTATGTATTAAACTCATTAAAAGGGGTTCTTTACACTACCTCTTACCTTATTTAGTGATTCCTGATATTTTGCTAATTACTTTATTAGAAACTAGGATTTTGATGGCCTAAACCGTGGTGGAGTCTTTTTTTAGATGTGTTACAAATTCCTTGACTAAATCTTCATCATATCCTTGATTTTTTTTTTAATGGAGCCATCTAGCTTCATCAAAGACATCTATGGAGATATCATCCTTCATTAACCCTTCCACAGAGTTTGGTTCAAACCTCTTGTTCTATCCCATGGTGGTTGTATCAATGCTTTGGAGGAAAGGGTTAGTCTTGTAGGTGAGAACAATAGTGCAAAAGGAAACACAACTCACAATAAAAATGGAAATATTTAAAATGGTATGTTTATTAACATTATCTTTGTAGCTATTGATATAATTTATAACAATGATAACATGGCATGTGAGAATTTAGTGAAACTGACTTGGGAAATATTTGATTTTATCAAACACAGATTAGACGGTATAAACTTGTCATTATCATGTGCACCAAATTCCATGTCATCATGATTTTGGGTGATACAGATTGGTTAGGTAGGCAGTTGGTGTGTGTGGATTAAAGTTGACATGATGACTTTTTTTTATCACTTTTTCACATCACTAATTTTTAATGATATGACCTTTATTTTGGCATTCTACAGGATGTCTCTAGTCTGAATTTACTCAAACCACCTCCTCATGGTGAATATGCATGAATCAAAGGAACTTATACTAACCTAATATAGAAAAATAAAATACTTAATTTACCTAATCATACTCATAGTATTTGTTCTTTTCCTGCCACCAATTCTACAAAGGGAAAAACATGCGTGAGTTAGTCTTAGAAAATGTATACAAATGAACACAATAGTTAAATTATCACTTGGAATGAATTAATCAAAAACTAATCAAACTATGTAGTTTTTTGGTTTTATATAATTTTTTATTTTCTTTTACCCATGACTAACCATTGCTAGTTTCCATGTCAAGACTATTTATTCAATGCATGATCATCAAGCAAGTTGGTTTTTAAATTAGCATTATCAATAGTGTCCTAAAAATTATTTTCACTATTGAATTATATATATATATATATAATTTTTGGAAGAAGGAAACCAAGGAGTGGTCTCTTTATTCTTTTAGGAACCAGGTTTTTCCATGAAAACAAGGAGTGGATTTTCACTATTGACCATCAAGGAGTTACTATCATGGAGGAACGAGGTTATTCCATGAAAATTACTTCATTTCTAATGTTTTGAATACATTCTTCCTTGTTGACAGGATTCTAGTACAGTTTGAGTCTATGCACATTTACCAACAAAGTCTTTTGATTTCCATATATTAGCAATAGTTTTATTGATCCATTATCAAAGACTTTTTATATTTGGTATGGGCCTAGCCATCTTATTCTCGACTTTTCATTGAATTGTTGAAACTTGAATTCAAATAAGAGTGCCTAGTCCCCTTCTTGAAATTTTCTATCTTTGATGTGGGAATCATGTCACACTTTTCTTTGGTGTTGAATCATTTGTCTGTTGTAAAGCTTCCATCCTCATCTCATCAATCTCATTTAACTTGAGGATCCTATTTTGATGTACCTTATTCAAATAAATGCCTACTTATATTGTTGTTTTCAAGGTTTTAAATTCAATCTCAATAGAGAGTAAATGTTTCTTACCATACACCAACTCATAAGGTGAAAACCCAGTGGTTATCTTCCAAGTAGTGTTGTAGGCCCATACTACCTCTAGTATTCAAGTTGCCTAGAATTTTTTTTATAAGTATAGCTACTAATATGGGAGTGACTTAGTGGGCTTAAAACATTAATTCAATTTCACTTATCATCCATGAGGCATTCATTCACATACATGTATTAACCAATGCATAATCAAACAACTACAAAAGCATTCAACATAAGAACACAAGAGATATGTGGGAAAACCTCAAGGGGGATAAAACCAATTGAAAAAAAACTTGGAAAATAGTCCTATAAGTAATTAATCAAAAATTGAGTCATCAACCCCATAAGGAGCACCAACCCCTCACTAGTCAAGCACCAACTCAACTAGTCCTTTTAGCAAGCACCAACTTGCAAAGAGGCACCAACCCCCTAGGCAAATGAACACCAACTCAGTAACATATAACCTCTGATCACCTTTGGACACTTTTTTATCTCTCAACTAAAATTACCACCCTATTTTTCACTTCTCACTCTTCTATCTCTCTCAAATAGCCTATTAGGCCTCTTCACTCGACTAGCCCACTTCTTGGCAGAATTAGGTCAAATGACCTTACTCATCATCTATAAAAACACTGTTAGAACATCATGACATGCTCAAAAAATTATATTATGGTATTCAAACCCTCTACCTAGTTTCCAAACTTCTATTTCATTCACTCAAATCCTCAATTTTCTAACTAGTCAAATTAGGCCTATTAGACCTTCCTTTATACTTGAATCTTGTTATCACCCACCTTGGTTGGTCATAAACATATTCATACTTGTATCAACTTTGGAACAGATCAAAAAACATGTTTCACAAGTTAAAAAATCATTACATAGGTTTTTCACCATCCATAAGGACCAAAACTACCATTAGGCCTAATAAAGACCTAATGCAATTAGGCCTTCTCAAGACACATGTTTCATCTCGACCACCTTGGAACACCTTGAGCCTCAAAAAATGGATAAAAAACTTCATACATGCTTCAATTAGATCCTTTATAATCTCATATTATGTCCCAAACACCTTTTATCTCATTCCACTCCTTGAACCACACCATTAGGTCTACTTGCAATTAGTCATTCTCACTACCATAAAGTCTACCTTGAATATATGAAGTGTACACTCAACTTTAACACATAAACATATAAAAAAATAATATTTATAGAACCTCAATGACCTTAGTGTCATCATAATTTTCATTATATTTCATCAAACATGGCAAAATACCTCAAACAAACCATTTTCATATGCTCACTCAGAACTGCAAACAAGCTTCAAGAACCCAGTCAAGAAACTTTGAATTTTCACACCTTCAGAAGAATTTATAATATATAAAAATGTATTAAAATTAACCTATGATACCTATATTACAAACTCATGTGCATTTTATTCTTTAACTCTATGAAAAAAGACTCGGGAACATCATTCTCAATCACATATAGAAAGTTGCCTATAGCTCCAAAAACACAGTCATGAAAACTAAGACTTAGAACACCTATGTGAACACTTTTATGAAATTATCATGGGTTTATATGATCCTTAAGTATCCTTATAACATATTTAAATATAAATATTATAAGTTTTAATATCAATATTGGTCTTTCAGACCAATCTCATGTCTTTACCCTGCATAGACCTCACTATGTTAGACAAGTCACTTTGAGAACAATTTTTCCCTTGTATATGAGCATATACAAAAATTATATTCAAGGAAAAAATATGATATATGTCTAAAATAATAACTCCATGCATTTGGATCCATCCATAATTCACCGTAACCCATCCCTAATCTCATTCTCACTTCTGCCTGGTCTTCTCACTATCTTCCTCATTAGGCTTATTTAGTGATAAGTCAACTTTCATGACCATTTTAGCATATTTAAGATATAAAAAATACTTATAAACTTAAATGGGCACAAACTACAAGTCTCACACATTATCCTCCAATCATTTGCATGTTTTAACCTATTTAACCTTGCCTGTTACATCAAAAATCTATGAAATAAGGAGTTTCTTGTAGCTTCCACTCACTCTTATGATAGGTCAATGCCACCTATAGAAACTTGGGAGAGTACTCTACATTCTCTAATCATAAAAATAGGTCATCTAATCCATTTTTATCCATTTCTAATAATATATTTCCTATCAAGTCACTATTAGGGTTTTAGAGAGGGTTTAGACTCTCTTCCATTCTTAACAATCGTTCATAAATATTAGGACCTCAACCCAGAAAAAAATTAAAATAAATTAAATTTAGGAACCTTCCCCAACTACTATTAACTGATTGGATCCTCATTCAAATTTTTCATGTGTCAATGAACATAATAAAATCCTTCTCGAGTCTATAATACCTCACTATGTACACATAGAAAATCTCAAAACCAATTTTCATGGTTTCTCCTTTAGATTTTGACCTTAGACTTTGTCAACATACTTGATACAACCTATCATACCTCTAAAAATTCTCTCATTATCTTTTTAACCTTTTAAATTGATCTTGACCCCTCATTAGGCCATACTAGGTATCTTTGCATACAAGGCCTAAAACCTGTAATCCATATTTATACCTTGAAACTTATTGTACTAATATCAACACCTCAATATCATGTCATAAAACCTCATACCTTTCTCACATACTACCAATATTCTTCTTACAAGCCTTAGACTTCTCACCTCATCATGCTACCAAGCTTGTGCCTTCTCACTAGGTCTCTTCATGCCAATACTAAGCCAAGAACTAACCTAGAAACCTCCTTTGAAAGATTTTATACCTTATGTATTGATCTTGATCTTGGCATGTCATCAACCTCAGAATAATTACCAAGTTTCCTTCAAATTCTCTCTCAATAAAGAGATAATAGGTTGCCTTCAAATTCTCTCTTGTCACTTTATCACTTGGTTTCCTTGTCACATACCATGCATCTTCATAAGAACATATCTAGGACATCAATGATACTCAAAAACCTTTGAAATAAATGACAACATCAATGCTATAACACCAATAATAGGAACATACCTCAACAATCTCCCCCTTTGTCATTGATGGCAAACACTCAACTAAAGCTGATCATTCTCATTCGCACAAGCTGGATTTCTTCCAAATGACCTCTCTCCCAAACTATAAATTTCTCCCCATTTAAAATTAATGGAAAAGGGTCAACTCTTGACAACTAACTGATCCTTAGACCTAGAACAACACATCGTATTCTCTCCAAACAAGATCATTCTCTCTCTTTTTGTCAATAGATCAACTACTATAGATCTTCTTGGCAAACACACCTGATCTTGGAGCATGATTGGTTCCCATTATCTCTATGAGGTTTTTAAGCATTATCATGAATTTGACATGGTTTGATCAAGTCATCATAAAAATGCTTTGTAACTCATCTCCTACAATCACACCTCTAATCAAACTATTGACTGAACTTTGGATCTAAACCAAAGAGTACAAAGCTCCCCCTAAGACTAAGCATCCTTCATGCTTCTAATTACTATCTGAGTGCCTCCATGAAGCCGAATGAAGTCACCTATTCTCTATTGGGTACTAAAATAACATAAACTCAGGAGATTCCCAAATCTCCATGTCCTTACTAGACTAAACTTTCTTCATGATCCTCTTAGGCTTGAATTCATCAATCTCCATTTGAACAACATTTTGCCTTGGTTTATTTGTCTTGACTTCTTCATCCACAATCTAAGTTGATAGGGATAATTATTGGCACTCCTTTGTATATAAACTATGTTCCACCATGGCAAATAGTCTACTTGGACTTGTAGATTTGTGATCATTTACCTTAGCTACCTTTGGTTTCCACTCATTATCTTGTCTTCTTTATTGCACTCTAGGGGCATCAAGTTTCTTATTTTGAATTGAGAATCCATTCTTATATAACTTTGTAATATGACAAACCTTTTGGCAATTGAAATGTACTATTCATTTTTTATGGAAACACACCATGGCCCATAACTCTTAACTGATGGCTCTCATCATAGTTCTATGCATATTCATTCTTGGAGGGCCTTCTACAATGCCTTGCTCTATGACCAAATTGGTTACATGAATAAAAATAACCATTGAAAAGATTAGCATACCTTATAATATTAATTTTTCTAATAGGATTAGTCTCCATTATACTAGCACCATCATTCCTTGATTGACCATTTACCTTCTTGATCACATTAGTGTTCTTCTTTTGGTCTCCACTGAAACCAAGACTTGTTTTGTCATTAGTAGTCTTTTGACTACTGAAGATGTTGTTAGATCATTGGTACACTTTTCAAGCTTTATAAAGGACTTAACCTTACTTGTGCCTGATCAAACTCAGCTCTCAAAAAATCCACTTCAGTTACATACCTTGCACATTCTTCTTCTTTAGCCTTTAAGCTTGCAGTCACAATATAAATTTGAGTCTCCACCTGTTTGACTATTTATTTTTATTCCTTGAATTTGTTGCTCAATATAATTTCAAATAAATTTGTTTTCTCCTTATAGTCTTTGATCAAAGACCTCATTACTTTATTCTTCTAATTCACCATCTTCAATTCTTCCAGAGCATTCATCAACTCAACCTCAAAGTCCACCTTATCTTCTTCTTCATCTGAATCACCCACAGTACCTCCAATCCATATGGAATCTTATTGATTTGAAAAACTTACTTCCTCATCCATGAAGAGAACTTCATTGACATCAAGACCATCACCTGCATGGTCACTCTCATAATCACTTCTCTCACTCTCATCAGATAAGCTACAATCTTCCTTGTTCTAAAATCTTATTTTATTCTTTAAAAAATTCTTCTTATCATCATACTTTATAAAAAATTTCTTGCTCTTATCAAAGCTATAGGACTTCATGTCATCATCACGACCTTAATCATGTTCTTCATCATCTTTTACCTTATGCTTATGAGGGCACTTGTTAGGAAAGTGTGTTTGCAAGTGTGTTGTCATTGATGTCAAAGGATGATGTCATGTGTACATTGATGTCAAAGGTAATGACAAAGTGGTGATATCATAGTATGATCAATGTCATTGATGTCAAAGAAAGCTAAGCAAGGTCAAGGAGAGAAGCCAAGTATGTGAATAGTGTGTTGGTATAGGCTTGATAGCCTTGTATGGTGGCATAGGCTTAGTAGCCTAGTATGTTGAGCATGTTAAGGCTAGGGAGAAGAAGGTTAGCACTTATGGAGCTTGGAATGAAGATGTATGACATGTTCCTGAGGTGGTGAGATCAGTACAAGAAGGATCTGAGTACTTTTTATATCCAAGTTTGACTTGTAGTCTTAGACCTAATGTGCATAGTAACCTAGTGAGGTATAAATGAAGAGTCAAGTTAAGATTCCAAGGTAATGATATGCACCAGGAATGGGAGGAACAATAGTTCAAGAAACTATATGCAATGTAAAAAATCATTATTGTTTTTGTACAATGCTGACTTTAAAAGCTAGTAGAAGAAGAAATAAGTTGGTTAGAAAACCAACTAATGGGAAAATAACTTGTACAACTAAAAATAAACAAACTAATAATCAAAACAATACTTTAGATAATTAAATGACCCCAACAAACTCCCCCTTGATCCAAATGAGTGATGAAATAACTAGAGAAATGACTAAATTCATCAAAAGAAATCTGAATGTAACTACAAGTGGTGTACTGCACCTCTTGGTACTGATCAAAATTGATGCCACTCCACACAGAAGCCCACCCAGTGAGTTGTGGCATAAAAGGATGATGGACATGATCAATTCCTACTCATCCACTATGATCACCATACCGTACTGTAGTAGAACACAATCAAAGCCTATCCAACTATATTGATCCACAAAAGATCCCAAATAAGAACCCATCCAAGTGACAAACTCATATTATGTAAGACACATCTCCCTGATGTCCAATAAACACTAACGACCTTTGCTAAACATTTAAGGTGCTACAACCCCTATCAAATCATACTATCATTGATGACTAATCGAAAACTAACAAATATAATATCTTCTCCCCTATCAAGCGAGAGGTGAGAAGTTATGTACCAAGAGAATCAAAATCAACTAACATTGCTTGCTCCATATCATGAATATCATATATAGAAATCCAAAAATGAAATTGAAAGCAAAAACATAGGCCAAAAAAATTTATCCCAGCAGAGAAACTATACTTAAGTCAATAGGAAAATGGAGAAGGGAAAATATCTTCCAACCTCTGTGGATCCTCCAACCTTCAGTCAATGATCACTCAAAATATGTTGTCAGGTCCATCAGGACCATAGACCTCAATCATTAGGGACATCTCCTAATTAGATAAAGTGTCATAATATCCTAAATAATTGGAATAATCAAAATATCTGCCATTAGAATGATCCACATAATTTTATTTAACTTTATTTTTATATGGAGAATGGGGTTATCAAGAAGGAAATACATCTGCAAGATGTCTAAGACCACCACATTTGAAACATCCAAGTTCTTTCTTATGTCTGTGAGATCTAGAAGAACCTGAATCACTAGAAGAACTATGAGAATAGTGCTTGTGATGATGCATGTGTTTGGAAGACCCTGGAGAGTGTCGATGTGAATGATGTGGAGACCGTCTAGAATAGTGTGGAGAGTGCTTCGAAGAATGACTTGAAGAGTATTTCAAAGAGTGTTTTTGAAACTATCATTGTACATGATGATGATCTCTATGATGGGACCTATTCTTTATATAGTGAGCCTCTTCAATAGGCATATTCTTCTTCCTTGCAAACTATCTCTCATGTTGAGTTAATAACTCATAAATAGATTCAAATGTAGCACCGTTAAGCTTATCACTAAGATATAGAATTTCAAAAAAATTGATATATGCAATACTAAGACCATTTAGTGTAATATAAATCAACATGTCATCATCAATTTTACCACTAGTTGTGCAGTATTCTTGTTTTAATGTTTTCATGTGGTAGAGATATTAAGATACATCTTCGTCAGTGTTAAGCTTGTTATTAAGTAACTACATTAGGAGATCAATATTTTTATATATCTATTTCTTGTCATATAAATCCCTTAATATTTTTCATGCTTTCCATGCCCTATATTTAACAACTTCAATGTGAATAATCACTTGTGCAGTGCAAGATGAATTTAGCAGTATGAGGCCGCATTTATCACATTTTTGGTATTCAACCAACTTTGTTGGTTTAGTGGATGGTGTGGTTTCTTTCTATGTTATTTTCCACAAATAATTAAAAATAAGCGTATTTTCCATGTTCATGCTCCATTATTTGTAGTTTTTAGGTGATAATTTTTTAATGTGAGACCGATAATTTTAGCCATGATGCTAAAAGATAAAACATGGGAATGCTATTGAGGTTTTGCCTTTACCTTCCAAATAGCTTCCAAATACATAAAATTATGGGTCTTTGTAAAAATAATTACACCTTATAACTCCAAAATTCAATCTTATTCCACCAATTGCATCATTATTTTAATAAAAATCAAACATCTATTTCCTCTCTCACCCCTTAGAATATGTATGCCATTTACAATTTTCAAGGCATGTATGTAATGTATTAAAAATTCTCAAAAAATAATATTCTTCCAAAATGTCATATACCATAGAAAGTTTGTCCAAAATAAGGATTTGAACCCTTAACCTCCTATCTTCAAATCTTTACACAAAACAAGATTTTCCAAGTGCTCCAAGAGGATTTTCTAGACATGAAAAGAGAGTTTTATATTTAAACTAGATTTCCTTCTCTATGGAAAAATTAATTTTCCTTAAAAAATAAATTATCCAAGAAAAATAATTTGGAAAAATTGGCTTCGATATAGAGGGCCCACACGCCAATGTAAGGAGAACAAATTTTAAAAAAACAAATTCAAAAAAGCTTATTATTCTTTGTTGAAATCTTTGTAGGATCGTGCCAAGATGATGAAGATGTTGCATTCTATAAAATGGTGACAAAGATTCAAGAATTTGATAGAGAATGTGGGGTATATTTGCATGAATGAGGTGCTTTAGATAGTGATGACCTACTTTATCTGAAATAGCAAATGGAAGTTGAGGAAGATGTTGAATGGCTTCGTTGAAGGATAGAGAAATGGGTATTTTAAGCCTTTAAGAGACTTTAAATCTTAGATAATTATTCTCTATCAATCCCTCCACTTCGTGTTGAACCAAAGCCTAAGAGTGGGATTAGGCAACAAATGCTTCTCAAAAATAATTTAGAGGTAAAACCCAAGAGATAGTGAATATTTGGTCATCCATTTGTTAGTACAACTAAAACTAAATCACCATAATCATAAAATGGATCATCAACCCCTTCATCTTCTAATTAGAATGGAATTCATACTCTAGTAGGAATTATCATCACTATAGACATCAATCCTGGTGGCCATGACCTAGAAAGGGATTCATCTAAACTAGAGCATTCAAAAAAACATCCCAATGGTGGCTCTGAAACCACTGATATGCACTCGGAATGGGAGGAATAGAAATGTAGGAAAACATATGCAATGTAAAAACTCATTATTATGTTTTTACAAATGCAAACTATAAAAGCTTGCAAAAGAAGAAAAATTTGGTTAGAAAACCAACTAACGAGAAAATAACCAGTACAACTAAAAATAAATAAACTAATAATCAAAAGAATAATTTGGATCATTAAATGATCCCAATAGGTAATAGATCTCATGTAATTATGGAATGAGGTGTGATAAGTTGGGTCAAAGGTGTTTACCAAGTTTCAGGTCCTCAAGATGAAGAGAAAGCAAGAAAGTATGTTAGAAAGTATTTTATGCATGAAAATTGGAGCTTTCCAAGCCCTAGAAGAAGTTTGTGATGCTCATTGGCACATGTTTCTAAGAAGGATTCCCAAGCATTTTGTAATGGTTTCAAGTACAAAACTTTATGAACATTCATTAAGAATGTAAACTAGTTAAAACCCTCTTATAAACCCTCATAGTAGAGCGATAGGAAATAAATTTCTAGAAAGGACCTAGAATGGATTGGTTGACCAATTTTGACTATTTAAAGGTGTATAGGCCTCCTCTAGGCATCTCTAGGTGGTAGTGGTGTGTCAGGATAATAAGCAAAAGGTACATAAAATAGCTTATGTCTGAAGATTTTGGTGTTATAAGAAGGCTTGATTGAGTCAACACATGCAATTCATTGGAGATTGAAGGTCAAGACTTTCTCTTAAGGACCATATAATTGGTTTGGAAATATATGTTCTCTATTTCAATAATCTTTGACAATAAAGTTGTCCTATCACTATTCTCCCAGATAATGGAAATAGTGACAAAAACCAATCAAAATATGTGTTTAGGGAAGTGTTATAGGTGAAGTATGATTAGATCCAATTACTTGGGGTATTTTTTTAAGACATTCCATATGTTTCATTGGTTTCTAAGTGTTTATGGTGTTCATAAACTAGCTAGAAAGAGCTCAAAAGTGACCATTCTGTGTAAGATGATAGTAAAACCTAGGACAGTGAGAATGGTTTGCAGGAGTAAAATTGTCATTATAGAATATGATATTAGTATTTTTATATGTGATAAGGATTTTTTAAAACCACCTTGATGTATTGGGATATCATGGTTGTTCCCATATTGTTGTATAAATTCAAAGTTTGTTGACTAGTTATTGGTAGTGTTTGGTGGCACTAAGTGAGCTTCTTGCAAAGAAGGTTTTAAGGTTGCATAGGTTGAGTTGAAGACCCTAATGATATGTATGATGAACCTAATGTCATGATGTGTCTATACATGTGTTTTAATATCATATTTTTTTGTCGAAAGTGTGATTTTGGCCTAAACATTCTTGATTGTGTTTTTGGATGCATTGGCAGTTTGAGTGACTATCTTGCAAAGGCAAGTTGAAGGTGTTCTATCAAGATTTGAAGAAAAAAATGAGTATTTAAATGTTATATAAGTCTCAAGGTTTCATTATAAGGTATTGGAGGTCTTATTTTTCCCATATTCAAGTTTGGAGAGTCAAAATTATTTGGTTGTATTTTGATTGTGTGTGACCAGTCTGAGTGGTCATTTTGAGAGAGGTGGTTTGAGGTATGTTGGCCTATGTGATGTTGGAAATTGAATTTAGTGATTTTTTTTAGGTCATGTAGGACCTATTAATGTAAATTTTTTAGGTAATTATTTGATAAAATCATCTGTGTGCTTCAGTTTATTGAGATAATGTTTTCTTTATATGAAGGCCTAAAGAGCAAGGAGACCTAATTGATAGGTTCAAGGTGTGAGTTTGAGTTCCAGGTGATATGGACCTTTGTGAGAATGATCAATAGTATATTTTTGGTAAGTATGAAGTTTTTTAAGAATTTTTGGAAGGTAAATATGGGTCAAGAAGTTAAAGTGGTAATGTGTGCTTGTGTAGGCCTAAATTGCTTTAGGTCTCATTAAGGCCTAATGGAGGTTTTGGGTTAATGAGGTAATGGATGACCTATAAAGTGTTTTTTTATCATATGTAACATATTTATGAACCTATTTTGAGTTTTCTCTAAGTGGGTTAAGCATCTTGGCTAACCAAGATGGGTTAGACCAAGAGAGTGGTATAAGTACAAGGCCTAATTGGCTTATTTGTGTGAGTGAGACAATGTAGAGCTAATCAAAGGAGATAACCTTTAAAAGAGAAGGTAAAGGTCATTGAGGACCATTATAGGGTGAAGAATATCATTCATACTTGTCTGATCAAGTTGATACAGGTAGACATATAGGTCATTAGATCTAATGAGCCTAGAAGAGGCTAATTGAGCATGTGAGCCCTAGAGGTTGTTTGAGTAAGAGTGAAGGGTGAAGATTGCAAGAAAAGGAGGTCATCATCAGTTGAAAAACAAGCAAAAAGTCTTCAATATGATAAAAAATTAGAGGTATATGAGTTAGTTCTTAGTTTCCTAGGGAGTTATAGCCTCCTTTCTAATTGGAGCTAGCTAAAGGTCAAGTGGGTGCTTGATTAAATTAAGGGGTGGATGTTCCTTAATCAGTTGGTGTTGGTCTAAATTTGGATCTTGTAATTATAGTAATGTAGTCCATCTTATAGGATTCAGTGGGTTTTATTCCCCTTAAGGGTTTCCCACATACATTATGTGTTATGGTTGTGTTCATACTTACTTTGTATGTGATCTCTTTGCTTTGATGATAGTCTAGTTGTTCATGCTTTGTTGTAATGATTCATGAATGATCATGAATGAATGCTAAGTGGATTTAAAATGAAAAAAAAATTGTTCTACTCATTCACCCCCTCTTAGTAGCTACTTCCAAGAATTGGTATTAGATCAAAACCTTTGGAGGAGGCTTAATAGCCTACAGGTGATCCTAAGTAGCTTGAGGTGTGATGAGGACAATGTAATTCTTGTTTACAGAGATGGATAAGTTTTTGGAGATCATGGTTGAGTTTTGCATAAAATTTTGCATGTTGACACTAGCAAGGTTGAAGGACTATACTAAGGCTAAGTCCAAGATCAAACCTAAGTTGAATGATAAAGCTTATTGAAGATGGTCTCTTAATTAGCTAAACATGAAAGAAGAAATATAGGTAGTGGTTTGCCTTCGAATCTTGGAGTATGAGACCTAATTGAGGTCTATCTAAATCTTCTTAAAGTTCAAAGGTATGAGCATGTTTTCTTGTAGCATATCAAGATGCTTGTGATTTGAATGAATATGATTGTAGTAGTACCCTTGAAGGATGTTTTGTAAGATGTCATGCTTCCTTGATGCTAAGTTGACCTCATAAGGTCTTGAAGGAACATGTTGATGTGTTGTGTGTGATCTGAATATGTCTATAGTTCTGAGCTATTAGGCTAGGTCTTGTTTGTATGAAGATAGAGGTTGAATATTGTGGCATGTAGAGTTGTCTAGTTATCCTTAACCATGAGGTTGAGTTGATCCATAAGAAGAAGATGATATGGTAAGGTTATTATCATGCTTGGAATCATGTTTTCATGTTTACAAAATTATAATCAATAGGTCTACCATAGTGCATGAGGTCTCACAGACCTAATATGACTAGTTGTTGACCAAGAAGGGTATCTTGTAGTGTTTTGAGCCTTAATGGCTTGTGTTGTTTGAATAATTCCTATTGATGCTATGAGGAGTTACTCAACCATTTTTTGAGGTTGTTTCATGCCTACTTCAGATGTTCATGTTGATCCAAGAAGACATAGTGTTTGAAAGATTTGTTTATAGACCTAAAGGAGACCTATTGAAGGTGTCATGATCCAGGTAGACTATGGAGTTAGGGGGAATTAACTCAGATAGCTTGAATGGCTTAGAGAGATGTACATGATGTGAGGGGGAGAATATGTGAGATATTCTAGTCATGTTGAAGATGTGGATATATCTGCTACAGATTAGAATTCAATAAGGTTGATATGATGACTTGATCAAACCAAGTCAAGTGCTTTGATAAAGTATTGAATCTTCATGCATGGAAAAAGGGGGATATTTCCAATTGGTCAGGTCCTAAGATTAGAGGAGTATGTAGATGAACCTGAGAAGAACATATGTCCTTTTTATCATTAATGGCAAAGGGGGAGAAGGAGAAGAAGAGGTTGCCATCAATGACAAAGGGGAGATTGTTGGCAAGTGTGTTGTCATTGATGTCATGTGTGCATTGATGTCAAATGTAATGTCAAAGTGGTGATATCATAGTATGATCAGTGTCAGTGATTTCAAAGAAAGATAATCAAGGTCAAGGAGAGAAGATAAGTAACTGAACAGTGTGTTGGTATAGCCTCAGTATCCTTGTATAGTGGCATAGGCTTGGTGGCCTAGTATGTTGAGCATGTTAAGGCTACGGAGAAGAAGGTTGGAAGATATGGATCATGGAATAAATATGTATGACATGTTCATTAGTTGGTGAGATTAATACAATAAGGATCCAAGTGCTTTCTATATCCAAGTTTGACTTGCAGTCATAGACCTCATGTGCATAGTAACCTAGTTAGGTTAAAACGAAGAGTCAAGTTGAGATTCGAAGGTAATAGAGATAATTTAAGCATGGAATAAGGTATTATATGTTGTTTCAAAGGTTTTGACCAAGTTTCAAGTCCTGAGGATGAAGACAAATCAATAAAGTACGTTGGAAAGTATTTTGTGCATGCAAATTGGAGGTTTCTAAGCCTGAGAGAAGTTTGTGATGCTCATTGGCACATGTAGAGTTTTCATGGTGACATAATAATTTTGGGAGATGTGGAACATGTTTATAATAAGGATTCCTAAGAATTTTTTATTGGTTTTTGGTACAAAACTTTATGAACATTCATTAAGAACGTAAACTAGTCAAAACCCTCTTCTAAACCCTCATAGTATAGTGATTTGAAATAACTTGCTATAAAGTACCTAGAATGGATTGGTTGACAAATTTTGACTATTGGAAGGTGTATAGGACTCCTCTAGGCATCTCCAAATGGTAGTGGTGTGTTAGGAAAAAATTATAAAGTATAAAAAAGAGCTTGTTTCTAAAGATTTTGGTGATACAAGAAGGGTTGACTAAGTCAAAAGATGCAAGTAATTGGAGATTGAAGGTCAATAATTGATATTGAGGACCATATAATTGGTTTATCAATATATGTTCTTTGTTTTAATCATCTTGGGCAATAAAGTTGTCTTATCAATATTCTATCAGATAGTGGAAATAATGACAAAAGCCAATCAAAATGTATATGTGTTAAGGAAGTGTTACAGGTGAGTAAAATTGGATCCAATGACTTTGGGTATTTTTTTAAGACCTATTAATTATGTTAAATTTATTTTTAAGTGTTGATGGTGTTCATAAAATAGCTAGAAGGAGCTCACAAACTGTCCATTTTGTGTAAGACAAGACAGTGGAACCCAAGTTAGTGAGAATGGTTTGCAGGAGTAAAATTGTCATTTTATAATATTATATTAGTATTTAAAGGTGTTATAATTATGTTTTAATACCACATTTATGTATTTTTATATCATGGTTGTTCCCATACTATTGTATAAAGTCAAATTTTGTTGACTGGTTATTGGCAGTGTTTGGTGGCTCTAAGTGAGCTTCTTACAAAGAAGGTTTTGAGGTTGCATAGGTTGATTTGAAGACCATAATGAGATTTATGATGAAATTAATGTCATGAGGTGTCTTTAAATATGTTTTTTTGTCATATTTTTTTTTCAAAATTGTGCTTTTGGCCTAAACATTCTTGATTGTGTTTTTGGATGCACTAGCAGTTTGAGTGACCATCTTGCAAAGGCAATTTGAAGGTGTTTTGTCAGGATTTGAAGAAAAAAATGAGTATGTAAATGTTATATAAGTCTCAAGGTTTCATGATAATGTATTTTAGGTTTTATTTTTCCCATATTCAGGTTTAGAGAGTCAAAATTCTTTGACTATATTTTGACTATGTGTGACCAGTCTGAGTGGTAATTTTGAGAGAGGTGGTTTGAGGTATGTTTGCATATGTTATGTTTTTAATTGAATTTATTGATGTTTTAAAGGTCATATAGGACCTATTAATTCAAATTATTTAGGTGATTTTTTTATAAAATCAATGGTGTGCTTCAGTTTCTTGAGACAATGTTTTTTGTGTATGAAGGCCTAAAGAGCAAGGAGACCTAATTGCTAGGTTCAAGGTGGGCGTTGGAGTTCCTGGTGATATGGAACTTTTTTAGAGTGATAAATGGTATATTTTTGGAATTTATGAAGTGTTTGAAGCATTAATTTAAGGTAAATATGGGCCAAGAATTTAAAGTGGTAACATGTGCTTGTGTAGGCCTAAATTGCTTTAGGTCTCATTGAGGCCTAAATTGCTTTAGGTCTCATTGAGGCCTAAAGGAGGTTTTGGGATAATGAGGTAATGGCCAACCTATAAAGTGTGTAATTATCATATTTAACATATGTATGAACCTATTTTGAGTGTGATCCAAGTGTGTTAAGCATCTTTTCCAACCAAGATGGGTTAGACCAAGAGAGTGGTATAAGTACAAGGCCTAATTGGCCTATTTGTGTGAGTTGGATAGTGTAGAGCTAATCAAAGGAGAGAAAATTTGAAAGATAAGGTGAAATTCATTGAGGATAATTATATGGTAAATAATATCAGTCATGTTTATCTAATCAATTTGATACATGTGGACATAAAGGCTATTAGACCTAATTAACTTCGAAGAGGCTAATTGAACATGTGAGCCCTAGAGGCTATTTGAGTAAGAGTGAAGGGTGAAGAGTGAAAGAAAAGGAGGTCATCATAAATTTAAGAGTAAGCAAAAAAAAATTAATATGATAAAAAATTAGAGGTAGATGAGTCGGTGCTTGTTTGCCTAGGGGGTTGTAGCCTCCTTGCTAGTTGGAGCTAGTTAAAGGTCAAGTGGGTGCTTGATTAAATTAAGGGGTAGATGCTCCTTAATCAATTGGTGATAGTATAAATTTGGGTCTTGTCATTATAGGAATATATTCCATCTTGCAAGGTTCAGTGGATTTTATAGCCCTTAAGGGTTTCCCATATAGATGATGTGTCATGGTTGTGTTCATACTTGCTTTGTATGTGATCCCTTTGCTTTGATGATAGTCTAGTTTTCCATGCTTTGTTATAATGATTCATGAATTATAATGAATGAATTTTAGGTGGATTGAAAATGAAATCATTTTTGTTCTATTCATTCACCCCCCCTCTCGGTAGCTACTTCCAACAAAGTGTCCAATCTCCATAATTAAAACACTTGAAGGGCAACTTACCCTTGTATTTACCTGAACCTATTTTCAATTTTCTTGAAAACATAGTTATCAACTCATCATCATCATCATCACTATCAAAATCATTATTGTCTTCGACCTTCTTCCCTTTTTTCTTCGACCTTCTTCCCTTTTGTCTTCTTCTCCTTTGACTTCTTTTCTTCTTTGAATGCAACTTCCTTCTTTACATATCTTCCTTCACTTGTTCTCATCTCATAGGTTGTTAGGGTGCCATGAAGTCCATCCATCTCTAACTTGTCTAGATCTTGCATATCTTCAACATCAAACACTTTAGAATCAAACTTGGGAGTTAGAGATCTCAAAACATTTTGAATAATAGTAGACTCTTCAATTCTTCACCTAGGCCTCTTATGATGTTGACAACTTCATCAACCCTCAAAAAGTAGGCTGCAATGGTCTCATCTTCATTCATTCTTAGCCTTTCAAACTGTATTTTGTGGGTTTTCAACTTAGATAATTTGACCTTAGAGTATCCCTCATAGATAGTCTTCAACTTGTCCCACATTTCTTTAGTAGACATACAATGCATCACCTTCACAAGTTCTGCCTCTAATAGGCCACACATAATACCATTCATTACTTTTGAATTGTTGTCACTGGCCTTCTAACTTGTTGCATCTATAGGAGGAATAGGAAGTACAGTATATCCATCTAAAAATGATTGCCAAACATCATGAACTTGAGACATCAAATATGTTCTCATCCTGACACTCCAAAAATCATAATTAGATCCATTAAAAAATGGAGCCTTGCTTATAGAGAAACCACCTTGTGCTTGACTAGCCATCTTTGCTTGCTTAAGATCTCCTTTAGGCTATTAGACCTACTTCAAAGGACCTGATTTGATACCAAATGTTAGAAGTATAGCTACTGAGAGGGGGGATGAATCAGTGGCCTTAAAACATTAATTCAATTTCACTTATCATCCATAAGGCATTCTTTCACATACATGTATTAACCAATGCATAAGAAAGCAACTACAAAAGCATTCAACATAATGCTTATTTATCTTTGAATATCATATTACAGTCACAGTTAGACAGTCACCCAAAAAATATAAGTATCGTGATCTTTTTAGTACTTTATATATTTAGCATATGCCCTTGTCAAATTAGAAAAAAATTTCAGTATTTTACATTCATATGTATGCTTGAATGTTATATCTACTAATCTAAATTACATTTCAAAGTTATGTTTTAATTAGATTAAATTAACCCATAATCCAAAATAAGGTAAAACATGAGGAGGCTTATTACCTATTGAGATAATATTGACCTTATAGGTCAAATAACTATCAATAAAAAGTTGCAAGCGCTCGACTTTAGCAAGGGAAAAATATGACCAATCCTATAGGTTCTATGGGCTTCGAAGGAACATGCATCAAGATCAAAGGTATCATAGTTTTAAATATTTTCCACTAATAAATGTTGGAGTTCGGAAAATTTTATTATAATATCATTAATTATTATATTTGTATTTTCTAATAGGGGAGGATTATGGCAAACTTCAACCTTGGTACAAGGACCATATTTGTACTTACAAATATCCTTCTTTGTAGAGGAAAATGGCAATGAACAAAATCCAACCAAAACACAAACATTGTTTAAATTTATTGTAAAATATATTTTTAGATTATTTGTAAAATATGTAGTCTAATATATGTTTGAGTTTTTTTATTTTATTTTATAATATTTTTACAATTGTTTCTTTGCATTTAATGTAGGCAAGTTTCCCCCATTAATGGATTGATCATGAGCTCAATGTCAATGAAATGCACTAGAAAAATTGAGTGGTTGCCTCCCCGTTTGGGGATCTTCAAATTAAACTTTGATGGGGTTACAAGGGGAAATCTAGGTGCCTCATGGGTAGGTTGTGTTGTTTGTAATTGTTATGGCTTGTTAAATAAGGATTCTTCAGTGGAACTTATAGATGGGACCAATAATAAAGTGGAAGCTTAAGACTTGGTGTTGGGACTGGGTATAAGGGTGCAATGTGGTATCAAGCATGCAATGATTGATGGAGATTCAATGGTTGTTATTCAAGCTTTAAGGAATAGAAATACGTTGTTTTGGAATATTGAGAACATTCTTAATCAGGCTTGGGATATTTTAGATGATTTTAGCACTAGGGAATCCAATCATTACTTCTATGAAGCAAATATGCATGGGTGGATGAAAAGTGAAATCCCTTCACATAGCTTGGGTTTGTTTTCTACACGCGTGCACATTATGGCATGTTATGGATGGTAGAAATCATTATTTAGGAAAGCCTCACTTCCCACACCTGAGTTCTAATTTCTACTCTCCCACATTGCATGATAGAGAAGTGGAAATTGGCATTTATTCTCACTTGTGGTTAGAGGTCTTGTTATCTATGTTGGGAAGTTATTATTGTGTTTGTGGCATGGTAGTGATTGCAACGATGGAAATTATGATGCAAGAGGTACTTAGTGAGCCTCTTTTGCATGTCAAGTTAGCCAAGAGTGAAATGGTTTTTGAGGGGAAGGTAATGGATGGCCATCTGAAGAAGGTGTTCATCGTTTAGTTTGGAAGCATCTTATAGGTGATTAAGGAGATTATAGGATTGGTATTTATGGATACTATTTGTAGGGTGAAGGTGAATTCATTGATTTTTTTGACCTTTGTGGGCAATCTACTCATGGAATCGAAGGAAAAGGAGTTAACTATCATGGAATCGAAGGAAAAGGAGTTAGCACTAGCATTCATAGTTAGGATTATATGCTTGGGCTTCAGATGGGGACTAAAAATTATGGTTGAGGAATTCTCGCTTGGAGAGCAACGATCCTTGATTTTCATTATGTTGGAGGGACAAGGGCTTATTCCCTTATGAGAATTTAGGGATTTTGAGGATATATTTTACAACCAGTGGAGCATCTTGAATTCATGCAAAATTATCTCAAAAATCTTGGGTCAATAAGTAAGTTACTGCCAATAATAGATTTGAATGCTTTGAGGATGTTGATGAAGTTGATGGTCACTGCATTAAATACAAATAAGTCATATAGGATGGTTTCAACAATTAACCTGCTAGTTTGACTCTACAACACACACTCCCATTCCATAAACATCCCCTCAAGTGACGAGGGGGGACCTTTCACAAAGTGGTCAATGACTTTAGTACACATGAGGGCTCACATGTAAAGTGGCATTGTGGAACCTTTGTTTGGAGGAACATTTGGATTGAAATAGGTGGGAATACCTTGACTGTGTAGGAGGACAAAGGTGACATGGAATGTTAGTGGTCCAATTGGGGGGAGTCTAAAGGTAGTATCAGGTTGGTTGAGAAACAAGGGTGGTTGGAGGATGAAGCAGTGGTCATCAATTAGGTGATGGAGAAGGGTGGTAGTGGTGGGTTTGGTGTTGGCTCCCAGGTGGTGGATGAGGGTGGATATTCTTAGGTTCTTGTTGGGTGGTTGGGTTCTTGGTTGGTTACTCATTCTTTTTTTGTGACTTAGGGTAGTTTGGTTTATCCCTATGGGGTTTGTTTTTGGTTGGCTCACCCTTTGGGGTGTGTTTATTTTTTTTGTTTGGTTAGTTTATGGCCATTTGGTTACATTTGATTTTTGGTTGTTATTTTCCCACTTTTTTAATTAATAAAAGGGTGAGAGATCATCTAACCCTCAATCATCTATCAAAAAAAATGTAGGGGAAACTCAAAATCATCATAGGTTACAAGTGGAATAACACTTCCAACTATGAATGGGATGATCATGCCTACTAGGGTTCTCCTCATTTAAGTGATGTTTTTAGGCCTCAACTAACTTTGGGTAGTGAGTATATTGACAAGGGAATAGTTGGGAAGATGTGAGTGAGATTGATGTTGCTCAAGGCTATGATAATGTAATTGAGCATGATGACCCTAATATTTAGGATCAATCACGATTTTTTATGAATTCATGACTATTTTTTCAAGTTATATTATTATGAGTTTCGATTTATTATTAGTTTATTGCATGTTTAAGTTATGTTTGCATTCAAAAAAAATACTTAAAAATTCACAATTAAACTATTTTCATTGTTTATTTATAGCATTATAATTGGCATTAAAATTACAATTTTACATATAATTATCATTGTATTATATAAGAACATAATTTTATAATTAATAACATTAAATAATTTTAATCAAATAAAAACTAATGTATTTTTAATTTAATTTAATATAAATTAACTAAAAATTATTGTTTCTAATATAATTTTAAAAATTAAAGTCATACTTAGGTCGCATTTTAAGTCAACCTGATGTCACACTTAAAGTTAGAATTAATGTCACACTTAAAGTCCTATTTAAGTTAGACCTAATGTCAATTTTCATGTCACCTTAAATTCGAACATAGTGTCATATTTAAAATCAGAGTTAGTGTCACACTTAAAGTTGAACTTAGTGTTACAATTAAACTCAGACCTAATATCGCACTTAAAGTCAAATCCAATGTTACACTTAAAAGTTACTTTACTAATGAAATTAAATTCACATTTAGTGATAGAATTATTACACTTAAAAGTCACTTTACTAATGAAATTAAATTCACATTTAGTGATAAAATTAAAGTTGCATTTAGTGACAAATTTAAAGTCACTTTTAGTGATAGAGTTTGACTCACATTTAATTATAGTTTGAAAGTCATCAAAGAACATTGGTAATGTTGGTAATGGTGATGTTGTCTTAAAAATGTTAGGTTAAAGATGTCTTAAATATGGTTTTAAAGTCATTCCAATATAACCTAAAAGACACTAGTAAAGGATGTTTAGGTGACTTTAATATCGTATTTAAGACATTTTTAACATGACATTATATTTATATAATTTAAATTTGACATTAAAAACAAATTAAAGAATTTTGTTTGAATTTAAATATGACATTAGAATGAAATTCAATCATCAAAATTTTCTTGTTTGATGACATTAAAGTGACTTAAAATAGACTTTAATTTTGACTTAAAATAACCAAAATATTGTAGTGTATAAATACCACATAATTGTAGGTTGTATGTAAAAGTTTATTTGTTGAGGTTGTTCCTTGATTGTATGAGTTTTTATTTACCTATATAAGATTATATAATAATCCTTTTTAATATGTAAGAGACACGATTTGTAATGTAATTATGTGTTTGTACTTTTGTACATGAGCGTGACATAGTTGTGAAAACGTATGTGCTCACAAAGTAAATAATATTTCAATCAAATTATAAAAAGCAAATGGCATATTACAATAAATATGAAACAAAAAATATTAGAAAAACATAAAAATGAAAGTGTAGGATAAACAAAGGGAAACTTACTTATCTACTAATTTTATAAAATTAGATTAATTGAAAGCCTACATTATTAAATAAATAATAAAATAATTTAATTATATTAAAGTCAACATGATAAAATAAAACAACAATGAAAGTGTAAAAATAATCAATATAATAATTATATATATGAATTTTATCACATCATATTTATAAATAATCATAAAAAATAAAAATTATAAAAATAAATTATTATAAGAAATATTATCATGTGTAATAAATAAATAAATAATCATAATTTATTTATAAATTAATGATAAAAAATTTATAATTAATATATAGATTTTAATGTAATATATTTATAAATAATTATAATAAAAAAATTTAGAACACAAATTATCATAAAAATATCACTACATGATAATAAATAAATAATATATCATAATTTATTTATTTATCATAAAAAATCACCACATGATAATAAATAAATAATCATTATATATTTTATTACATCATATTCATAATAGATAATAATAATTAATTTATAATTAATGTATAGATTTTATTGTAATATATTTATAAATAATTATAATACTATAATTTAGAAAACAAATTATCATAAAAATATCACCACATGATAATAAATAAATAATATATAGATAATCATAATAATAAAATTTTAAAAATAAATTTAAATAAAAAATATCACCACATGAAAATAAATAAATAAATAATATATATATAGATAATCATTACTTAATATATATATTTTACCATATCATATTTATAAATAATCATAATAATGAAATTATAAAAATGAATTATCATAAAAAATATTACCACATCATAATAAATTTATAAGTAATAATATACACAAATCATAATTAATTTATAAAAAATTATATTGTAAAAATAAATTATCATAAGAAAATATTATCACATCATAATTTATATATAATAAATATGGATTTTACCATATCATATTTATAAATAATCATAACAATGATATTATAAAAATAATTAATACATAAATAATATAATTAATATATGTGTATTGTATGGATTTTACCACATCATATTTATAAATAATCATAACATAAAAATGAAGTATAAAAATTAATTATCATAAAAATTAATTTATTTATCAAAAAAACATCATAATAATATATAAATAATCATTAATATATTTTTTACCACAACATATTTATAATTAATTTATAAGTAATATATAGATTTTACCCCAATATTTATTAGTAAAATAAATTATCATAAAAAATATTACTACATGATAATAAATAAATAGTAATATATATTTTATTACACCATATTTTTAATAAATAATCATAATTAATTTATAGGTAACATATAGATTTTATGTAGATGATAAAAAATATCACTACATCATGATAAATAAATAAATAATATATAGATAATCATAACTACATAAAAATATTACCACATCATGATAAATAAATAAATGATCATAACTAAATTATAGGTAATATATAGATAATCATAACTAAATTATAGGTAATATATAGATTTTACGTAGCATATTTATAAATAATCAATCATAACAATAAAATTTTAAAAATAAATTATCATAAAAAAATAATCATAACATGAAAATAAATAAATAATATGCATATAATCATATTAATTTATAGGTAATATATAGATTATATGATATTATATTTATAAATAATTATAACAATGAATTTATTGTAAAAATAAATTATTATAAAAAATATTACCACCTCCATGATTGACAAATAAATAATAATCAAATATATATTTTTTATTACAGACATCATAATAAATAAATATTTTAAAATTGCAATAAAGATAGATATCATTTTCGAGGCACTCATAATTCAATACGATATAGGTGCCTCGAGAATGATATCTATCAGTGTATTTTACATTGATTTATCTAAGATATATATGCTAGTTATAAATGTAATAATCTAAATATGTTCTCATCATTTAAAAATTATTATATAGTAATAAGGGCAATATAATAATAAAAATATAAATTGAGGAATAATAAAAAAAATTGAATAAAAAATCAGAGAAAAAATGAATAACATTGTTATGCCAGAGTTGTGATATTGTCAGGTGAACACTAAAGATTCACCTTGCAGTTTTGAAGATGTTTGTTTGATGCTAATGCAGTTTTAGACTAGTCATTTCTTGAGAAGGACGGTTTTGGAGATGCCCTCTGCCACCTCTTCAAAGTGACATAACACCTAGGCATTCAAAGTTGGCGGCAGGCATGGACAACCATATCTCATTGATTGATTGGTTAGTGGAGGTCATTCTCAGTGAAAGTCTATAAATTTAGCTCAGAGCAGCTGAAGAGTTCATATGCAATTCGAAGTTGACACAACAAGTAGTGAAGTTGATGCAACAAGAATTGAAGTAGATGTAACAAACACTTTGCAAAGCTTCGAATTTGATAAAATTACATTGATGTCCATTGAAATTCAAGAAAATGTAATGGAATAACTATGGATGTGTTGTAGGCTAGATAATGCATATTTGAGCAGCATAACCACTCTTAGTAATCTTGCCCCTACAATTGCACTAGTATTTTCTCCTGGCCAGGCTCATTGATGCCCCTAATATTAGCCTAAAATCAATACAAATGTTAAAAACACTATGTTTTCTTTCATGTGTTAAATGATATAATTGATAGCCTTATTACAAATAATTATTAGACTAAATAGTTGTTTACAAATAGTTACCCTAACGCGTTACCAATACTTATAAACAAATGGATTTGATTAATCAGTTATGATCCACATAATAATTGTAGTGATAGACAAAAGAATGTCCATAATGGATGGAGGATATATATACAAAATAAGTTTAGTGAAAGGGCCTTGAGCGGCATTGGATCGATTAAACACCTAACTCTAAAATTATTATTAGAATGTGAAGGCATAAAGGGGCCAATTGAGATGTAAAAAAAAATGTAAATAAATTACACACGAGGTTCAAGATTATTGTATTAGAATGATTCCAAAATTTAATCAGGATTACCACTACATACACAACCACCATATTCTAAAAAACCATCTATAGCTCTATAAGTGTATGCAAGCACACAAATATTGCATCTACACACATGAATGATTTAATCACATATATTATGTGTACAATCATAGGTAGAAATAGGATTATTCTAGAGAGGTGTCCAAGTTTGAAATCATTTATGACAATCCATGCGACATTGATACTCCTGAAATCCTATTTATTTAAACTAAGGTTAGTCCCTGAAAGCCAACAACCTTACACCCTAGCCCAGCAATCTCGTTAATAATGTATAAGAATACAAAAAATTGCAAAAGAGAGACCATGTACCATTCCAAGGCAAACTCACTTTTTGGAGGAAACATTGAATAAAGAACAACCTAGAAATAAATTAAGTCTGGGTGTAAATTAGATGTCAAACAAAGAATGTACAATTTAAATAAAATGCTAGGGTTATCTATTTGTAAATCAAATATAAAGAACAACTTAACAACTTTTATACCGATCAGACCATTCCAAAATGCAAGCAAATACCAGCTCAAAAATGAGTCCAAATTGAATCTTCTTCTAAGTGTCGTGAACCAAGATCAAAGCGACTGGGGGGATGGCTATATATATATTTCCTGAACATAGAACTAATTAATGCTCTTTAAAGGATAATTTTAGAAGGGCACAACAATTGAATTTACTAAGAATGAACAAATGTTAAGAAAGAATACACAGCGATGGGTTGCCACCTATTATGATAGCCAAACAAGAAACCATTTACCCTGCCATCGGGCACAAAACTGGATCTTTCCAATGCAATAATATATAATGTTTATTCTCTTCCTCAAAAGTATAAGTCCTTGGGATTCCCTCATCGAGCTGGCAAAAACAATGAAGGGCTTACAAAACATTTGATTACCTAGGTACATAAAATCACATTCCTTATTAAGCATAATAATAATTGTACCTCATATTAGCAATTCTTATTAACATTCTTTCATAATCATGCATTTTATAAAAGTTTTAACATTCTTTCATAATCATACATTTTATAAAAGTTTCGGTACTCATTTTAACCGTAATGAAACCAACAAGATAGCCTCTGAAATCTCAATATATTTCTTACATATCAATATCATTGTATTGTTGATTTGATCCGTATATTGGACATGGAGTCTTTCTATAATCAAAGAGAAAATATTCAATAAAAGATGACACTACCTTGCAAATGACAAACCCCGAGACTATTAGACTAAAACCCCTAAATCCAAAATGTCTTCAAAATCTAGTAATGTTGTCTAAGTCTTGGTATTGCTAATGAAGAAGGTGTACTTTTTTAGGGCTTTCCTCACTTAAACGTTTCACTAGATTATCTCTTAACAACTTTCTAAGAAACTACATATTAATGTAGGCTATCCTTTTCCTCTTATGTCCATGTATATTTGAATTCTCTAATTAACTATATGAGAATATGTATTATATAATATAATATTTATATATTATATAATTATTTTTTAATAAACAAAAATATTATAATATATATAATTTAATAAATACATATATATATATATATATATATATATATATATAATCACTAATATTTAATTATATATATACTTACCAATACAGAAATTATATATATAAAACCAATATAGAAACTATATATATAAATTATATAGTTCATATAGAGCTATATATATGGTATATATAAATTATATATATAATATATAGAAACTATATAATATATAGAATTATATAGTTCATATAGAACTCTATATATGGTATATAATATATATATATATATATATATATATATATATATATATATATATATATATATATATATATATATATATATATAGTTTCTATATTGGTAAGATAGGTTTTATAAAGCGAAAGAGTGTAAATCGATAATTAAATCTCACTTGAAACCTAGCTCACCTTGAAATATTTCATCACTTCTTTACCATGTAAGAATGTATTTGGATGTCAGAATAAGATCGTGTAGATTAATAGTGGGGGGCAAATTGATCGAGATTTGAATCGCCATGAAATGCTTTAGTCTATGATGACTTGCATTCTTCATGGAAAGAGATAATCATGGGACATCTATATTGATTGGTTGATGAGCCCAACATGTGGAGGTCAAGCCAACTATGGGTGATTCCAGGGTTTTGTCTTGGTGATTGCAATGGAAAAATTATTTTTGTTACATAAAGTTTAAGATTTGGATAAAAATTTGAAGTGGACATGGGTACATACAATCAATATCATGATTGAAGTTGTAAACGCTCAGATCATTTGTGATTACTTTTCTTGGCCATCTGTCGAGGTGACTAAACATAGTATGATGTGGTTAACAAAAAAATATTTCCATACTATACTTAGGCATGATCTGCGTCAACAAACATTTGTGCATTCTAATTCCAAATCTTCATGCAACATGTGTCCAAATTTTGTGATAAATTATATTTGTGTCCATTGGGATTTAAGCTAACATTTAGGCATTTGGAAGATTGTTCAGATTTAAAGCAATTGTTGGATTTACATGACTTGCACCCATAAAAAATGGGTACACAACTTACAAGGTGACGGGTTCTTTGATTGGATGTTCACTATCATGAAAGGTCGACAGGGACAACATGATGTTGATTCAATTGAGAGAAGGTTCCATCTCCAATGTGTAACTCAAATTAACACTATAATGCCAATGATATGGAGGCAAGACATTGAGGTTATAAAGTCTATATTGTAACTTATGTTCGTCTATGCTGCCAATATATTGACAAAAATAAATTACAACAAGGCCATACACTAGCTAGGCGGTGATGATGAGGGGAAATAATAGGGTATTTCATGTGATAGCGTACACAAGAGGGCCTATATCATACACATGCCTCAACTTAGGATAGTTGTTGGATTTACATACCTTGCATCCATTACAAAGAGGTTTGTATCTTCCAAGGTGGTGGCATCTTTTATTGACTATTTTCTATTTGATTACTAAAAGACTCAACATCTTATGTGCAGATCAAATCGATAATGCAATGAAGTTTTTTCAAAGTGCATGCCAAATGGATGCATAAGGGGTCATCACTCATGATACAAGGTGAATGTCGTGGTAGAGAAGTCACTGATTGAGAGAAAAGGTGGTCAATTAGCGATAGTTCCTAAGTGGCAAGTTGGTAGGTTTAATTCTCATACAGTAGGGGATGCTCACATTGCACACTTACAAAGGTAATATACTTTACACATGAAAAAATATATTTATGAAAGAAAATTACAAAAATTAAATAAACATTTCTTCTAATATAACTGGCACCTTCGAAACAACTACTAATTATAAAACACATTTAAAAAAAATAAAAATGATTCTTAACCCCCGCCCTCCCCAAAAAAATGGACGCTATACCTACTACAAATGAAAGAAGAAATGAAAATAATCATAAACAAAAAAGCTAAACTTGCTCAAACAAATGAAACCTCACATAATAAGAGTAAGGAAGATAATGTCAAATTTAAGAGTGCCAACCCAATGTAAGAATGTATAAAGGCAAACCATGACTCTATGAAAGAGAATCATGAAACAATTAATAAAGCATAAGTTAATAGGGAGAGTATGTGATTAATAAAATATAACTAATACATAATTAAATTAGGAAGTAGGATTAAGTGGGTTGTAGTTTAACAGTGAAGATGATGATGTAAAAGGTGATGTCTAACTATCCACCAAGGTACAAATTTTAGGAGATACAAAAAAGGGTTAAGACTAGGATGATACCCTCGACGAATTTGGCGAAATGAATATCCCTCAATCCTTAACACTAAACCAAAGAAACATTATGTACACCTAATTCATATAAAAACAAAATTTCAATTAAAAAAATAAAATAAATTATAGAATAAAAAAAATAGTTGATTTTTAGGGTGTCTAGTATCAATCTAATCTAACTTTATATTTAATAAGATCATCTTTAGAAAAGTTATCTCTATATATTAAAGATGCATTTTAATTTATAATTATTAATTAAATTTGACAATAATTTTTTAAGATAGTATTTTTATATTCCATGGATTAAAGTAGAGAGTTTCTAAATAAATTTTCTTAAGATTTTTTATTCTCTCATGATAATGATGATTTATAGAATGTCAACTGAAACATTTGTCAAAAATCTTAAACACAATTTTACCCAAAAATTCTCTACTTTAATAGTTTTTTGATTTGAAGATATTATATATTCTCCTTAAAATATATTTATATAACATTATAATTTTTTTTCCCTTTAATTAAATATTAATTTTAGATTTTCACATTATTTATTTTCTGAGATAGTAGTTTTAGATCTGTTGAAGTAAAGTAATTATGGTGTACGCAAGCAATTTGTTCAACATTTTGTGAATACCATCTTTAACGAACCTGGAATTGCAAGGCTAGCGTTCTTCTCAAGCACTAGTGTCCCTAATTTAGCACCTCAAGTTTCTTATCTTATCAATATCCTTGTTACAGCGTCTTAATCAATATGAAACATTCTTCTAATATCTAAGATTTTGTCAGGAGAAACCCTTTAAAACGGTGGATTTCCTTTCCCATGGAGCAACCACACTGCAGAAGCCGTGGAGGTTTACTGCCAACCCATGGGAATGAACTGTGGCATTGAGCAATGACGTACAATTTGCCACGGAACCATGTTCCCTGCCTGCAATTGTCCTTCGCAGTGGAATATTTGAACGATCGCTGACAGTACCAATGTTAATGTTTTCTACCTCAAAATTTTGTCCAACTCTCCGTTCAAGCTCTTTAACAGTCAGCATGTTTGCATTGCATTGAGAACCTTAGTCTTCCCTTCAAATTGAATTGTTTCTCCTCTCACCTTTCCTCTGTTATGGAGTTCCGTAGATACTCATCTAATCTAGATAAACCCCGGTTCTAATCTTAAATATGAAATGCTTAGAACTCGCACATTTGGGTGTGGGTTTCAAGGATTCTCTCACCTGCAATCATTTGTTCCGCGTCACAGATGGACTCGTTTCAGCTCTGCTACTCTCGCCTTTGCACTAAAAGAATACCCACCAGAAAATTCTAAAACTAGACCTGTTAGCTCATTAACAGAAGAAGAAATATTCAATGATGGCCTCAGTATATTGTATATCATGACCAAGCGAGGAATCGCTGCAGATTTTAATACTTATGCAGGCATTTTGGAGGGATGCATCCGCGTCAGGTCTTTGAAAAATGGCAGACAGGTTCATGCTCACATGGTTAAAACTGGGTTCGAAACAGATTTTTTCCTAGAACACCATCTTCTGAACATGTATGCAAAATGCGGGGAAGTGGAGGATGCATACCAAGTGTTTGACAAAATGCATGAACCAAATTTAGCATCATGGCATTCAATTATTGCTACATATGTTCATAACGGGCGCAGGGAAGAAGTATGGGATCTGTTCTGCGAAATGCGGCGGGACGAGCTTATGCCTAACCACGTTGTTTTGATCAGTGTTATCAAGGCGGTTGCAAGCTCAGCATCCCTGGAACGGTGCAGACAGATTCATGCCTATGTTTTTCATGCTGGGTATCAGTCTGATGTATATGTGGCGAGTGCACTTGTCGATCTGTATGCAAAATGTGGCAGTATCGTGGATGCACGTCAAGTGTTTGACAAACTGCCTGAACGAGACATAGTCTCATGGATTGCTATAATTGCAGGGTGTGCCCAAAATGGATGTGGAGAAGAAGCCCTGAACCTGTTTCATGAAATGCATTGCCAAGGCACTGAAATGAACCATTTTATTGTTTCCAGTGTTCTAAGTGCATGTGCAAACCTATTAGCTGTGGAACAAGGGCAGCAGGTTTATGCTTATGCTATTAAATCTGGATTTGATTCAGAAACTTCTGTCGGCAATGCTCTTGTTACAATGTACGCAAAATGTGGCACCTTGGACAAGGCACAAAATCTGTTTGATAGAATGCATAATCGAGATGTCATTTCATGGAATGCAGTTATTTCAGGTTATGCCAAGTGTGGGAATGGCAATGAGGCCCTCCAACGTTTTGCTCAAATGCGTATGTTAGACATAAAAGCTAGCTATGTTACATTTGCCAGCGTTTTGAGTGCAGCTGCTGATGTAGAAGCCATGGAGGAAGGCGAGCAGATTCATGGTGATGCCATTAAAACTGGAAATATTAAATATTTCCTTGTTGGAGGTGCCATTGTTGATATGTATGCTAAATGTGGAAATATAAAAGATGCTCGCCTCGCCTTTGATAAAACATCTAAAAATAATGATGTCTTATGGAATGTAATGCTTGTAGGATATGCACAGAGTGGGAATTGGGAGGAATGCTTTAGATTCTTTCGCCAAATGCAACGGGCAGGAATGAAGCCAAATCAATACAGCTTACCGAGTGTCTTAAGTATATGTGCTAGCTTAGAAGCTCTTGAACAGGGTGAACAGATCCATACTCACATCATTAAATCTGGTTTTGACTCCAATGTTTTTGTGGGTAGTGTCCTTGTTGACATGTATGCAAAATGTGGTTGCATTGAGAATGCACGCCTAGTTCTTGATACAATGCCTGAAAGAAACACGGTGTCTTGGACTGCAATGATTGCAGGTTATGCTCAGCAAGAGCGTGGCAAAGAAGCCCTTGAACTCTTTGAGGATATGCGATCAACACGCATGAAGCAGGACCATATGACATTTGCTAGTGCCCTCAGTGCATGTGTCAGTCTAGAGGCATTGGCTCAAGGCAGGCAGATCCACGCCCACATGATTAAGACTGGATTTGATACTAATGTTTCTGTGGGGAACTCACTGGTGACCATGTATGCTAAATGTGCAGGCATTGAGGATGCATCCAAAATATTTTACAAAATGTCAAAACACAATGTGATCTCATGGAACGCAATGATTGCAGGATATGCCCAGGGTGGGCATGGTGAGGAGGCATTGCAACTCTTTAATCAAATGCAACAGTCTGGGGTGAAGGCAGACCTATTTACATTCCCTTGTGCAGTAAGTGCATGTGCCGACCTCGCAGATTTAAAAGAGGGCAAACAGGTACATGGCCAGATTATAAAAACTGGCTTTGATTCAGATATCTCCATGCGAAATGCTATTGTTACCTTGTATGCTAAATGTGGGAGCATAGAAGACGCTCACAAAGAGTTCAACAACATGTCGGACAGGAATGTGATTTCATGGAATGCAATGATAGCAGGATATGCGCAGCATGGGCTTGGGAATGAAGCCCTCCAAGTTTTTGAACAAATGCACCAGGAAGGTATTAAGGCAAACAACATCACCTTTGTTGGTGTCCTTTCTGCTTGTAGCCACGTAGGCCTGGTGGATGAAGGTTGTTACTACTTTTACTCAATGGAGTCTGAATATGAAATCCCACCAAGACTAGAGCATTATGCATGTATGGTTGATCTTTTTGGTCGGGCTGGATGCTTGAATGAGGCAGAAGAATTAATCAATCAAATGCCATTTGAACCTGATGCTCTGGTGTGGAGGACATTGCTTGGTGCCTGTACAGTACATGACAATTTGTCATTAGGAGAACGTGCAGCTCAAGCTCTTATCGAGCTGGAGCCACAAGACTCTGCAACTTATGTGCTACTATCAAATATATATGCTGCAGCAGGAAGACTGAATGATGCAGAAAAGGTACGTAAAGTTATGAAAGACAGAGGGGTTAAAAAAGAACCAGGTCGTAGTTGGATTGAGATCAAGAACAAGGTGCATGCATTTTTTGCAGGAGACAGATCACATGTGCAGACAGAAGATATTTTTGCTATGTTGGAGAAATTGACTAAAGAAATGCAGGTTGCAGGGTATATACCCAAGAATAAGTTTGTGCTGTATGACACAGATCAAGAGCAAAAGGATTCTGATATCAATTATCATAGTGAAAAGCTGGCCATTGCATTTGGTCTTATCAGTACAACCCCGGGGATAACAATTCGGGTGATGAAGAATCTGCGTATGTGTTGTGACTGCCACACTGCTACCAAATTCATTTCCAAATTTGTTGGCCGAGAAATCATTGTAAGGGATGTCAACCGATTCCATCATTTCAGAGACGGTCTGTGCACTTGCAGAGATTATTGGTGATTGTGAAACAGAAGAGTGAACCTTAATTTATGAGGCAGGGTAGTGCTTCCGTTGTGCCTTTGACATCAATCATGCAGTATATTGTTTTTTAATACAAGGTTTAAGCCATAAAATCCAATATTTTATGGAAGATGACCAAGTGTTTAGGATAAGGCAGGGCCAAGAATATTAGTTTTCTGATTGCTCTTATATGGTCAATTAACTCTGAGAATGTGACCCCATGTGACTGTGGACCGTCTATCCATGCAATCCCTGTGAAGTTCATGAGGGATCCTTCAGAATTTTAAGCTTCTTGAGGTTTTAAACATTCCAAGGCCGTTATTATAATTCAGTAATCAAACTATAATTGGTAAGAATTTGGAAGGAACACTGCATTGTCATATCACTATCTTCCATTAATAATGATCATGCATTGAGAAGATTGTAAATCTGGACGATCACTTGGTCAGTTAGAAAACGGCTTACATGAAGTAGGCTATGTTTTAAATTGCAGAATTAATCCAGTGAGATGATCAGATGACGGATCCAATTATATCCTAGTTCGTGTAGCAGGTGATACAAAACATAATTGTGCTGTAAAGGGCATATTGCTTTATCAGCACAGTCCCTTTCTTTGCGAGACAATATTCATTTCAGATTGAATTAAACAGATACAGGGGATTTCATTTACTGCACCAAATAACGAGCAAACTGCCAATAGTGATAATCTAGAAACCACTGCAACATGTTTAGATCATGGCATACAGTACTATACAAAACATTAAAAGCAGTTTAAAGAATACGTGGCTCCCTGATTTTAGATGGAAAGAAAGGAACAAAAAAAGGATTTTAACATGTGACTCTACTAAAACAAACTGGACTGGTGTCGAAATAAGATATAACTCTAGAGTTTCCAGAATCTGGATCGCAATTCAAAAATCTGGATAGCAACTCTTATCATAAAAAATGTCAAAGAGGAAAACCTATCAATGCACAAATTCAGCTAACCACATACCCAACTTGGAATGTGGATCCTCTTTGTATTTTGTTAGGCTTTTGACAAGGTTTCTTATGCAATGCTTATGAATTTCTTCAACTCTTCACAAATTTCATTGCAATAAGGTAAGATTTGGATGGTTGTGCTGGAATGGAATTGTGTACCACACAATTCTAGCGATGTTGAATACATGTAAGTATCATCTATCAATATCTGTTCTGGGCTATATTAAGATTTCATTAGGACTAAAAGTTCACATAGATGGGCTTCAACTTTGCTCTTTCTAACTTACGTGGTATGGTTTATTTCGGCACAACATATGTTATAGGGTATTTATCCTTAGATTTGTCTCAAGTCTTAGCATTATTATTAAGTTATGATATATTATAAGTGTCTTGAGTTAATGAAGGGTTAGGTCATGAATTAAGTAAGGTTTCTTATGGTTTTGATATAACAGGTGGAAAATACTTTAAAAAATATATATTTTACATTTTCAACTTTTAATACAAATAGAGAGCCACCATTGTGTGAGAACCCTTGTGGTATAGACGGATTACCAAATGCAAGTGAGCAGGTTTCTTATACAATGCTTATGAATTTCTTCAAGTCTCCACAAATTTCAATGGCAATCAAGTCCTTGGGTTGAAATGAGGTAAGATTTGGATGGTTATATTGGAATGGAATTGTGTACCACACAATTCTAGGTATGTTGAATATATGTGAGTGGCATCTATCAATATTTGTTGTAGGCTACATTAATTTTTCGTTAGGACTAAAAGTTCACATAGACCAACTTCAACTTTGCTTTCCCTAACTTCTATGTTATGTATTTCAGTACAACATATGTTATAGGATGTTTGTCCTTAGATTTATCTCTAATCTTAGCATTGTTATCAAGTTAATATAAATTGTAAGTGTCTCAAGTTAATGAAGTGTTAGGTCATGAATTAAGTAGGGTTTCTTGTAGTTTCTTGAAGTGTTAAGTGCCATTGGGATGAAATAAGGTAAGATTTGGATGGTTGTGCTGGAATGGAATTGTGTACCACACAATTCTAGCTATGTTGAATACATGTATCATCTATCAATATCTGTTCTAGGCTATATTAAGTTTTCATTAGATAAAAGTTCACATAGACGGGCTTCAACTTTGCTCTTTCCAACTTACGTGGTGTGGTTTATGTCGGCACAACATATGTTATAGGGAATTTATCCCTAGACTTGTCTCAAGTCTTAGCATTATTATTAAGTTATGATATATTTTAAGTGTCTTGAGTTAATGAAGGGTTAGGTCATGAATTAAGTAAGGTTTCTTATGGTTTTGATATAAAGGGTGGAAAATACTTTAAAAATATATATATTTTACCTTTTCAACTTTTAATACAAATAGAGAGCCACCATTGTGTGAGAACCCTTGTGGTATAGATGGATTACCAAATGCAAGTGAGCAGGTATCTTATACAATGCTTATGAATTTATTCAAAGTCTCCACAAATTTCATTGGCAATCAAGTCCTTGGGTTGAAATAAGGTAAGATTTGGATGGTTATATTGGAATGGAATTGTGTACCACACAATTCTAGGTATGTTGAATATATGTGAGTGTCATCTATCAATATTTGTTGTAGGCTACATTAATTTTTCGTTAGGACTAAAAGTTCACATAGACCAACTACAACTTTGCTTTCCCTAACTTCTATGTTATGTATTTCAGTACAACATATGTTATAGGATGTTTGTCCTTAGATTTATCTCTAATCTTAGCATTGTTATCAAGTTATTATAAATTATAAGTGTCTCGAGTTAATGAAGTGTTGGGTCATGAATTAAGTAGGGTTTCTTGTAGTTTTGATATAAAGGGTGGGAAAAATCCTAAAGAATATATCTTTTACTATTTTAACTTCTAATGCAAATAGAGAGCCACCATTGTGTGAGAACTTGCATACTATACAGATTTGCAAGTGCAATCCACTCTTGGGCGAGCACTTGCCCATTTTTTCCCATATTATATCATTTATTTTATTTTATGTTTATGGTTTTGTTCTATGTTGTTATTTGTGGTATTAGAGCTTTGGTGGATTTTCACAACCACTGCGAAATGTCAAGGGGCGTATATTTAATAAAGAACTGGAAGTTTGTGACCAAGGATGAGATGAAGAGGTTATTTGTTGAGTTCGCTAATAAGGTTCAAAGAGAGATTTGTTCCTTGGGAAAGTAGCAAGAGTACCCAGAAAATGAGAAGGGAGATATCAACCTTTAAGGGGATCCTAAACATGATCCACTAGATGAAGAAAATGAAGATGCAATCGTCCCTCCTTTAACCTACAAATGAAGATCCCACAATATGACTTTGGAGGTGGGATGGTGTCCATACATAGTTAAGCAAGCTCATATTGGCCTTTAGGGTGCAAAAGATTAAAAGGCAAGATGACAATTTGCATATGTTCCTACAACATTTGGACAATGTTGCCCATAGGTGGGGAGAGCAATGGATTTTTACAAACCTCAATGGAGAACATCAATGTTCTGACAAGGAGAGCAAACCGTAACTCGGATGAGTAGATCGTAATTGGGATGACTCGTACTTGTTAGTCTACAGTTCTGAGGTTGTCCTCCCATTCAAAGTGTTAATTACATCTTTACAAGTCAAGACCTTCAGAGGTTGTTTTGATGATGAAGAGTGAGCTTCATGCTTAGTTGGATTAGACTAATTGGATGAGCATTAGATTGACATGCTTGAGCCCAATCATGCTTACCAAAAGCAACAGTGCTAGTAATTCAAAAAGTTGGTGCGACCTCATCCCTTCGATATTGAAGATAAGTGTTTTTTTTTACAAAGAGTACTGCAAGAAAAGTGAACTTGCATCCAAGTCATTTGGTCCCTTCGTTATCAATGAGAACTTGGAGAATAACACTTACCATCTCTCTATCATCAATGGTCTTCCCTTAGGAACCTGATCAGTGGGATCTGCCACAAGAAATTCTATGTTTGAGTGCCCATCACTAGGTTTCACTTAGGAGCCCCATCTCATTGAGCTCAATGTGACTTTGAATTTAATTCTTAATTTCATCCATATATGCAGTACTAACATAACAATTTGCTACAGAGCTATAAAGTTGGCAAATTACAAATGGGAATCCAACAACATAATTATGTTTCTCGAGACACACAATGGCATTGCAAGTAATGAAATATTTTGTAGACACTTTATTATAGAAATTGGTAAATTCAAAAATAAATAGAGAAAATTGCAATCTCATTTATCAAGACAAAAACTCATCATTGTAAAAACACAATTTGCCTTCAAACACGACACACCAATTAATGATGTAAGGTATCACTCTTTTGGAATGAAACAAAGGCATTTATTGTTATATAATTTGTAGGAGTGGTGCTTATATGTGGAAACAATTAGGAAAACACCTTGGGTTGTAAATTTATGATTTGCTCGAATAGCCTTAATTGCACACCACATGAACAAATTACATGTAAATGTTTCATTAGGTGTGTGATTGGGGCTAATTGAGCCTCGTTTACCCAATCATATCCAATTGTTCCTCGATGAACCAATTACATGTCATTGGTTCATTGAGTGGGCCACTGGGGCTAATTGAGTCCCGACCACCCAATCCCATAAAATATACACAGACGAGGGCTAACTAACCACACTTTAAGCAACGTCTCACCTTTGTGTCAAACTCCACGCATATCTAACTTTGAGTTATGACAATTGGGCAATGGATGCTTTATGTCAGATGAACGACAAAGGAATGTCATGCTTATGTCAGTCTTCTACAACAATATTACGTTGCCTTTATGATAAATTTATGACATAGTTACCCCAGAACTTGACAATCTACATTGATTTTAAGACAAGCACAAAAACATGAAGGAGATTCTTAGGAATAGTTGTAGATCCTGAGGGCCCCTATTTATATGTAGATTCTGAGTCTCTTAAAGGCAAAGCAAATTGTGTCAAATTTAGTAGATTTTGAGTCTCTTAAAAGTGAAGTAAATTGCATCAAATTTAGTAGAGATTCTCATCTAAATCATTAGAAAATAGATTTTTTGAAAAAATACCAAATGAAAATTACTATTTGACAAAAGGTTCTTTCCAATTTTTTGAGTGATTATTCAAAAGGAATCTCTAAACACCCTTCTATGGTAGTTAAATTATGTGGTATGAAAGAGTTTTGACTTTTAAAGAAAAGATTCGATGCATTCGTAGAAGCTTATTCCATTGACCATTTATACATTAAAAATAGGTGTCGTAACCCCTAAATAAGGTAATAAAGGTAATAGATACTGGAAAAAAAGGAAGTTACAAATGTGGTCTTATTGACGGGTATATGGCATTTTTTTTAAGGTAGTCTTATGAGAAGTTTCAAAGTGTAGGATATGAACCATTTTAATATGTCTTTTGGGTTATGGTATAAGAGTTAAAGTGGGTGTATTTGTATTAGAATGACCTAAGGTCAAATCTCACTAGTGATTAGGGTGCCTACAATAGGGAACATAAAAATATGGCTTAACGGTACAGTGTAAGTACGGGAACTGGGACTTTATTTGTGCCCAAGATTGAGCGTGGGCTTGCCAATCCCACATTAACATGTATAAAAAAAACCATTACAATATTCTCTATCAAATGCAAGAAATTTTCAACCATTTAAAGATGAGGGGGATATAAATGTTTACAATCTGCCCTGAGTTTTGTTGTTAAATAATACACACACACACACACACACACACACACACACACACACACACACACACACACACATTTAACATAGAGGTATCCCTGATCCCAATTGGGACACTGCGACTCTGCCCAATGACTTTCATTGGGGCGAGCGGAGGTGAGACTAAATATACACACACACACACACATGTTTACACTCTGCCCTGAGTTTTGTTGTTAAATAATACACACACACACACACACATATATATACACATACATACATACATATAACCTATGGGTATCCCTGATCCCAATTGGGACACTGCAACTCTGTCCAACGAACTTCATTGGGGTGAGCGTGATAGGACCTAAGTTCCCCAAAGCTCTGACACAACTTGTCAGATTTAAGAGCACACATGATTACCAATGTATAAGCAACTTAAACATGCGGAAATACCCAGAAGAACAAATAACTATCAATGAGAAATAACACAGAATATGAGAGGCAACACACAATTGTATTCAACTCATTACAAAGGAAATTATAATAAAGAGATCACACTCTTCTTCCACCTCTACAAGGCCTTCCACACCTCAAGGGCTCCCAGTAATCTTCCCTCCAGAGTAATCTTCTCTCAATAGGTCACAACACACAGGCTAACACAAGCTGTTGTTCACCTCATTGTACTTCCAGTACAATCAAGTACGAATCGGTACTCCAAGTAGATCTCACCATGATCTTGCTCCTTGATGTATTGCTGTCACCTTGGATCTAGCTCCCCCACCGATCTCCTTTCTGACCCTCGCATATACACACCCCTGTAGACCAACCTGATCTTACTTATCACATGTAGATCTCCACCATGATCCTGCAACACCCTGCATATCAAACCTGATCTTACATACATGAAGAATCCCACTTGATTCTACCATGGGAAGAACTCTTCCAGTTCTACAAGTTTACAATACAGCCCATGAGTCTATTATATAGATCTCATGCATACAATAATTAGACAAGCGGCTCAAAGACTCGAACTAGTCTTTAACATGCAAACTACTCGTTCACTTAACTGACTGTTTGTCAACAGCAGTTCTGGAACCGCACAGGCGACCGACGTCGGTCCCTATCTGACTGGAGCTGACCGACGTCGGCCGACTGCTGTCGAGGTCGGTTTCCTTCTGCACTGTCCACTGATCGACGTCGGTGATCCTGCCGACGCCGGCGACTGCATACTCAACATCCTCCATGTTTGCAACAAGGTGAAGTTTTGTTGTTAAATAATACACACACACACACACATATATACACATACATACATACATACATACATACATATAACCTATGGGTATCCCTGATCCCAATTGGGACACTGCAACTCCGTCCAACGACCTTCATTGGGGTGAGCGGAGGTGAGACTAATTTGGGAGCTGTCGATGGGGCCCATACGCACTGGACAACCTTGAAAATCCGGGCGACGAGAATCGACCTCGGGACATATATGGGACTTATATGTGATTATTATTTTTAAATATCAGCTTTTAAAATGAACTCAAAAAGATGGAGCCTATTTATGCAAGAAATTACCACTTAAAAATAATAATTGAATAAATTTTCCCTTCCCATCTTAAAAAAGACATCGCAGGGTAGGAGAACCACAAAGAAAAAAAATGTCCTAGAGTTAATACCTTGGAACAATAATTCTTTAGGACTCATACTTCCCATTGTGACCACATCCATCATATAAGTTTCATATTTGAGGGAAGTCCATTTGAGATAGTCATAGAAAATAAGTACTTAGGACTTGATTTCACTAATAAGTTCAGTTTTGAAATATGCATAACGAATATAAACCGAGGTGGGTGGAGAGCTCTATACTCTCTTTAAAATAGGGGCAAAGACGCTGATTTGTGGCTTTAAAAGATCACTAGGTTTTGCTTGGGTTACTAGTAGTTCTAGTGGTACTCTAAGGATGTGAAGTTTGGTCCAGTGGTATGTTGGGTCTAAAGTGGAAACAAATTGGGAGAATGTAGAAATATTTAATCACAAGTACCTTCAAAATTAAAGCATTGGTCCCATACGAGATAGTGGTAGCATAAACAGGGATTTTTTAAATATAAGCTACATCTATGATATGTCTCCTAGGCTACATAAAGAAAGTAGAGGATATGAAGAAGGATAGGTGGCCGAACATAGTAATAAAAGAAGAGTTGAACAAAAGAAAGAGGACGTGGATGAAACAAAATGAAATATGGATGCAAAAGTGGGATATTAACATACAGAAATGCCCAACTACTAGTCAAGAGGTAAGAAACTATGTGAGGGAAAAATTTAAACTAAACATGCGAACAAAGCAAATCAGAAGGAAAAAGTAATACTACATGATCGAGTTCAACCCTACTTATGAGCATGACTAAAAAACCTACATAGAGGCAAAAATCAAATAGAGAATTTAGATGCTTATAGCTCAATTGAGAACTGGATCTCCCCAACTGTGATGTGAGATGGGTAGGTGGAAACTCCCAAAAGAAAAGTGAGAAGAGAGGATATGTCTTTTTTTCACATCAGGGATGATTGAGACATAATGACACTATATCATGGAGTGCTCTACATAGAAAAACATTTGATCTAGATACTTGGATAGCCTACAGGGGATGTCTATGTCCACTATATTTAAAGTAGAAACTATTGGAAAAAGTAGATAATTTATGACCAAAATCCAGAGTAATAGAATGAACTTTCAAAGGCAAAACAATGGCAAGGTTTTGAACTAGGGTCCAACATCACAAATATATTTTTTTTGATAACTTCTTCATTCCCTTGTTTATATTTTTTGTTCTTGGAGTCCCATAAACTATTTTAGTCTCGTGAATATTATTAAAATCTCTATATATCTATGATAAAACTTGGATCGATTAACTTGTAAATATAAATCCACATCAAAACCCCAAATCGTAATGCAAAATGACACTATATCATAAAATTACATCCGAGTTAACTACTTGAACAATCTAGGAGGGATGTCTATATTTACTATGTTGGAAAAATAAAATATTGAAAAAAAAAAAAAAAAAACTTAAAATAAAAATTCACAATAAGAAAATGAACTTTCACACATAAAACAATAACAAAAATCCAAATTAAGATTGATTTACACAAATCTTCTTTTTTCTACAATTTTAGACTTCTTCCGCTATACTTTTTATTCTTGAGATTCCATAATTGAGATCCCATAAATTATTTTAATAATATAATAAACTTTATTAAAATCTCTATCTTTAAATCATCCTACCTTTAAATTGTTCCTCTTGAAGACGTTGGAACACATTATAAACGTAGAATACGAAATACGGAAGCGTATGTATGACGCCGAGATATTCCAAATCTGAGGAGAATAAACGAGAGACTCGTAAGCAGCTCTCCGAAAATACAAACAGTGCCCAAACCCAATTCAATATGACCAATTATTTTAAACCATTCGAAAAAATCATCGGCCTACACAATTGAGCGATCACAGAAAACATTCGTAGTGCAATAAAATGAAGTCCCCAGCATCTCCATTGCAATCAGCCGCAGGAGGCTACCAAAAATTGTTGTTAGAGCCTTTGTTTCTGCAAGGAGGCGGCGGCGGTACCAAAATAATAAGCTATGGCGAGAGGCTCTCCTTTTTATGCGAATATGGTGCTAAATATGCAAGTGTCAGGCGTACAATGGAGTATACATTGCAAAAATACAGCAACAAGGGTTTTCAAGCAAATAATAATGCGATCCTTCTATCAAAATTATCCGCTACTTCTACACAGCCGTCTTCTGCTTACACCTTTCCTGAAAAAGAAGAAGATGACGATGACGATGACGATGGCGATTTATCTTATTTCAGAGGTTTGGTATTAGACCTCTACTACAGGTGTGAATAAGTTCTTTTTTATATTTATTAAAATGCTTTTATATAGTTTCGAGGTATTATTTTGATTTTTTTTAAAAGAATAGGCGCATGAATAATCAGTCTCCTTTGCTTAGTGTCAAGGTACTGAGGTCTATCTGCCAAAGTCGCTACTCAGCCACAGTCGCCGGGACTTACACCCAGCCTTCACCATCAGTTAAACTTCAGGGAATTGAATTTTGTTGAACTTCTTGTGAACAAGCATAATCCATCAGTTAGACTTCACCCCCTTAGATCCTATAATTTATTTATTGATTTAGTGTGTGCGAATATTTTTGGGGTTTAACTTAAAATTAGGTGCGTGTACATGCGCTGTGGGTTCTGCTCTGGATCAATTGTTAGCATTTTACTTTACTTTATTTTATTGTTATTGTGTTACAATAATGGTATTAATATGTTATTTATCTCCCTATATGGGTCTGAAATTCATTGCCAAGATCAGTTTCGGTGATGATGAGTGAGATAGGTCCCTAGAGAGGTGGGATTAAAAACAAAAATGCAGCCAGAATGATTTAGAGAATGCCCAATTTTTTCTTGGTGAAGAAGGGAAGTTAATGTGTCAATGTCATGCTACCGCGGCCAACAGCAGCAGCTGATTTCTCATGTCTTGGAAAACAATAGAATTTTGTTTTATAATCTTTTTTTCTGTTGAAGGGTTGAGGGTTGAAACAACCTGTAACTTTTGGGTATGACCGTCCTCCTTCAGTTAAGCTGCCAAGGTCTGGAATTTGCTCCAGCCTCATCTCTCTTTAGGTACTTGCTCCTCCTATTAAGCTGCCAAGGCTGTTCTTTCTTTTTAGGTACTTGTCTCCTTAGGCTAAGCTGCTAAGGTCTAAGGGGTAAGTCTTCTGCAGAATCTGCCTGGCACCTGGCCTTATCGACCTCCTTCGGCTAACCTGCCATGGCCTGAGGGATAACTCTTCAGCCAAATTCGCTTAGGTCTAACACCAAGCCTCATCCCATTTTAGGCATCAGGCATCTGCAGTCGGACAGAATGGAACCCTGGTGTGCCCTTTTTTGAGCCAATCATGTTCATCATTGAACCACAGCCATTTGGCATTGTATCATAACTTACCAATATCACCAAATCATGTCTGAGCTATGTGAGATGCTTCTTTAGGTATAGCCAAGGGAAGGGGCTGTGAGATGTAATTACACATTGGACCTTGCCAGTAAATTATTGGCATTAATGTATTTCGCTATAGGAGAGGCAGGATTCAGTTATTGGAGAGAGAGAGGCAGAAGAGATGAGATATTGATGTCAGTTATATGGCTCCAAATTGACAATCTAAACAGTCAATATCTGCAAAAATACTACAAAAATGCATCAAACCGAAAACTATATTATATAATCAAATATGGAAAAAAGAAATACAAATATATACAAAAGAAATATAAAAAATGCTTATGTATATAGTGAAAGGAAAATAAAAATAATCAACATCAGTGATCAAGTTATTGGTCTTAATATTCTTTAACTTATCATCACAAATAAAAACCTCTGTCCCCAAACTGAAACTGATCTCCTATACGATGAACTCTTCAAATCTCAGCCACAAGTCTGTAGCTTGAGCTGTGAAATCGGTCTCAAGCCAGAAAATGATGCTCAACTCAGCAGAGGGCCAGCTTCACGTTGACTTGCAAATTATAGCGAGACAATGAAAAATCATGCGATTGATTAATGTGGAATGAATTCCATAAGGGATATGTCATATGGGCGCCTTCGAGCATTGTTTGTACTAGAGAAGAGGACGTTGGCAACATGAAAACCTAGGAACTTGTAACCATATGTTTTCTTTGTATTTGCAAAGCTTTTGGTGCATGGACTGCCTCACAACACTTCTTTGGCCGATGCAGCTAACAGCTGTGAATCTCACTGGTTCTTTTCTATAATTGAGCCCCATTTCACAAAGATTGTGCAAACGGAATCTGATACAATACTTTAGATATGGGTTGGTAAGATTTTATGTCGTTGTGATTCTTCCGACTTATACCTTGACTTACCCAACGGACAGTGGCATGATCTTACAACATTGGAGAAATCACCATGGCACATGTGATTTTCCTTTGCGTTTGAGAGGGGCAGCTCCCTTGTATGATATTGTATTTATTGGGTTTTTTGGTACTTTTAAGTGGAAGGCGCAAAAGGAAAGAAAAAGGGAATGAAAGATAGAAAGAGGGAGAAACCTGCAGCAGAGTAAATCTAGAGGACTGTTTCGATTCCTTAGAGAATGAACAAAAGTGAATGGGCTTCTCTCACATATAAATGACAATGAAGAAAAGTGAATGTAATGAAAACAAAGAAATCACTTTGAACTCTGATTGTATGAATGTGATATAAAATCCACCTCCTAATATATTCACAGTACAAAGCTTATGAAATCTAAGGGTTTACACACAATCTTGGAATTTGGAAATCCTGTAATCCAAATACCAAATAAAACTAAAATGTGATACCAAATAAAAAGCTTATGGCTTATGAAATCTAAGGGTTTATACACAATCTAAGGATGATACAAAGGTGGATTTAATGTCACAATACAAAGCTTATGAAAGCTAAGGGTTTACACACAGTCTACGTATTGTATGAATGTGTCCATTATAGGATTTACAAACGTAAGGCTTGTAACCAAAGCCTGATTTTCCTGAAATTCTTTGTATTTTGTGAGGGAAATTAGGTTTTGTTTACGGTCTTTACAAATGTAAATCTTGGAACCAAAGCCTTATTTTCTTGACATTTTTAAAAGGCAAAAAATTACCAAGTAAAAGTCAGATTTTGAAAGATGAACTTACAAGGAGCAAGTTTAGAAAGGAAGTTTGACTTTTCGACTCAAACCACACTAAAAAGGGAGATCAGAAAAATAGTGCTTGTCGTGCTTAGGATACATGTAAGACTTTTAAAGAAGTTTCAATTCTTTCGATTGGGTTTTTTAGGAAAAAATAATTAAGTATGATTTTGAAAATTGGTCCAAGGGGTTCCATAGGGAAATTTTGACATGTGGGAAGCAAAATTTGAGTAATTTTATCAAGTCAAATTTTGAAGACAACAGACAGTGGCAAACATATTTCCCACATAACGAGTTTAGTTTCTTCTTCCATCTACTGCCTAAATCAAATCAATTCTCAGTAATACGCTTTGTTCTTACAATACCAACTCTAGCTCTTCTTGAAGAATCATGTAACAAGGTCTAATTACACTTGGCACTATTTCCTTAAAAGATCTACACTTAGCTACTACTTGATGCAGTTGAACCCAGTTGGATTTTCTAGAATCTTTGAGACAAGAATGTTGGTGTAGGACTAGAACCTCAATGGTTCCAACCATAGAGATTTATACTATTATAAGCTTTATAAATCAATTCGTGACATGACATTACTTAAGCTCAACTTTTTATAATGGTGGTAGCTCATAACAAACTCTTGAACTTGTGTAATAAACACATGAACAATAAAATAATACATGCTTGCAGTAGGAAATCTAATCTACCTTGTTACCACAAACACAATAAACACAAAAAACTTTAGTTTTTTGGATAATAGAATCTAATTTATCTAATATTGCTGGCCCATGCCCCCCCATCAATGATGAAACCAAATACAATCCCAAGTTCATCTCTAAATTTGACAAATTAATCTCTACCAAGGGGTTTAGTCATTATATAAGCTATCTTCTCCTTTGCAGGACAATAATAAAGATGTCTTCATTACTTGACCAATTGTTGAATGTAATGATGATGAACTTCGATATGCTTGGTTCTGACATGATAAATTGGATTCTTCATCATCTTTAAAATACTTCGATTGTCACAAGATCAACCAATATCCTTTGTAATTGTATTACCTCACAACCTTTACTAACGGCTGCCGTATATTTTGGCTCAGTGGAAGATAAGGCAAGTGTATGTTGTAGCTTGCTTAGCTAGGAAAATACTTTTGTACCAAGAGCGAAAACATATCTAGTTGTAGACTTTCTCGTATCAACTGATTCAATCCAATTGGAATTATAGCATGATAACTCGAAGTCTTCATATGTCTGATAAATAATTCCAATGTCAAGGGTTCCTTTGACATATCGAAGGACTCATTTTGCAACTTGTCAATGTTCTTCGTTTGGATTAGACATGAATCGAGAAAGACAACTCATTGCAAAACATAAGTCTGGTTAAGGGGTAGTGATATAAATCAAACTAGCCACTAATTGACGATATATTGATTCATCGGGTAGTGATGAATTATTGTTAGTTGAGAGTTTTATCCCAACTTCCATTTGTGTACATGTTGGATTAGATTTAGACATTTTTAATTTTTCCAAAAGGGATTTGGCATACTTAGTTTGTGACACCCAAATAATATGATCTGATTGCCAAAATTATACACCTAAACAATCATATCGGAGCCCTAGTTTTGTCATTTCAAAAACATAACATATATCATATTTCACTTGTTGAATTGCTTTGGCCCTGCTTCTAGTGATGGAAAAATCATCAACATAGACAATTAGAATCACCATGTTATCAACATTGATTTTGATATAGAGATGGGGATTATAATAACTTATTTTGAATATTGAATCTCTAAGATATTGATCAATTTTAAAATTCTAGGTTTGAAAATCTTGAGTCCATACAAGGACATAACCAACCTATAAATCAAATGTTCTTTCCCAGGAACTTGGAATCTTGCAATTGAACCATGTAGATCTCCTCCACCAAGTCTTCATTCAAGAATGCATTTTTGACATCCATTTGATACATCTTCCATCCAAATTGAGTGGCAATGGAGATAACCAACCAAAAGCTTACCATCTTTATAGGGGGGCAAATGTCTTTCCATAGTCTACTCCTTTCTCTTGTGCATATCCTTTTCCTACAAATCTTGCTTTGTACTTTTCCAATGAACCATTTGATTTACATTTGACTTTATAAACCTATTTGTAACCAATGGACTTTTTTCCTTGGGGTAATTTAGACAACACCCAAGTCTTGTTTTGCATCAAGGCTCCAAATTCCACCTTAATGGAAGCTTTCCATTTAAGTTTTCCTTTGCCCTCTTCAATTGTGCTAGGCTCAAATACTTGCAAAATCATAGAGGTAAGACCAAAATTTACTTGCTCATCACCTTGTAGCATTTGCTTCCCTAATCATGTACATCGACCTTCCATTGCCTGTGTTTATTAATCCACCCGAACATCCCTCATTGTGGTATAATACTACTTCAGTATCCTTTGCTGGCCCTCATGACTTGGATGTGAAGGTTGAGAATCATTCTGCTCTTCATTAGATCCTCCCCTAGAACATGACCCAGAGGTTTCAAAATCTGAGCCTTGTTTAATTTCAACTCTAGAACTTGTTCCAAAATTATTAACAACAGTTCCCCATTCAATACTATTTATAGATTTACCATTTTTTGGCAAGGAAGGTATCTTCTCATCTACAACAACACCTCTATTAACCACAATTTTGTTCGTAGAGACATCTAGTAACTTGTATGCCTTTGATTGCTAACTATAACCAATAAACATATGTGTTTTTCTCTTTGCATCTAAATCACTTCTCTTTTCACCAAGAATTATTGAAAAAACAACCCAACTGAAAAGGTGAAAGTCACTTACAAAAGGTTTTTTGGTTGACCATGTTTCCTCAAGAGTGTCATTCTACAAAACTTTACAAGGTGTGGTGACCCCAAATAGGATCTCAAGCCAAAATAATTAATTTTCTTAAAAACCCCAAGCCAATCTGAAAATAAACTGTATGCTGCCCACAAACTTAGCAAACCCTAACCATAATGATCTTCCCAAACCCTCACAATAACACTCCACAAATGCTTCAATAAATAACCAATGTAAAACTATACTTGTGTACCTTTTTGTAGCATGAATGAAGAATGTAGCTGCTGGAAATAGATGCAAAATTCTGCTAATTAAGCATTGGTACAACAGTCCTATATTCTACAAATAGCCCTGTAAACCCTTGGATACTCTTTTAAAAATTAGGCCAAAAACCCTAATAAATGTCAAGCTTCCAAAGAGCAATATTCAGTTTAACAAGATCACTTCAAACCCTCCACACAAGTTGTCCAACTCAAGGAAAATATTATAAATATTTTCTGAAATTAAACTCTTGAAATTAGCTATCAACAAGGTCTCCCAACCCTGCAAATTAATTCGATCTCCGTGGAAAAATATAGGAATAATTCTGAATGTTTTTCTAAGCATAAATCCTTACCAATTAAGGTCCACAACCGCTCAATTTAGTTCGCTAGTCCTCGAAAAATAAAGAATATTTTTTGAGTGCCAAACCCTTGCAAAATGCATTAACAACACTCCAATCTCAATCGCCCACCAAGGAAAAATAAGGAATAAATCTCTGAATATTAAACCCCTCACAAAAACCTTCTCACAACCTCAAAAACCTCTCCAAATAATTCGTCCCACTAGATAAAATTATGCAAATAATTTTATAATAATTTTCAAGCATTAGTCAACGCAAAACTCACCAATATACCTTTGGAATAATTCGCTCCATCAAGGAAAAATAGCATAAAATATTAAAACCCTAGGAGAGGGTTTCTACCAACAACAAGCCTCCGAAAGGATGTTTTGCAAGCCCTCAAGCATATCGCCCAAGGAGTAATCAACAACCTTCAGTCTTCAAGCAAATTGCTAACTCTTAGTAGCCTCATGAACCCCCTAAGTGGTTTGCTCTAGTCCTCCAAGCCAATTCGCCACAAGCTACAAGTATTAAACAAAACCTCAAATAATTCTTCAAAGGATTGAGCACGATTTCCAATCAAGAGGTGGTGTTGATAGACACCGTTTGTAGTAGAACTTGAAGGGTAACATTCTTCAAGCATCTACTTTCAATAACCAAGCTTGACATACTTGATCACTAAAACAAATTATCATATTCACCTGATCTTCAAATGAGCTCTCATTCTTCTTAAATACCCTTCTCTAAGTGTAGCGCTCCAAAATAGAAAGAGAGGGTTAATCTTTAAAACAACTTAAGTCTTATAAGCCAAGACTCATAGATTATCCCACTTAAGTGAAATAAACATAAATTACTTTTTTCCAAAACATAACTCAAAATTAGAATCATAAAGTACCTTTTCTTTGAAATGTCCTTTCACAAGTGGTGCACTAAGTTCCTTCTTCTTTCACCATTAGTTACTGGAACAATAATGAAATAAGAGTCCCCCAAAGCTCTAGATCAAAATTGGGGAGATTACAGTCCTCCCTGCCCAAAATTGCTTGTCCTCAAGCAATTGCAACAACCATGGGGCTACTCCAACCTCCTCTATTATACACACATTCCTTGGGACCGTTTCCCATAAAAAAAATACTTCAATTTGAACCCTTGTTTTGTTCAACGAACCATGCCACTTACCATGAAGACTAACATGCTCCAAACTCACCAAATATACCTCCCCAAGGGCTGTATTTTTCTCTGCAAATCTGAATATGTATCTAGGTGGGCTGTAATAATGAAGTACAGCCATGCTTTCAGCCCATATCTTCAATCTTTTCAACATCAATCTACCTCTTAGTGACCCTTTTCACTCCATATTTCTCCAATAATCATCCCATGTTTCAAAATTTACAACAAGAGAGTTAGGGCTGCCAAACAAAATTGATTTTTCATAATGCAAAAGGCTGTCCAAGGTCACATTTTCTCCTTTAAGGAGTATTAGAAAGAGCATACCTTCATAACGTGTATTCTCCAATTCCCTTTTGATGCCATGCTTATCAAAATTAATATTTTCACATTGTAACATAGGCTGGAAATGGTCAAAAAAATCAGAATCCATACCTTCAATACACAGTTGTACCTTCCATGTGAATTCGGAATTTTCCATGCAACAGATTTCAGTATTTCTACTTTTGTTAGATGGCTGTTCCTCCTCATAAAGCTCAGAAATTTTCTCAGAAAAATCAGAATTTGTACCTTGAATGTGAGGCTGCACTTTCCGTGGGAATCTCATTTTTTTAATGAAATCAAAATCAAAACTTTCATCTTTGTCATATCGCTGTACCTTTTCTTTCAACTCAGCATCTTTCAAGTAATAATCAGCCCTCATATTACTTTTGCATTTAGAAATGAAGTGTTTTTGACAACAAATTTGTGGCTGTACTTGTGAACAAACAAATTCCTTTATCCAATCATCATGTGGCAGGCAAAAATCAGAATCATTCATGTTTATTTCTTGCATCCTTACCTTTTCTTTTTGACAAGTAGATGGCTGCTCATAGTGCCTAGAAACAGCCCTACCCTTGTCTTTTTTTTAAATCCATCCCATGCTTATAAAACACCCTTTCATCATATGATTTGATGAGGGTGGGGGTGTTTCTTTTTCACTCAAACCATGCAAGACAATCTCATTGTTTCCTACTTTGAATTTCAATTCCATAGATTGGTAATTTTGTGTGTACTCACCAAGGGAATGTAGCCATTGGATGCCAAGGACCATATTGGTCTCTCCAATACCAACTACATAGAAATCATCCTCTACCATGTGCCCCTCCAAAGTAATGCAAAGCTTTGGAACCTTGGTAGTGCAAGGGATAGTAAATCCATCCGTCACTGTGACTCTAAACCCTTGAACTCAATGGGTTGTAGACCAAAAGAAGTCACAAGCCCTCTATCAATAAAGTTGTGAGTTGCTCCACTATCAATGAGTATGGTAATTGGCTTGCCCTTAAAAGACCCCTTTACTCTAAAGGGATAGTACCTAGGAGTTTCTGAAAGTGATGCCAAGGTGCCACTCAACTCCTCTTCCCCTTCAATCTAAAAAGTTTCCTCCTCATAGGTGGCTGCCCCACCATCTTCCCCCTCATCCTCCTCTTTTGGAATTATCTCTATGTAATGAATTCGTCCCTTGCCACGACAATTGTGGCCTCTCACCCAAGGATCCTTGCAATCAAAGCAAAGTCCTTTCTTCCTTAATTCACTCCTCTCCTCAAAACTACTTTGTGGTAGTCTCCTTGGCTGCCCTAAATCCAAAGGATTTGGTCTAGTCAAAGGACCTTCAAGATTGGCCTTAGGAGGCCCTGTATAGTGGCCCTTAGGCTGCCCAAAACTGCCACCTCTAGGCTGTCTGATAGATGGTACAAAATGTCCCTTTGGCTGCCCCAAAGGTGGAAACCCGCTTCTAGAAGTAGATGATTCCAAATCATTTGCCTTTTGGATGGCCTCTCTCAAAGATGGTGGATCAAATGCCTTGACCAATCCCCTCAAGGAATCAACCAAGCCCTCAGTGAATAAAACCACAAGCCTCCTATCTGAAATGTCAATAACCATGACTGCAAGTCTCTGAAACTCTGAAACATACTCATCAACCGAGGCCTTTTGCCTCAATTGAGCTAGATCTCGAAAATGAAGTTTGGGATCCACTCTATCAAATCTCTCTATTAACCTCTTACTGAATTCCTCATATGAATGTATATGATGATCTCCCTGCATGATCAATCTCTGGTACCACCAATCGTGGGCTGCCCCCTCTAAATGCAATGCCACAAACTGAATAACCTCATCCTCTGCCATGGGGCGAAGTGAAAAGGTGTCTACCGTCTGAATCCAAGCCCTGGTTGAACACCTGTGACCCATCAAAAGTAGAAAGAGATATCTTCCCCAATGCATGTTGGAGATCTTCCTGAGTGCCTCTGAATCTCTGTCCGATCCTGGGACCACTGTATCCCCTCTTCCAAGTTGAATACTCAGAAAAGGTCATAACCTGTCTTATTGTATTATCCAAAGCTGCATATTCATTTATCTCCTTGTTCAGCTCCTCACTAGGATTAGATGATCCCTCCCTCCTAGGTGTGGTTTCCTCTTTTTGAATAAAAGTAGAAAAAATGGGCCTAAGAATGGATGACCCATTCCCCATATTTGTCTTACTACCTGAAGCTCCACTATCTCCATTAGGTGCCCTTGAATCACTCTTGTCACTAAAAGTGCGTAGGAGACCCTCCAAAACTATAGCTATCATTTCCTGATTTTGATCATATTTTCGTGATCTCTCATCTTCCATCCTCTCCCTCCTTTCTCTTTTTGGCTCTTGGTGATCCATGTCACCCATAGCTTGTTTTGATTTTAAACTCTCAACACTTGGAGTCTCAACTTTCTTCTTCTGATAAATTAAAATTTTTTTAGTATCACTCATACAATCAAACCCTCATACCCACCAAAAATGGTCTAGATATGGCTCTGATACCATTGTAGTGATCCCAAATAGGATCTCAAGCCAAAATGATTAATTTTTTTTAAAACCCCAAGCCAATCTGAAAATAAATTGTATGCTGCCCACAAACTCTGCAAACCCTAACCATAATGATCTTCCCAAACCCTCACAATAACACTCCACAAATGCTTCAATAAATAACCAATGTAAAGCTATACTTGTGTACCTTTTTGTAGCATGAATGAAGAATGGAGCTGCTGGAAATAGATGCAAAATTTTACTAATTAAGCGCTGGTACAACAGTCCTATATTCTGCAAACAGCCCTGCAAACCCTTGGATACTCTTCTAAAAATTAAGCCAAAAACCCTAATAAATGTCAAGCTTTCAAAAAGCAATATTCAGTTTAACAAGATCACTTCAAACCCTCCACACAAGTTGTCCAACTCAAGGAAAATATTATAAATATTTTCTGAAAGTTAAATCTTTGAAAATAGCTATCAACAAGGCCTCCCAAACCTGCAAATTAATTCGACCTCCTTGGAAAATTATAAGAATAATTCTGAATGTTTTTCTAAGCATAAATCCTTACCAATTAAGGTTCACAACCTCTCAATTTAGTTCATTGGTCCTCGAAAAATAAAGAATATTTTCTGAATGCCAAACCCTTGCAAAATGCATTCACAACACTCCAATCCCAATCCCCCACCAAGGAAAATCAAGGAATAAATTTCTGAATATCAAACCCCTCACAAAAACCTTCTCAAATCCTCAAAAACCTCTCCAAATAATTCGTCCCACTAGATAAAATTATGCAAATAATTTTTAAGCGTTAGTCAACCCAAAACTCACTAACATACCTCTGAAATAATTTGCTCCATCAAGGAAAAATAGCATAAAATATTAAAACCCTAGGAGAGGGTTTCTAGCAACAACAAGCCTCTGAAAGGATGTTTTGCAAGCCCTCAAGCAAATCGCCCAAGGAGTAATCAACAACCTTCAATCCTCAAGCAAATCGCCAACTCTTGGTAGCCTCACGAACCCCCTAAGTGGTTTGTTCTAGTCCTCCAAGCCAATTCGCCACAAGCTGCAAGTATTAGACAAAACCTCAAATAATTCTTCAAAGGAATGAACACGATTTCCAATCAATAGGTGTGTTGATAGACATCGTTTGTAGTAGAACTTGAAGGGTAACATTCTTCAAGCATCTACCTTCAATAACCAAGCTTGACATACCTGATCACCAAAGCCAATTATCATATCTACCTAATCTTCAAATGAGCCCTCATTCTTCTTAAATACCCTCCAAATGTAGCGCTCCAAAATAGAAAGAGATGGTTAATCTTTAAAACAACTTAAGTCTTATAAGCCAAGACTCATAAATTCCCCCATTTAAGTGAAATAAACATAAAGTACTTTTCTCCAAAACATAACTCAAAATTAGAATTATAAAGTACCTTTCCTTTGAAATGTCCTTTTATAAGCGGTGCACTAAGTTCCTTCTTTCACCTTTAGTTATTAGAACAATAATGAACAAAGGGTCCCCCAGAGCTCTAGATCAAAATTGGGGACATTACACAAGGACACTTGTTAAGGATGTAGACTGTTGTATTCACAGCTTTTGCCCAATACCGATATGATACATTTTGGCTATGTGCCATGCACCTTGCCATCTTCATAGCTGTTGTATTCCTCCTTTCCATGACTCCATTTTGTGTTGGAGTGTATGGAGTAGTACACTGCCTATGTATACTTTCCTTCTTGCAGAATTCATTAAACTATTCTGAGATGAACTCACGTCCATTATCAAATCTGAGAGCCTTGATGTCTTTTCTTGTTTGTTTCACCACCAAGGCTTTCCATGTTAAAAAATTAGAGCAACATTCTAACGTATTTTTCATAAAATAAACCCATATATTCTTGGAAAAGCCATCACCCAACAACTAGAAATACTTTACTCCAAACACAGTGACAATCTTCATTGAACCATGTAGATCAACATGTACTAGATCCAAGTCTCCTTTGGTGTGCCATGCTTTATCAATATCAAATGGGTGTCGACTTTGTTATCCCATTTGACAACTTGTACATACATTTTGACTTGCTAGAATGGATGGAAGTCCATCAACCATATTAGTCTTGCTAAGCACAGACAAATAATGATAATTTAGGTGTCCGTACCACTTATGCGAAAGTATGTTGCTATTTTTTACTACTGCTAGTGCATGTGCGTTAATTGTGTTTGTATTAACATGTTTATACAATCCCTTCTCATAGATACCAACAAAAATCACCTTGTTATCATGAAGAGTTGTGATCATACATTTGTTGCCTTGAACTTTTATATAAATAGTAGGATTCTTAATTATTTTACTAAGAGACAAAAGATTTTTGTTCATATTTGGAACATATCAAACATTCTTTAAAGTGTAATTAATAGAATTGTTCAATGTGACACAAACATCTCCACATCTTTTAACATAGTGAGCCCAACCATCGCCTAAAGAAATAGATTTACCTCTACACTTATCTTTAATGAAATTTACATACCAGTCTCCGTTACATGTATAGTGTTGTGATGCCCGCGAGTCAAAATATCTAGGTGATGAACAAGAGCAACAAACCGTTTACCTAGATGACTACAATTTAAGTATGAATGTGGTACAATTTCTTCCTGCTTCATTATAAGTTGTATTACTTGTTTTTTGCAACTCTATTACTTTTGCCCGCCTCATTATAAATTGTATTATGTGTGACAAGGTTTCAACATTGCATCAACACTTTTATTATCGAATATTCTAGAAAACTTAGATGGTCTGTGTTGGTAACTTATAATTATTTGAGATTATTACACACAACAAATACACACAACATAGGGACAAGAAGAGGTTGAGGGAATGATTTTTACTGTGGAGCGTAGGATAGTGGCACCGAGGGCAACCTAAAAAACTAGTTAGTGAACTATTGAGTTATAGGATGAACATGCCATTAAAACCAAAACACAATAAACCTCTACATATTTAGAGTTAAGAGATAGTAGAATGGTGCTTTTCTATTCAAATGAAATGAACATGCATAATACATATGTCTACAAAGGCCCATAAAGGTTGAGAAGAATTTTCTTGTGATCAAAAAGGGAGAAACACTTCCTAATTGATTTTCTTAGACTAAAATGTCTAAAGCATGAATGTTTCAAACTCTCAATTTGTTGTTGACCTTTGGGTTGAATGGCACTAATCATATGGTTACAAGAAAGCAATTACAAAGTGAATGTTTACAAAACATTCAAACTTATTTTTTTTGAGAAAGGAAATCTTGGAGTTGTGGCTTGAGTGGGAAGAGAGAGAGTTCTCCACGAGAGCATATTCAAGTTTTCCATGGTTTACACCTTCAGCTTGGTTTCCTTAGTTGACCTTGGTCATATTTTTCTTGGGTGCTTCTTCATTTGTGATTTTTTATTGGTTAGCTTGCTAGTTTCCCTTTTTTTCTTCCTGTTATTGTTTTTTGTGCCCTAGGGTTTATTGGGACCATTTTGAGTGGAAGAAGCTTGCATAAATGTTGAAACTTGGCATAATAATCTAAGTTAAGTTTGTATGGACAACATTGTTGAAGAGACGTGTGGATGGTGGGAAGGAAGAAGGGAGTAATGCCGATTCAGATGGTTTGAAGGGGCCAGATGCAATTAATAAAGGCGTCCATATCAAGGATTTTAATCCTTTGAATGTCTAACAACCACTCCCCAAAAAAAAACATTTTGAGAGTCTTTGGGACAAGAAGAGGGAGCTGATTTTGTCCTCAAAGAGCATGGAGCAACCCTAAGCGACCCTATATCTATACCAACTTATTTGGTATAAGCAAGAGCCTAAGCAAGGATACACACATACATCCACAAAGCAATAAGCAACATCTAATCTACTTAGTAAATGAAAGAGTATAGGGATAAAAATACTTACCTTGGGGTGGACTTGTCGACGCTTCAATCTTCCCCTTTGGCTCAAGTAGAGCTTTGCAAGGGATGTTGTAGGTTGAAGGTCTCAAATGGTTGGATGAAGCCCTAAATATCCTTAATTAGGAACTCCTAATGACCTCTTCTATTGAGCTTCAATGACACTACAAGACAAGACCTCTCAAGATAAGGTTATAAACCACTAACTCTCCCAAATAATTCTTAGGGTAGAAATGCAAGCAAAGTGTATGAATGTGATATATCTTAATAGAAATGAAATATGACCCCTATATATATGTTTCCAATACCCAAAACCAACCTTGAACTTTAGGCCAATGGTATCGACCAGGCCAATACAATTGGTAGATGTCCGCTGACATGGTATGTATTGGCCAAACCCATACAATACAAATGCCAGAATATAGATTCATAATTGTATCACGTTGGCCAATACCGTACAGGGAAGACTAAAGTACAAAAAAAGGTATCGGCTTGGCCGATATTGTAGGATATAAGGAAGCTGTAATATCCCTTTTCCACTTACAAATTAATCACTCTCAAATCATAGATCTTAAAGATAACTTGCAGCGCCAACAACAGACATGGAGATCGTAGGTCTGTAATATCTCCAAAAAGATGTAATGTCCCCATTTTTCTAGCCATCTCAGAAGGTTCTTAGCCTTTAGTCTCCAAAGGCTAAGTTGAGAAATAAGGAGAAATTAATTAAATTAATTTCTTATAAAGTTATCAAATAAATCAAAAATTAAAAAGGTGACTTTATATTTAATTAATTTAATTAAAGTGACTTAAATAAAATATTAAACCATAAAAGTCACTTAAGTGAAATAATATTATTTCTATAAGCTTCTTGAAGGGGTGGAGAAAAAGTATAAAAAAAGGTCAAGTTAAGCTTCTAATCATCCAAGAATTGATATTTGCTTTTGATATGTCCATTGTGGAGTCAAGGGTTTTTGCAGTTTCTACATTCAATCATTGAGAACGAAAACTCTTTTTGATTGGCATAACTGAGGTGGTGAAAGATCCTCCGAAGGGTTGCAAAGTTGAGGAAGTTACTTCAGACTTTCTACTTGTTCTTCATTGACAAATTTTGGAGTTTTGTTTAGGGCAATTAGGGAGAATAAATGGTATTATTTTCCAGCTTGGCATTGGCATCGATTTTGGCATTTGAGAAGGAGATTAAAGTCTGATTTTTAATAACAACAGTTTGATGTAATTTCAGATCTTATGTCAGCATACCTGGGAGCCACGATTTTATTCATGGAGACCACAAAAGGCAGCGATTTTATTCCCTAGGTTAGACACTCCATTTTTGAGGGCCCTACTATCATTTTCAGTGCTTGAGTGGGGTCTTTAAGGCTGCATATTATTTCATCTCAGAGGGCAGGTCTGAAAACAGGGGCGGCTCATATAGAGGCTTGGTTTGGCATCAAGAAACCGTCATTACATCCTCCAAAGGCTATCTTCTCTACATTGATTTAGAAGACTTCATAATCAGGTTCCTCTTGTAATTCTGAAGTAGTTTGCATTATCATTCCAGTCATTTAGTCTTGTTGCTGTAGGTAATCATTCTCCATCAGATTTGGCATTGTATTGGATATTCATTGTAAGACAAGAGTCTTGGCTATTCAGATTATCATTGTACTTGGAATTACATTCAATATGGAGTTATAAGCTGCATGCCATGTGTTCGATGTAATGTTCATCTCTATAGCATTCATAATTAGTATTTAGTTTGCATGCCAATTGTTTGACAAAATGTCACTTCGCTGTAGGTGATCATTTCTCATGTCTAGATCATTTATATGCATGAAAAAGACAAAAAAGAATTGCATTGTCATCATAGTTTCTTTGCCTAGTCATTGTAGTGTTTATTTACAAGCATTATAACTTTTTTTGATACCATAACAAGCAATTGCACAAACTGAAACTCAAAACTAACAAGAGGGTTGTATGCAAAGTGTTTGACAATATCTCTTGAGTCTATTATCTACATTTGAAGGTCAGAATTAACAAGGGATACTACAGGAGATCGCTGGAATTAAATAATGAAATCACTACAATTAAAAGGAGTGCTACAATTTGTTAAGGAATCGCCATTTTGTAATATTCCAAACAAGAATTAATTAAGGGAGCGCCACACTAAACAACAGTCCTTAAACAACATTCATTATTAATTAATTAATAGTTAGCATTCATTTGACGAAATGTCACAATCCTTGGAGAAGACATGTCATTTGACGAAAGGTCACAATCCTTGGATAAAACATGTCGTTTGGTGGAACACTATGAAGATATTTATATTCAGCATTTGGTGAGAAGGAAGGCATCCAATCATATTCGTTTAAAACATTGTAATTTGTACAAGCATCAACAAGGCTCTTAAGGACGTAACCCCTTAATTGCAAACGTGATTTCAAGGACGAAAACCCTTGTTATCAAATAGCCTAAGGACGAAACCCCTTGTGGATTAAATACTTTATTATTCGAAAATTCTGAAATTACATTCATTTTATTATATAAATTATTTCAAGTTTAAAAATCAATAATTCTTTTTTTTAAAAGGGATTTTCAAGAATCCAAATTCTTGCATAATATTCCGATTCGGAATATTACAGTGGTATTAGAGCTTTGCATCTTGCGAGCCTGCGGAATAAAAATTATATGCAAGATAACAATAAGAATATTTTGTATTATGAAAGGAGAATTAAAACTAAGGAAGCAAGAGGAGACGTGGAAGATGAGAGGGCAGATAAACTTATCCAAGGCCAAGAACAATTCGCAAATACAGTGGCACAAATGGCCCAGACCATGAAAATGATGATGAATATCAATACACAAAAGGCAGAAACTAGTTCGTCCATCTCTAAGCTCAAATGTAAAATAGACACCACATCATCATATCGGCATTGCCAACCGACATTTCGAGAGAAGAAACCGATGAAGAAATTCCAAAATCATTTAATGATGATCTTATAACTTGCTTCGAAGCATATCAATCACTTTTGGAGGGAATCCAAAGGGGAAATACTCTACAAACTTATATGACATTGAAAAAAAATGGAGGTGCATCTCAGTGTGTGGATTCAGATGCTTGGGAATTCTTTGATAATCTTAAATCTGTGAGGCAAGTTGACCATAATCGAGAAGTTCCTTCTAGAAAAGATAGTGATGGGAATGAGATAGATAAATTTGGAAATACTGATGCTGTGAATGCACTAAACCAAAAGGATCCAAACATGCCTCTAAATGTACTGGAAAGTACAACAGACCAGAGAAATCATTGTGAGAATAAACCAATGCAACTTTCAGGAGAAAACTTTTCCATGTCCCCTAGTTGTCATTTGGGTACTCAGTCGCCTTCCATTGAGTGCAAAGAAAGTATAACAAAAATCTATACCAATAGTGAGCTATGCAATGCTGACTATGAGAAAAGAAACTTGGTAGTTCTGAATATGAACGAGAAATCAAATTTACAATAGGTTTCGGAGGGGAATTCAGATTCCATGTGTCAAGAGTTAGCAAATTCAAAAATGACGGTGCTTCTTCTGCAAGTATTGCCTTTGTTTAGACAAGCTGATAAGAAATTGATTAAATTAGGAACTGGTCAAGCTGCCTCCGGTAACCATGTCATGGATCCATTGAATAACACCGGAATTCATTCGGAATCATATGAGCTAGCCAAAAAAATGGCCGAGAATGTCTATTGTGAAGATGTGGGGCGCGATTTAGATAACAGGGATATCAAACAAGAAGAAATGGCAATTGAACATGTCAAAATTCATCCACATTTGCTAAATGTCCTTGATATTGATGAATATACTATAAGGACGGAACAACAATTTGACAAAAAACAACATGAAACCCTTAAAGATTGAATTGTTGCATGGAATTCAGAATTACCGACCACCATATAGAGAGCCAAACCAAGATGAGGAATTTCTTTTGCTTACAAGAGAAAACAAAGAGACCCTTGCAGAGGGGAGGTTTGTGCAAGCTTTCAAAGGGACAAACATTCATGTGAGTACTGTATTAGTTGGAGATGAATACTCAGCGACACTTGTTTCCAATGGATGTGTTTATACATGGGGAAAAGGGCACTATGGAGCATTGGGGCATGGTCATAAAATCGATAAAACTATTCCAGAATTGGTGACTGCTATCAAGGAGCATCGGGCAATGCAATTTTGTTCAAGGAAGAGGAAGACTTTGGTTCTTACAGACCATAGATTGATATTTGCTTTTGGATGGATGCGTCTCAAAAGCTTGAAATGTATGGACCGAGATATCTTCGATAAAGTTGTAAGTCCGCTAGTGCTCAAAATTCTCAAAGGAATTTAGAGAGAACTTTCAGTACATGGCAATATTCAATCAATGGATATTTACGTTGATGCTTCAATCATCACAAATGATCTTGGGAGAGCATTTTCTATAGGAAATCGATCTCATCCTCATAAATTCAATACCAAATGCACTAGTGTTGTGGCAAGCTTCAAGTCAACAAATCCATTGCAGACTATATTTGCAATGCACAGATTGCAACTAAAGGTTCAATATGCTGCAAGTTTAGGGAATGCAAGATACCCATATCCTTCTTATTGGGGAAGGGTTTGCTTCATTTCAACCCTCAATAGTGAGAATTGTGGACTAGTAAAGACCTTCGTTGTAACATGCCTTGTAAGCTTGCATTTATCTCAAGATCCTATTCTTGATATATTGAATCAAGATGGAATTACACCAATCGATCAAATATCACCATCAAATTCAAATGGCACAACATTAGTTGTGAAGCTGGGTATGTCATGGCTACAAAGGGATTGTAAATATGATAATATCAATGAAGGATGTCTTTATGACTTTGCAAATTTCTATGACTTTGAGAAAGAGAAAAATTTAGATTGACACAGGGCCACTACAGGATTTGTGTTTGCATTCTGTGGAAGTTCTACATGTATTTGGTACTCTATCATAAGGAATGGCTTAAAGAGTTTGAGTAAGACAGAATACATGTCTGCTGGAAATATACATGGCCATGACATCTACATCTCGATTGACATGAGTTATTCATAATTTTATTGCTATCTTATGTTGTTGAGTGAAAATGAGGAAAGTAAAGATTACCAAGTGTTGGTTATTTGTAAGATCTTTTCATGGAAAAAATATACAAACCCTCCTGACATTTTGGTGGTTCTCATGAAAACTATTGTTGTCTTACAGTATTTGATCGTATTTGTGAGATTGGCAATGGAAGATATAACATGGGAAGGAGCATTAATTCTTGAACACCTCAATTTACAATTACTAGAAGACAAACCATTTTGGGAAGGAATGTCTGTAATATCCCTTTTCCACCTAAAAATTAATCACTCTCAAATCATAGATCTCAAAGATAACTTGCAGCCAACAACAGACATGGAGATCGCAGGTCTGTAATATCCTTAAGGAGATCACTATAATTAAATGAGGAAATTACTATCAAGGAAATCACTGCAATTAAGAGGAGCGTTGCAATATATTAAGGAATCGCCATTGTGTAATATTCCAAACAACAATTAATTAAGGGAGCGCAACACTAAACATCAATCCTTAAACAACATTAATTGTTTATTAATTAATTAATAGTTAGCATTCATTTGATGAAAGGTCACAATCCTTGGAGAAGACATGTTGTTTGACGAAAGGTCACAATCAGTTGAGAAGACATGTCGTTTGGTGGAACACTATGAAGGTATTTATATTCAACATTTGGTGAGAAGGAAAGGCATCCAATCATATTCATTAAAAACATTGTAATTTGTACAAGCATCAACAAGGCTCTTAAGGACGTAATCCCTTAATTGCAAACATGATCTCAAGGACGAAAACCCTTGTTATCAAATAGTCCAAGGACGAAACTTCTTATGGATTAAATACTTTATTATTCAAAAATTCTGAAATTAAATTCATTTTATTATATAAATTATTTCAAGTTTAAAAATTAATAATTCTTTTTTTTAAAAGGGATTTCCAAGTATCCAAATTCTTGCATAATATTCCGATTCAGAATATTACAGAAGCTAGCAAATCTAGACGGGGAGTAGACAGAGAGGTAAGACGGATAGAGATTCGGAGGAGGTTAGACTGATAGTAGTGATGATATAACAAGATAGTATGCAAACATTTCTCGCAAAGTACCACGAGTCGATCCCACCCCATTCATGGTGCACGCTCTGAGGTGTGCAGTCAGGGGGATTGATGCGTCAACAAGTCGCTGCATGAGTAAGCAACAACAAAGTGATAAAATTGAAATATTAGTTGTATACATATGCCCCACTTGGAAGTTCATCATGTGTCACAATAGTGTAATGCGAGATGGTGCTTTGGGAAAGATACATGGCAACACCAAAGAGCATAACTTAAAAGAAATGCTGAAATAATTGAAAATAAAAAAAATGAAAATACGTACCTTCCCTTTCCTTGTTGATTGTAGATGTTGCTACGTGTGTGGTAGTTAATAGAAGGAACCCATTGAGAAGAATGAAAGGCCGATTTGAAAAATAATATAAAAGTCCAATTTTTTGCAAATTTTTTCTATTAGTACCTAATCTTTTTTCTATTTCACTAGGATTCTAAGGCTTCTTTTGGTTCGGTAAAAGGACCAACAAAAACAAAGATATGGGCAAAATACAAAATCTCGTGGTAAACAATTGAAAGTTTCAAAATTTGATTTTTTTACTATAAATATGTAAAAACTAATCATTTGCACATCTGCTATTTTTTGGAAAACCAGAGCTCTGTTTATCCAAATTTAGCGCTACGAGAGACTATGGCTCGTAGATGAGGAGGCGGATGTGCGGGAGGATGCATCACAACTGCAGTCGGAGCCGCATAGGTAGGTGGTGCAATTATTGTTTATGTTGTCATTATGGTGAAAATGAACTAGATTAGGAAATTTGGGCACTGAAGCAAATATGTGTAGTAGAATTTGCCCCAACAAGTGCCAAAGCGAAGCTAAAAATAGGATGGATAATGGGTAGTTGACGAAAAGTCAAAATTAGTGCCAAGGGTATTTATTAGGCTAGGGAAAAAAATCACAACCCTTGGCCAATACAGTGAAGCAATATGTTTGTTGATATCGTAGGGTATGGCCAATGCAGTATAAAATTGGTAAAATGACCGATACTGTAGGGTATGGCCAGTAGCATTAAATAAATATGGTCGGTGCAGTTTAATGCTTCGCTGATGCAGTAGAAAGGGTAAGCATGGCTGATCTCGTAGGGTATGTTCGATGTAGTAGGATGATGTGTTGGCCGATATTGTAGGGTATGGCCAGTGTAATAGAATGATATTTTGCTCGATACCATAGGATATGGCCCATACATTTAGAAATTTGCCATCGCTGGTACGGTATGGTATGGTTTGTGCACTTGTAAAATTAAGGCCGATGCAGTTGGATGATTTGCTAATGTAGTAGAAAAATGCAAAACATCGTTGGTACAATAGAATGTAGGGACCATTTTAACTTTAAGTACTGTTTTTCTTTAGTTTTTAATTTTTCTTTCATATTTCTCAATCAAAGTCTGATTGTGCTTTGTTTTTTGATATTTTGTAGAGATGACGACGATTTTGGTGGAGTGTAGATGCCAGCTGGCTATTGGACGTACTAGAGAGATTTTTGATGACAAACATAGCTCCGCTCGTGAAAAACTAAAATGATGAAAGACAAAATCTTAAGTAGATAGAAAAATCAACAAACAACTAATGTAAAAATAAGATAAAAATGAATGTAAAACATTCCCAATGTAAGTAAAACAAAACATGAGATATGATAAACATTGTAAAATTAAAAATAAATAAATTAAAGATCATATCAAAAGGCAAGACAAATCTGACTGTAAAAAGAAAATATCCAATGTAAGAAAATGAGAAAGATAATCAAACAAAGGATATGTATGAAAAAAATGTCATCCAATATAAGTCAAGTCAAGTCAACTTGAATCAAACATAAAGAAAGACACAAATGATTATATGTTACATCCGATGTAAGATGAGAAAAGACTTAAATCAAACAAGGGCATGCATAAAAGATAAGCCAAAGACTCCAATGAGTGAAAACTCAAAATCAGTACTTGTACTAAAACATAATGTAAGATAAGATAAGATAGAGACATGACTATGATGACTAAGATGGTATGAGTGGTGATGGGTGTTTGTGAGGAAGGCTTGATTGTATTGATGACTAAGATGGTATGAGTGGTGATGGGTGTTTGTGAGGAAGGCTTGGTTGTATTCCCCAAGGTCTTATAATGCAATTCACAAATTGAAAACCCAGGTGGTGTTATAAATGGTAGTTAAAAATTAAATTTGAAGCAAAAAGATAGAAAATGGGATGTAAGGAAAATGGATGTTGTCAAATAAAAACAATATCCATCAAGGGGATATCGGGGAAGTTGTGATCAAAATATAAGGATGCAAGGCGTCACAAAGGTGATGTAGAAATCCTTAATGGAGACGAGACACTCTCGTCAAGAGGGTAAGGCTAAGAACTATCAACATCAAGTACCTAGGGAACCCCACCTAACAAGCGCAAGTTTGGGCTACCAAGTGAAGTATATAGATCATCCCATGAAGGCTGTATGCATGAAAAGTAAAAGGATCGTAATTTCCCACAACGCGTTCCCCGCTCTTCAAGACCCCTTATAGAGCCGTCGATTTACTATGAAGATTGGGTACTTGTATGAGAAAGTAGGTGGCACTAGAATGTAAGAAGATAAATAATGATAAAATGAGACCTCCTACCCTAGTCTATTGACCTACCGCACCCCAATGGACCTCGGCTCTATCATGAGGCCAACTGTGGAGTTTGAGCTTCGACTAGAATATGAGATGTGCTGAAAAGATCACGTGTTTTAGTGTGATTTGAATTTTAAGATATAATTTGCCTTTCTATTTTCCTCTGTATGGATTCAGAAAAAACCTAACATGGGTGATAAAGATGATTGTCACAAGAGAGCTTACACTTGGTCACTTTAAGGAGAGAAACTAAAGACCTTGGTGCCTTAAAGACTCCTAGACTTGCACCACGTGAAGGAGTGAAATCTAGAAACTAACCTAAGTGTGCCTTAAGTGAAAGGAAAGGGAAAGATGGGGATTGTGTAAAATCCATCCATGTGCAAAAAGGTGATACAATGATGATATGCTAGGAGTTGACCACAACAATGGAGAACTTTGTTTCAGAAGTGACTGGGTTAAAAGAGGGGATTTGAAAATACATGGAAATGTAGGTCAAATCGTGGAAAGGAGACCCAACTACGGGAAACACTATTTGAAATGGTAACCATGTCACTAGAGAAGCCGTACTAACCTACACAAGGTTAAGCACAAGCATTGATAAGAGAAATCATTCCAAAGGAGGGGGAATTTAAGAAGATGTCAAAGAATCACTATGAAAATGGTAAAAAGTGTTATAAAAGAAACCCAAAGGTGATACCTAAGATCCACAAAGGAAACTAAGGTTGACTGCAAATCATCCCAAAAGAGGGGGAAGTTAAAAATACTGGAAAAGAAAAACCCAAAGGTGATTCCTAAGATCCGTAAGGGAAACTAAGGTCTACTGTAAAGTGATATAAATGCTGAAAAGAAAACCTAAAGGTGATACCTAAGATCTACAAGGGAAACAAATGCCAATTGTAAAATGATATAAACGATGAATACATGCTGAAAAGTAAGTTGTTGAAATGTAAAAGACCATGATATAAGCAAGATATGTACAACAAGCATCACAAATACTAAAAATAATAATATGAAATCCAATCATGTGACGATGTGAAGTAAATGATATGAAACAATTGTTTGCTCACAAGTGTCGTGAAAGATCTCGACACACATCATCAATAACATCTTTTAAATCTTCCTGCAACTGAGATCTGATTCTAATCATGGTCTCTTCTACCCTTTTGAGACTCATGCTAGGACTGCATGGTGGACGAGATCCAAGGAAAAAGTAGGCACGCTAGAAGGAGGTCATGGGGCCTCCTAATGGGAATAGTCAATGTAAGGAATATGCAGTGCACACACATCTCTTCTGGTCTGGGGGATGGCTTTGGTCGTAGGGGAGGCAACTCCTTTGTCCTAGATGGATCGTGTGAGCATTGTTGGGAACCTTGAGGCAGGGCCTCAAAAAGTCTGTTGAAATGTTGTTGGATAGCTCCACATCTATCTGTGTGATGTGCAGAACCATTGATGCCAAATATGATACATATTTCCACATTTGGGGATATAATCGAATGTGTGATCTTTGGAGGTGACATGTTTTTTAGACTAGGAAACTTAGTTGCTTTGAGATGAAGTGCATTAATATACTGCTCGAAGAGATCAATAATGAGTTGAACTAATGTGTACTAGTAATTTTGGAAGTAATAAGAGTCGCCTATGATTAGAAGGTTTAGGTGATCAACTATCCATGAGTATGTGATATAATTTATCAGCTTTTGTTATGTTAAAACTATTTAACAATATCTATGCACTTGAGCTGAATGTATCGAATACCTTATGAAAATCGCAATACAGTTATTCATCTTGGGTGGGTGGGTGTGGTGTCGATATATGACCTATGTGGCGAATATTGGGGTCTGTTTAAAATCTTGTCAAACAAATCATCATTATCATGGCATAGAGTAGTTGAGTCAGGAAATTGATTTTGTTGTAGATATCTTTGATATGCTCTGCACTGTTGCTATGAGTGACCAGATATTGTGAAAACAATATGGTGCTACTATTTCTTTGGCGGACATCTTTGGTGCGGGCTGTATAAGTGTGGCCAACATCTTTGGAGGAAGCAAGCTCAATGGATTGGAAAATGTATTGAACCGATAGGATCTTGTCATAGCGCAATCATTAAGCATGCTCCAAAGAGGCTTGGAAATAATAGGAAGTGTAAGTGAAGTAGAACGTAGGGTTGGCTCCATTTTAGGACCTGTCAACATTAACCAAAGAAGGAACAATGTCAGGGAAGTCGGAAATAGAGGGAGCACTAGGTTTAATGATGTCAATTATATTAATGCTAAAGGAAGATGATGGTTGCTCGAAGGAGCATTAGAGAGAGGAACGGTACTGAAGGATTTCCGCATCCATAGCTTGGGCGTAGCCAAATAAATATGGGGCATCCAGGGTGTAATTGTTGTTGTAAGTAGGATTGGTGAGATCTATGTTAAGGGATTCCACCACAATGTTGCTAGAAGATGTATGTTAAGTGGGCTTCTTAGGAATGACACAAAAGTGGGAAACTTGTCAGTCAGTTTCTTGCGAGAATGAGGTTGCAAGGTGGGTGGTAATTGAGCAATGATGCTAGAGGGAAGATTGGATGTTTTAATTTTCAAGCTAATCTCATCGAGCTCGTCATTGTTAGAATCTAGGAGGTTGGGTGGAATGTGGCCCACAAGTTCAAGGTGACCATTGTAATCTCGGTTTGAGTTGATGGGATAGTTAAATGCTTATATTTTACGGAATGGAATGCTAGGTAAAGGTTCAAAGGTTGGGTTTTTGAAAAGCATCATGTTCTTGGAATTATTCAAAATTTAAAGGGCTAGTATCACTTTGTATCTTGTAAATAACACCCCTGTAAGGAAATTTCACGCATTGGCATGTTGAAGAGGCCAATACCCTCATACGATGAGTTCAAGGCCGGCCAAACAAAATGTTATATGATAGAGGCAAATTGAAAATCATAACCTTAACTATAACCGTAATAGGAGGTACTGTGATAGGGAGCCAAACATATCCTAATGGAGGCATTTGTCTTCGGTCATATCCTTGGCACGTGCTCTGGGTAGATTTAAGGTTACATTTAGAGAATCCTAAAGTTTTGATGAATTCTAAGGAGAGAACACAAGTGCTAGAACCTTCATCTATCAAGGCTCGCTTGACTCGAATATCACTTACTTGGACACTAATAAACAATGGAGGGTCATCTGCACGAAGTAAGATTTTGTCATGGATCATAGATGCTATGGGATTTTTTTAACAAAAGAGAGGCATATGTAGTTTGATCAACCTGGATGGACATTTCTTCACATTGCTGTAAAATGATTTCCTCAGACTCGGGCAAGGTAGCTTCTTGCCCCATAAGTGGTGGTTGAGGAATGTTCATATCGAACAAAAATTGCATAAGACGGTTTTTGTGACGTGGAGAAGTACTCATGAGCTCCAGAAATGGGATTTGAGATGAGTACTTAGAATTTTTTTCTATGGGATCCCATTCATCAAAGCCAATGTGAGTTGGATAGGACTATGAAAGAGGGACTGAATTATGACACGGATCAATTGAAGAAGTGAACCTGGATTGAATTTGATTTGGAATCAAAGCATGCGGTCTTGGTGCTGCTAGTACAGTTGAGGTAGGCCAAGCCACCTATATCGATCTGGTCGATGTAGTTGGTGGCACAAACATCAGAAACAAACTATATTGGTTTGGTCGATATAGTAGAATCAAACTTAGGGGTAGAAATGGATTGTACTGGGTTGGCCGATACAATAGAAACATAAATTAGTCAGTGAAATAGATCGTATTGCCTTGGCCGATACAGTTGGACTATATTTGAAGATGGAAGACTGTATCGAATTGGCCGATATAGTTGGAACAAACGTGGATGGAGAAACAAATTGCATCAGGTTGGCTGATACAGTTGCAAAGGTAGGGAACTGTATCGGGTTAGCTGATATAGTTGTGAAAGAAGGAAAGCGTACCGGATTGGCCGATACAGTTGGGCTATTTGAAAGCACGGAAGTGATAATTAATTTAGATTTCGTAGCTGTAAAAAGATGTGAAAGATTAACTTGAACTGTTCTACTAGAAGTAGGATAAGGAATATGAGGCTTAAGAGGATAAGGATTGATGTATGAAACTACCCGCTTCACATTGTTCATGTTTACCAAGTATTCCGCATCCTTAGAAGAATGAGGGTTGACTGTGGTTTCAACAACATTAGTGGCTAGTTAGGAAGGGGTTTGGTTTTGATTGTTAGGTTGTTGATTTGGAGTGTGATTTGGAAGTGGATAGGAATAAATGGTAAGGTGAGTGTTGGCTTGATGAAGTGTGTCATGCTTCACCTTAGAGTCATGAGCCTTGGCTACCTTATCATAGGCTTGGTGTTGCTCTCTAATCATAGCTTCAAGATCAAAGTTTGGACCAAAGAAGAATTTGAAAGCTAGATGTTTAAGTTGCTAGCAAGTCTCGCGGTTTTTTTAGGATCATGCCAATGAGCATTGCGATGGGAAGTGTCAAAATCTCTAGGTGTGGGGTTTAGGAAGACATTTCCTAATCTCAGCTAGGGAAAGAGGCTGATGAATTTCACAATTGTTGTTTTGGGAAGGAGGATGTTGGAAGGGACTTCCCTTGATAGGTGGGGAGAGAATCACTTTGTTGGAGCTTGTTGGCAAAATGGCATTGATGGTTCTCTTAGAATCATAAGTATAGTAGACACCATCATCTGTAACATTCTTGTTTTTAGATCTCATAAGCATTTGAGTTCCAAGCTTGGTTTGGGAAGGCTCAAATTGTCTTATAAGAAAATCTTGACATTTAGCTTGATCTAAGGCTTCTTCCAATGATTTTGGAGAAAAGTCTTGAGGATATATTGTAGTTTGGGATTAAGTGGATTGGTGAAAAGATGGTAGAGGGTTTCTTCTGACATATTGTGCTCAACGTTGTTGGTCAAAGCTTTCCGATGCTTGATAAAGGCTTGGGTAGTCTCATTGTCTACTTGCTTGCAGTTGATAAAGTGAGCCAAATTGTTTTTCAGGCAAATCATTGCATTGAAAGTGTTGAACCAATGCATTAAGTCTTCCAAGCTAGAAATGGAGTTAGAATCTATTTGATTATCCCAGTCTAAAGCATCGCTAGAGAAGGTTTTGGCAAGTAGTTTGGTAGTGGCAAAGGTGATGAGTTTAATCCAATATTTGTAAAGGTTACCAAAGGGCTTCAAATGCAAAGCAAGATCAATAGATCCAGTATAGGGGATTGTAGGAGTGATGCCACCTATGTCAATGTTTGCAATTTGAGGGACTAAGGGTTCATTTTGGAGATGTTTGATGACTTTATTGCAAAGCAATGGTTGCAGAATGAGATTACCATGAGCGTCTCTTAGGTGTGGTAGGGGCGGCATTTTAATTTGGCACTCCCCATCAAAGCTATTAAGGTTGACTTTGCATTTTGCATCACTGGTCACTATTATTGGCTTGAATGTTAGCCATTTGGCTCATTGCTTGTAAGATGATTTGATTACGATCGAGAGTGTTCTGGTTAGAAGTAGAGGCTTGAGCAGCGGGTTGGGTTGCGTTGGATGTAGCATTAAGATTGGTATTAACTTGAGCACTCTGGGTAGGCCCACTAAATGAAAGGCCCGCCATGTTGGAAGCAATACTAGGTATGGTGGATGAGGAAGGAAATGAGGAAGTCGCAAATTGATTTGCCCCAAGTCTTGCGGAAAAATTATGAGTAGGGGAAGGACACTCCATGTGGGGTGCCATCATGAGATGATAAACAACCGCAGGGTCCTTGCCCTTATGCTCAAGATGTTCATGTAGATAGATTATCATTTCGTTTGGACATTCTATGTCACATTCCTCTTCAATCTTACGGTCCTGGAGTAGGTGACCTCGTCTAGCGGTTTTAGGATTGTTAGATGGCTCATAGCATTTAGATCTAGTGGAAGCCACATGGTAATTGCTTGGAATTTGATCTCGAGTCATGGCAAAATGATAAGGCATGTAAGCCTGTTTGGAGTCTTTATTGGGATTGGTTAGTTCCATAGCATTAGGATTGTTACAAAATCCTTGAAAGTCTTGGCGGGTTTTCTCTTTGGATTGATCCAAAAGTTGTTCCATAGTGGAAGAGAAAAGATCAACTATACTAAGCTAGCCAGTGCAACTAATTGAACAAGAATTCTATAAATAGATTGTATAGGTTGGTCAATATAGTTGAGAACTAAAACAAGAAATATCAAACTGTATCGGGCTAGCCGATATAGTATCACATAAAATAACTGTATCGGGTTGGCCGATACAGTTGACATGGAATTGACAAAGTTAAACTGTATTGGGCTGGCCGATGTAGTTAGAAAGACACACAAAACTATATCGGGTTGGCCGATGCAGTTGTCACACAACACAAAATGGTATCATGTTGGCTGATACAACGTGGAAAGCAAACAAGTTAAGAGTTAAACTAAGTAGTAGCAAAATCAAAGTATGGAGGTATAACTAAGCAGGGTGTGTTTCATTTGTAGGCTCTCAGAGATATTGATCCTAGGCAAAAATATGAACAAGACCCAAAGGGCACTGACTATGGAGAATTCCGCTGTCTTGTAGTTGCACTATCCCATCTTTGAAGTATGTTGAGAGTAACTTCCCAGGTCGAACTGCTCACTAGTGCACTACAAAATCAAATAGTTGAAATGTTTTCTATAGGTTAAAAAACAAAACCCTAGGCGTTTTTTATATACTGTGAGGTACGTGAAAACTAAAGTCCATACATAGTGTTGTCTAATGACATGAGTATTGGCGGAGTACCGTTCAAACCACGGCTTAGGTAAAAATGATGACCATTTGGCCCAAAATGATGCCTATGAGTTTTACAACTGTCGAAACACAATTCTAGAAAGGCAAAATCAAAAGTAAAGATAAAATTGATTCAGATCAAAAACAAAACTTACAATATGCAATGAATTGAACAAACACTCAGAATGGTATTGGGCTGGCCGATACAGTCAAAAGTAAAAACTGATCAAACAAATTTGTATTTGGTTAGCCGAGACAATTCGAAGCACACACAAAACTATATCTGGTTGGCTGATATAGTTGGGATAAAAACATAATGGTATTGGACTGGCCGATACAGTTTGGAAGAAAATAGGATACTGTATCGGGCTGGCCATATAGTTGTTAAGACCAATGAACATTATTGTGTTGACCAATACAGTTGGACTGGAAGATGTATGATGATTTTGACGATGCCGCTAGAAAGCCAAAAGGACAAACATAAAATTGATCCAACCAAAGGTGGGATAAGATTCACGTCGGGTTTACTAAAAAGTATGCATGGATTTAACAAAATGTATACATGGGCTAGGATGACCTACGATTATCCCTTTTCTCTCAATTGACTAGGATTTGAATAAGGTCAATCAAATAGAGTTTGTGTATACTTGGACGAGTGGGTAAGGACCATGATATCTGTATATCTGGTAGAGGGTAACCTACAACTCAAATGTCACAAAGCCTAAGCCTAAGCCTAAGCCTATGACATAGAGGATATAACTCTCACTACACTTTAACAAAGGTAAATGATTGTAAAGATGCAAGTAAAGTGAATGATTGTAAAGGGGTACAAGTAAAGTAAATGATGAGTAAGTGATTATAAATAAGGTAAGGTGCAACGGTCGATCAAATGGGGGTCTATGCAACCTAAGGTGATAGATGACAAGCCTAAGCAACCCTATATCTCATAATTCACATACTCGTACTTGGCAAACAAAAAAAAATTTGATTCGACAAGTTCTCGACAATATTCGGTAAATACTCGACAATTAAAAAAATAATTAAATTTCTTAAAAAAACATAAAATTTATACAAATTACAGTTACAATATGTATCAAATGAGTCTGTAGAACGTTGGTGAAGTGTTTTCTATTATATTTGAATACAAATAGAGTACAAAATCGCATAATCATGCGAATACAAAAATAAATAGATACTTATAATTAAATTATGATTGTCATTGAAAATCATCATCATAAATTGCGTATGGATGCAAGTTGCAAATTATAAGCACCTACAATTTCCTCTTCCTCGTTCTAGTGAAACATATGGGAGACTAAGAGAGTCTAGGCTTCACACTTTGCTGTGCTTCTTTGCTTTGTATAGTACGTTGCGCCTGTGGCTCCACCATGATACCAGATGGTAGTGACTCCTCTTCTGCCTCATGTTCGACAACATCTACGAAGATGCCATCTAATCCAATCTCTCATACTTTTGTTGTACCACTGCCTACACCCTTCATATCTTGCCTTTCGAAATCAACAATCTCGTCCTTTGTGAACAAGGGGGTCTCCTCATCCTGTGCAGTCCAGCGATTGTAAGGATTGATCTCATCCAAATCAATAGGCTCCTGTGATGTCCTCCACCTTGTGCGAAGCCAAAGGTTGTATTGCACAAAAACCAGGGCATTAAGGTGTCGTTGAGTCAACTTATTGCGCTTTTTCATGTGAATGGCCTCAAACAAACTCCAGTTGCATTTATATCCACAAGTGCTACAAGGTTGAGAGAAAATTCGAAGGGCTAGCTTTTGAAGATTTGGGGTATTTCCACTCCAATTTTGCCACCACGAACCTGCAAACAAAATATTCAAAAGTTTATAAGTAATTAATAATTGTAAATTTGTAACTTGTAAGTACTAAGGTAGAAGTAAAGACTAATATTTTTATTACCTAGTGTCTGGGTGGATCCACCATCAGCTAGTGCCAAAGAAAAGAGTCTTCCCCTAGCTTGCTTGTAGTTCTGTAACTTTGAAATAATGAGGTCCCTCATCTCACCCTCAGGGTTCATAATCTCAATGTATGTTAAGAGGCCCAACATAACCTCCCCAGTAACATCCGTGAAGCCATCATAATAGAAAATCTTGGGATTAAGGTAGTATTCCGCTGCATGAATGGGTTGGTGCAGTTTATTGCTCCACCTCCGATCAAGTATCTCCCAAGTGGGATTAAATTTGCCTTTATCCCCCATATACAAGTTTTGGATGGCCTCATAAATGTATCCCATTGGATTTTTCTCCCCATCCACCATTCACAAAACCCCCTCACAAAAGGCTTCGACACCTACAAAGTTACAAACAAATTAAAGCTACAAACTTGCAAATAAAGTAAATACTTTAAAAAATTGAAAATAAAGGAATCGACTTGATGAAATTAGAAGTTACTTTGATGATCTCTATAGCTCTATTCGCAAAGGCATCATCAAAAATTGTCTTTGCGGTTCTCTCTCCATCATCTTTCTTTGAATCTGATGAGTTTAGCTATGCTTGACTCACAAACATTTGTTTCAACGATATTAACAAACCACAAATACTTTGCAACATTAGGAAGTTAGTTGCAAACCTTGTGACACCCGCTCAGACAAGCTATTTCCCTTGGCATGATCGCTCATCAAGTTGAGAACCTAAGGATGATTATAAATGTATTTGGTGATGTTTCTGGCATCTTCTACAATTGGTCTCACTCAATTAATTTTGCCTATGTCCTCCAAAAGAAGGTCAATGCAATGTGCTGCACAATGGGTTCAAAAGAGTTGTGGATACCTCTCCTTAAGTGGTCTCCCAATGGCCACATATACGGCTACATTGTTAGTGACAACTTGCACAACATTCTCAATTCCCACCTCTAAGACAACCTCCTCGAGCATCAGGCTCAATTGTTTTCCATTCTTTACTTTGTTAGAGGCATCAGTTGAGTTTTAAAAAACCATCCCACCATTTGAAGCCGTTAAAAAATTGATGAGGGTTGCAGTTCCTTCCATTCGTCCACCTATCTGAAAAAATGGTGCATCTAAATTTTCGCCACTGCTTCTTTTGTTCTTCCAAAATTGACTTTGCATCTTCAAAAACATCTTAGAGCAACCTTGCACTTAAGTCTCTTGGAGAGGGTGCTTTTTACCCTTTCCTTGCAACTCCCTATCAATACCATCAACAAGTACTCTCAATACAAGGTCTTTGCCACGTTGAAGGGAAGGTGGTTGTAATACCAGAAATTTGCCCAAGCCCAAGCCCAAGCCCAAACATAAGCCGGAGTAGGAGTCAGAACCGGGGGAAGGTTCACTTGGTGCTAAAATAGATAATTGAACATCCTCCACGAGTAATGTAGTTGGAGGACATTGCTAGGTGTATTCCACTCCAGATACATCTGGGGAATTTTATAGAAGTATCAACGGAATCCATGGAAGAGGTAAATTTCCTTAGAGATTGAAGATTTATTTATATAAGAACGAGCCTCTTATGAAACTAATATCAAAGGGATTGAAGATCTAGTACCAAAGACACCAGAACAGTTGGAACAACCAAAACAACTTGACCGATAGGGGGGAAAGAGCATAGAGAGGGAATCCGAGGGTGAGCAAGTAAACATACAGTAAACTGCCAAAGGACGGGTCAAGTACAAAGACATGTCCGGAGTAGAGGAACTTTTGACAAAGACCGTTCTAAGGAGGAAGATTGTATTTAGAAGGCCATTTCATATAATAACCATGAACATGAGTACCCTGACCCCATCATTGGAAACACAAAAGTTGCCAAACTTTATTGGTGACGGATCTAAAGATATGATACGACACTAGTGTACATGCATCACTATCTGGATTGCCAATGAGTAGACAAATGATTGAATGTGGTTAAGATGCTTCCTTGCTATCCTTAGGGGAATGGCCATCGATTGGTACACTAATGCATCAAGTACTAACAAAGCAACATGGTCAAACACTTAGGCAAGCGTTTGAAAAGGAATTTACTCTTGAGGGATGACAACAAGATTGTTGCAGAAATATACAACACCAAACAAGGTAAGCACAAGATGGTTCAAGCCTACAATAAGACTCAAGGAGTTGCTTGTCAAACTTGAGAAGGAACCAGCCAATGGGCTGAAAAAGAGGTGGATTATTAAAGGTTTCGTTCCTCCATTGAGAAAAAAATGAAGGTAGTCCCCCCTTTATCATATGAAGACGCCTATAATTGAGTGATGAACATTGACAGTGAAAATAAAACATCATACCACACACAATAAGACGAAGTGAAGATGAGAACCTTGATTTTAGTGACAACAAGCCATGATCTGTTCAAGCTCTTTAGAACGATGTGCTCCGAATGATGAGAGAATTGCAAAAACACGCTAAGGAAGAAGGGAAGGATCTTTGGTGCACCGATTGTACAATAGAAGGGCACCCCATGGCCAACTATTTGAGAAGAATATTTTGTGAAATCTGTGAAGTCAATGACCATGATATAAAAAGTTTCCCTTACAACTTAAAAACAAAAAAACCAATAGAACAATACACAATGTTAGAACAATATGGAGGGAGGTGGTAGCCACATCTAGTTCGATGAGCAAGGTTGGCCAATGATTTAGTGGCAGGAGTCAACCAGTGGGGCCATTTTGCAAGGGACTACCTTGCCAATTAAGTTGACATCGGACTCATGTAGATGGTATGGAACTAGAGATCATAAGGATGCAAACTGCCTGAAGTAATCAAACATCAATACACTTGATGTAAGAAATGAAGTGGTGATGGCAATCACTAGGGTGAAGCAAAGAAGATAACTTACCTCGACCCATGTATAGAAAAAGAACAAATGGTTGATGCAAGAGCTGAGGTGGAATTGGCAATGGTGGAAGAACAAAGACATCCTAGTGAATCTACAAGTACATTGACTAGTTGGCTTGAGTTAGACAAATAAATTGCTAGACAAGTTTTGTAGACCACCATACCCATCAAAGTAGTGGATCTACAAAGCATTCTAGAACTCAAGAATGTTATAACCATGACTATTCAAGACAATGATCACGATACAAAGTGGGTGACACAGCTTGTGTCTATAGGAAGAACATCAACAAAGAGAATGAAGGGTGAGAAACAAAGAGTTCATTATTGAACCCCCATGGTTAGGAAATCAGGTAATAGATCCAATGCTCCTAGCAATGAACTTGCCCTGATGTCCAACCGTTGGCCACATGGAGAATTTAAGCTTGAATGTTACTAATGCTATTATTGATGGCGGTTCTGGTGTGAACGTGCTTCCAGAAGAAACTTGGAAAAGTTTGGGAGAGCCAACTATTTCGCCACCAACTTTCCAATTAGTAGGAGCTGATTAAAACAAAACACAGGTGTTGGGAGTCCAGAATGCTCAAAAGGTAATTATCAGTACCCAACCTTTATACTGAACTTTGTAGTTATTTCTTTAAAGAATTTTTTTTTATGATGTATTATTGGGCCGAGGCTGATTAATAACAGCCAAGGCAGATCATAATTGGAAAATGAAGCTCCTCTTGATCGAGAACAAAGGTCAAAAGTACATCATAGATCTAAAGAGTTAGTTAGTGAGGAGGCTGTCTCATCAGATGACTCATTAGATTATGATACAAAAGATATGGAAGAGTGGAATAAAATGAAGAGGGACCATTGGAGTTACACTCATGCTCCAAGGATGAAATGAACTCCCTCAACAGTCTCTTCCACTAGAAAATGGAGGACTATGAAGTGTTTCAACCTAAGTGCAACTTCGTTGAGTTCATGGAGATAGAAGAACATGAAGGTTTTGAAGGAAATGGGTACATGATGAAAGACATTCTTGAATCAAGGAGGAAACGACATGCTGAGAAGAAACTAAATTCTGTAGTTTCTAATCAAGCAAAACCATCATCATCGGGTCCAACCTACCCTCCAAAGTTCACTGAATATTGAGTAGGTGATTCAAAGATAGTTGAAAAACCTACTCACCAGCTCAGAGGTGTACAAGACATGAAATACAAAGAACCGAACATGGTAAAGGTAAATCTTGGATCCGATAATGAACCTCAAGTGATCATGATGGGAGATGACTTGGACGCTATTTTGAAGGCTGCTGCAATCTGAATCTTCATAGATTACAAGGATGTGTTTGCATGGACCTAAAAAGATTTGAAGTACCGCCAAATGTGTGTACATAGAATCGCTTTTGTGCTAGGAGCTTAGCCAAGATGAAGAAGAGCATATAGAATGAATTAGAACTATGCTTCCAAAGTCCAAGAGGAGATTGAGAAGATGTTAGAAGCAGGAATAATCTTCAAAGTGGAGACAAGTGAATGGGTATCCCCAAAAGTAAATAGTTTGAAGAGGGGGGCCGAGCAGATTATGATATGTGTCGACTTTTGAAGTTTGAATGCCTTTTACTATCAAAGACCCACTCCCAATTCCTTTTACAGATTCTCTACTGGAAGAAGTAGTAGGGCATGAGATCTATTCTTTATGGATGGATTCTCAGTTTACAATCAGATCGGCATCATCACCGAAGATAAAATGAAGATCACTTTTATTGTGGAAGATGGAGTCTATGTATATAACCAAATGCCATTTGGAATTTGCAATACTCCATCCACCTTTTAGCGGATCATACTGCACATTTTTGGCAAGATGACCACAGGGAAATTCTAAGATTTTCTCAACAATTGGTTAATCTATAGCAGTCAAGAATATCATCTATGGGCCTAAAAAAATGCATGAGACGATGCAAGGCAGCAAAGTTGGCTTTGGATCCAAAGAAGTGCTAGTTCATGGTTCCACAATGAAAGCTTGTTGGGCATAGTGTGTGCAAAATGGGACTAAAGATTGATCCAAACAAAATAAGGGTAATGGTGGAAATGGAGGCACCCAAGGATGTCATTGGGGTAAATTCCTTCTTGGAACATGTCGGATATTACTGATGGTTTATAAATCATTTTGCTTGTCTCTCACCAGTTGGACATTCTCACAAGAAAAGGGACCCAGTTCTATGGTGTAATGAACAGGGGCATGCTTTTAAAGAATTGAAGGTTCTATTGATAGGTTCTCCTATAGTCAGTATATCCAAACTGGGACAGAGTTTCATGTTCACATAAAAGCTACTAATTATGCTATGGAGGCAACAATAGCATAAGTAAGAACTCAAGGGTTGGAACACCCGGTGTTCTTTGCAAGCAAATTCATGTCCAGTGCTGAAAAGAACTAAAGCACCAAGGATGACCCAAAATATGGATCTAATGTACTAGCTAATGTTTCCTTTATTCCGGATTTATGTAAGTCATGCATATAAGATTTTATTGGAAGACATCAATTTAGATAAGTTGTAGTGGCAGAATCAATATGAAGATGATCTGGACATCCTCAGAGTGGTGAAGTCAATGACTTTCAGCTTTTGAATTTGTGGGGTTTGTTATAGATGATGAATTTGTTGGTTTGTGCAAGTGGTGGTTGCGTAACCACCAGTATTTGCAGGTGACGATTGTGCTGCCCTGACTTCTTCGTAACTGCCAGTCTACATGATGTGGTGGGTTTGCCACCATACAAAACATGGGAATGGGAAAAGTTGCAAACCTTTCCACTCCCTTATGATAATGCGTTTGAGTTCTTTGACTTGTTCCAAGGTGAGAGGGCATAAGCACAACCTTTGTTGAAGGTAGAGGACATTAGAAATGTGATCAACAAGGCAGTGAGAGTCTTTGAAGCCAAATTCACATTGTAATTTGCAAGTTTGAGTCCTTTGTTCATGTTGCCTCATTGTTTCCTATCTGTGAGTGGTTGTTTTAGTAGTGTTGGTTCATTGTGAAGTGTCTGAGAACTGCAAAGCTGTTGTGTGTGCAATATTTGGATAGTGTAAGATTGACAACTGTCTATGAAGGCCATTATTGGCAGTAACTTGTACATTTGTTGAATTACATAGTGGAATTGGAGTGCAATTGCCTCACCCACTAGAGATTTTCCCTCACTTGGTTTCTGTAGGATACATAGTGTGTTCATCTTGTGGTTTGCGTGATATTTTGCTTCATCTTTATGTTCCATATTTTGCACATTTTTATATCCATAACTTATCTATGTTTTAGCATTGAAAACCGTCTAGAACAATCATTTGTCAGTCATTTATTTGAGCTGGGATTATTGGATCCGTGTTGGTGAAGCTTAGTGTGGAATATCCACCTAGTTTATGGATCAAATTGGTATTAGAGCTAGTTTAGTGTCAGTTTTAGTCCTTTTGTGTGTTTTTGTGTGTACATTGTAGCATATGCCCATCACTCGAGCAAGTAGTGCTTGTGGTTAGGGTATCCTAGTTCCCTTTGAAAAAGACATTTCCACATGGAAGTGGAAGCAAAAGATTAGAAGTATAGCCCATTTTGATGAAGAAGATCACTGTACAACAGAAGAGCAATTTCACAAGCTTAGAGTGGCTAGCATCTTTCTTTCTATGAGAAATCTTGATTGGTTGGAGTTCATCATGGGGATTCTCATGGAGAAGCTTGGTGTTTCTACAGAGGCCTTGAAAGCAAATGAGAAGCATGCTCCCGAGCATGAGAAGGGGAAGAATACCCTGGTGCCAACCAAGGTCCACCATTCAAGGCCGAGGCAAAGATAGAGATTCAACGATATGATGGAGATGTGAATGTGGAGAGGCTAGACCATTGGCTAGCCCAACTAGAGTTATATTTCAGTTTGCATATGATTCATGAGTGCCAACAAATTTCTATTTTAAGGTTAAAATTAGCCAATCATGCTTTAACTTGGTTTGAAAGTTATGTTCATACCTTAGTTGTTACGAAGCTTCCTCCTATTACTAAGTGGGATGATTTTAAGATGCTAATCAAGAAGCATTTTAATACTACTTGTTAAAAGGAAAAGAGGTCCACGTATTGGCAATATCTTAGACAAAAGCAAGGCCAAAGCATGTAGGAATACAGTGAGTTCTGCAACAAGGTTGTCCAAATGGGCAAAAGACAGTGGATCACGACATCTTGGTGAAGTATGTTAGTGGACTCCATAACCATTTGAGGAGTCCTGTCCTCTTGGCCAAGCTTGCAGATGTAGATGAGGCTTGTTTTCGAGCTCACTACTTAGAGATGGACAAGAAGAAGGCTTCATTTACCTTTCAAAGCACTCCAAAGCAACAAGGTGGTTCTAAAAAGGGGAAAGGTAAATAGAAAGACAAGTGTAATGCTACTTTTGTTTCTAAGAAGGATACTAAAAGGCATTGTGGGCATTGTGATGTTGATACTAATTTTGAGGAAAATTGTTGGAAGTTACATTTAGAACTGCACCCGTTTAAGAACAAGAAAAAAAAGGCTATGCCCTCTCTCAAAGGTGAAGACATTGGTTTCAGCGTTGATGTGTATGAGACTTTATGTTGTACCTCCGTCAATAGAGAGGATTGTTTGGGTAGTAGTAGTGCTCAAGAGAGTGAAATTTATAGACTTTTTCATATTAAAATTCAGATGAAGAAAACAAAAGTGGATGCTCTTTTTGATACTTGTTCACAAGCAAATTTGATAAGCAAGGAGTTGGTAGACAAATTGAAGATATAGACTTATAATCATCCAAGCCTGTATGCTTTGGGATGGGTGAAGAAAAGTGTAAACATTAAGGTGACCAAACAACAAAGACTTAAGTTTGGTATCAATGCACATTTCATTGATGAAGTTATAGTGGATGTTGTGCCTCTTGATGTGTGGGGTGTAGCCTTTATTCGTATATCCTGTATGCTGTCTTCATGAGAAGAGACAATCAATACTGTTTGGTAAAGGATGGCAAGAGCTACATCAATTCAACCTATAAAGGTGATTCTAAAATCTCTTTGGTAAGTGCCTTTCATGCTAAAAGGCTTATTGATGCAAGTGGGGAGTTTGCTTTACTTATTTTGAGAGATATTCAAGATAAACAAGACATAAAACTTCGGGTAGCATGTTTAATAACAAAGCACAAAAACATATGGGAGAGTTGGTGCAGCAGTTCAAATAAGTCTTTCATGAGCCCACGGGGTTGCCTCTGGTGAGGGCCCGAGCACAAAATTTTCTTGCTTCCAGACAATTTGCTTCCAAATTTCAGGTTGTATAGGCAGTCATTTAAGGATGCTAGTGAGGTAAAACAATAGTTACAATTTTTAATTAATTGAAGTGTAATCCGTCCTAGTACTTCATGTGGTTTTCCTATTGTTTTATTACCTAAGAAAGATGATTCATGGATAATGTGTGTTGTTATAGAGCACTTAACAAAATAACCATTGAGATTAGGTACCTTCTTCCACGGATTGATGATCTTCTTGATCAACTTCAGCATGTCAAGTATTTTACTAAGTTTGATTTGAAATCCTTGTATCACCAAGTGAAAATTAAGAAAGAGGACATTTGGAAGACAACATTCATGACAAGGCAAGGTTCGTATGAACGGTTGGTTCTACCTTTTGGGCTATGCAATGCATCGGCTACCCTTATGCAGATGATGAATGAGGCAATGAGGCCATTTATCGATTCATTTGCCAAAGTGCATCTGGATGATATTCTTGTTTTCATCAGATCTTTTGAAGAGCATATAGATCATTTGAAACAAGTTTTGCAAGTTTTGAAGGAGAACAAGATAGTCTTGAATGAGAAAAATGTGAGTTTGCTCAACAATCACTTGTCTTCTTGGGGCATGTGGTTGGAGATGGGGAATTGAGAATTGATTTGACAAAGGTAGAGGCCATCATGAATTGGCCAAAGCCTTCCAATGTGACCTAAACAAGGAGCTTCTTTGGTGTAGTTTAGTATTTGAGAAAGTTCATCAAGAATTTCTCTTCCATAGCCGCACCTTTACATGCCATTACAAGTTGTAAGATGTTTATTTTGGGTAAAAAACAACAAGATGCATTTGATATGTTCAAACATAAGATTAGCCATGCTTCGGTATAAGCTTTGCCTAATTTTCAGCTGCCCTGTAAGGTGGAAACGGATGCTAGTAAATATACTATGGGGGTTGTTCTACGTCTGTTACCATCTGAGTTATTTCATGGTGCAATTCTGAATTATTGTACATATGATAAAGAACTGTATACTCTTGCTCAATCAGTCAAGAAATGAAACTTATCTAATGGGTAAGGAAATTATTGTCCGCACAGATCACCAACATCTCCAATATTTGCAAGCACAAACCAAACTTCAACAAGCTAGACATTATAGGTGGATGGGTTTTTTTGCAACAATTTCATTTGATTATCAAATATAAGAAAGGTGTGACTAACAAACTAGCTAATATGGTATCTAGACCTCTTTGCTTTCAACCATGGTCGCCATAACTCTTCTTGAGCCTTTTATGTTTGTGTCTTACGTAGAAGGATATGAGCTTGAAGCCGATTTTAGGGAGCCATTTCTTCAAGCAAAGAGGTCCCATGGTGTAGGTTTTGAGCCCAAGGAGGATTATTAACTCTAAGATGGGTTGCTTTACAAGTTGGTTAAGCTTTGTGTGCCAAAGGAGGGAAGAGTTCAGCTAATGAGAGAAGCACATACTTCAAAAGTTCTAGGACTTTTTGGTGTTACTGTTTCTATGCTATTTTCGCTTTCTACATTCAAAGAAGGAATTAAGAAACTAAGAAGAAAAGGTCTAAGGCTTGTATGTACCTGGATGTAGTCGTGCGCACCGTAATCCAGACGAAGTGAGAACTCCTCTTTGGCTGTGGAGGAATGACACCTGCAAAAGAAAGAGACTAAGACAAAGAAGGCGTTAGATAAGGAGGTGGTGGGTTGCCAAGCAAAAGCTTGATCCCAGAAGCAAAAGCTTGAGAGATGTCAACCCACTGATTAATAAAAGATGTCTGATAAAGGACAGAAAGATAAAAGACTAAAAATGATAAAGATAAAATGAAAAGTAGAAGCAAATGCTTACCTGAATGTGCTGTCGGCCTAGTCACAGTCGCCGGCGTCGGTGGTCCTACCGGCGTCGGTTGGGCAGGGTCTGCCGACGTCGGTTAGTCTGCCGACGTCGGTTAGTCTGCCGACGTCGGTGGGGGAAGTGACCGGCGTCGGTCGGGGCAGTAATCTGTGGACGAGTTTTTTGGTCTGTGGACGGGTCTGAGACAGAGTTTTGGTCTTGGTTGAATGGTCTGGGGGTCTGGGTCTGAGAGTCTGGTTTTGGTTAATGGTCTGTGCAGAGGTTTTGGGCAGAGTTGCAGGGGTGATGGATAGAGTGTATGGTCAGACAGAGGACAGAGGCAAAGAAATGAGGATTCGGGTCTGGTCTGGTCTGGGGATAGGGAGTGCTGAATCTAGTTCATAACTTAGAAGCAGATAACTAGAAAACACAATGAAAGCACAAACAAAATACTTATCTGTGACTGGCTTGAAGGAGTGTTGCAGACTGGTGTCCCTGTTGTTGGTGCTGCTGATGAAAGGTCAGAGTCCCTGTTGTTGATGTAGAAAACTGATGCAGAGTCCTTGGAGAGTGTTGCTTGATGTGTACCTGCAGCCAAAGAGTTAGCAGTGGAAGAGAGAGGAGCCAAAGATTGACGGATTGAAGGATTCCAGAGTTTGATGTGAGAGAGAGGCGAAGGAAGGATAACGGATGTAGAAAACCATTATGAAGGCCGTCGACGCCGGCAATATCGCCGACGTCGGTCGATAGTTGACCGACGTCGGCGGTTGAGAAGGCAGGAAAAAGGCTAAAAATAGCCTTTCGTCCGTTTTTCCAACTGCCGGGTCAGCGAGTCCGAGGAAGAAATGGTCGAAGGTGGCTAAATGGACGCGAGAGGTTAAAGGGGAGAAGTTGGAATGGGAGTCTAAGCATTAATATTGGCCATGTGGGGAATGAAGGGAATCCAAGAAGGGTATCCAAGGGTGGTGAGGTGGCAAGGGAGAGAGGGAAAAGGGATTTTATTAATTTAAAATAGGATATTTATTTCAAATTAATAAAACATGGGTTAGGAGTGGTTAAGTGGACGAAGGGGACCAAGGGGGGAGAAAGGACCAAGGGGTAGACACAATTTCGGTGTCTACATTTGCCCCTTTTTGTCTTGTTGGTTGCTCTAGAAGAACTACAAGACAAAAATAGGAGTGATTGCCCTAGGTGAGGGATAAGGTTGATTTCGTCTTGTTGGTTGTTCAAGTGAACTGCAAGACAAAAATAAGAGGGTTGGGTTGCCCCGATTATGGATGAGGTATTCCCCCTCAAAGCAGGAGTCGAAGGAAGGGAACCTGAAATTGGGTGCTGATTTGACAAAGAGTGGATGAAGATGGTGAAGATGAGTGTGAACGCTGCAAAAGTCGTGATTGTGTGCATACCACTTCACGAGATGGTCAGGGTCAAAGTGTCGCAGGTCGAGGGTCAAGGAGTGCCAAAATTGAAATAACCGGGCCCCAGCATTTAGTCGTCTGCTAATTGGGTTATTCAATCTAAGCTGAAGCTCCAAATGGTCGTCGTGTTCCAGGTATCCCAGGCTCAGGAAGTGCTCTCGAAAACACGAAAATGTCACAAGTAGTGCAGATCAACCGGCTTGCGATCCTATACTTGTGAGGGTCAAAAAATAGTCTGCGCACAATTTTGCTAACCAGTCGTGGGGTAGCATACATGCAAAAACAACCAAGGCAATGTCACTTTGGAAGTGGTCGCGGTCAGAGGAGATAGGCATGATCTCCAATGGTCATTGGTCGAGGTGGATGGAATGGACGAAAGGATGTGGCCGAGCTAACCTCAGAAGACCCCATGTGATCTGAGTGCTGCCTACATAGCCCTTGTGTTAAGGGCCTCAGGCCAATGTAGTTCTCCCTAGAAGGGAGGAAGGGTCAAAGGGATGGAATTGGTCTTGGTCGAGGTCAAGGTCATGGTCAAAGAGGAAGAGAAGGTTTGTCCATCAGAGAGATGAACAAACGAGGGTGGTCGAGCTAACCCCAGATGATGTCATATCATCTGAGTGCTGCCTACATAGCCCAGATTCTTAGGGCCTCAGACCAATGTAGTTCAGACAAAGGGTCCGAGTGGTAGACAGGTGGTCAAAGTGGTCGATAGATTGGTCTTGGTCATGATGAAATGATGAGGGAAGATGATGTTGCAGCCTTTTCCATATTGTGTAATGGTGTATTCTGCAACATTGGTCAAGAGGTCTTTCATCCCTAGCAATTTTCCATAGTCGTGATGGATGTATGCTAAAAATGAATTGAGGTCTATTTATGCTTCAGCAAGTATTGGTTTATGCTTAACATAAATTGTGTCGGGTCGATAGTTTCCATGTGTATTGTTGTCCACAAAAACTATGTGAAATGGACTAGGTCATGTCATTGGTCTGAAAATGTTTGATTGGTTTGGTTTGGGTTTGGGTTTGGTTGGATAGATAATGATTGGGTTGGATGCGTGACCAAGATGTGTCAAAAGTGAAAGGCGAATTGCTCTTTCATTGACAAGGACCAGAATGATGGCATAGGTAAGGGGTTGTTTAGAAACAAAAGACCCGTTTATGCATCGCGTCGTTGACCAGTGTTGTGTTAGAGAAGCAATCGAATCACTTGACGTTAAGTGAGCTCAAAATCCCTTGAGTATGCAGGGGTGATAGGATTGATAATGAGATGGAAGGGGGAACCCTTTTTGGCAGGAACAACTTTGCCCCTTTTATAGGTGACCCCGAGAACGACTATAGACAAGTCCATGACTCTAAAGTTTTGTCAGTGAGTTTTTTTTTTTTTTTTTTTTTGAAGGCAGACTGATCGATGCGGGAAGCCTGCGATGGGATGTTGTCTTGCTTTGTGGTCATGTCGTGAAGCTGATCGATGCGGGAAGCTTCAGAGATAGTGCTGCGTATGTAGCAAAATTTATGCATAGCCATCCTTCGAGGGAGTGGTCTATATTCTGCTTTTTATGTTTTTGATATGACTTTGGCCTAGCTGTCCTTCAAGGGAGCAGTCTAGTAAATACAACAATGATGATGCAACTGTCCTTCGAGGGAGCAGTCTACATTTATAGTTTTATGACCTTGGAATATGCATCCCATTTTTATATATATTTGATTGATTTGCTGACTGGACTTTTGGTCATGGACTTGACTATAGAGGTTTAGAGGGTTTCCCTTTTATTAAGACAAAGCATTCATGCTTGACAAAAGGGTTAGGATTGAGGGTTGAAGGAGATAGGAATGACGGTGACGGGGAGTGCTCAAGGGATCGAGCTCAAGTTAAACGTCAAATGAATAATTACTTGACTAACAGTGGACTGGTCAAAGATGCAAGACATAAAAGGGCTCAGGTTCTGACAAAGTCCTGACCCATGATTGTGTTATGATGCAAGGTCCGAGTCAATTGAAAGCAAACTTGCCCCATTTGCTTCGTTCCAAATTGGTCACATGTTGATTGATGTTGAAGGAGTTGGTCAATGTTTGGTCAAAGTTTGGGGTCGATGCTGAAGAAGTTGGTTGATATTTGATCAAGGTTTGATTGAGGTCAGTTTGAACGTTTGGTCGAAGATAGACTGAATGTTTGGTCGAGGTCGGGTTGAGGTGGGTTGTTGGTCGAGGTTGGGTCGAGGTTTAGGATTAAAAGAGTGATTGATATGTGGTCGAGACTGGGTTGAAAGATTGGTTAAGGCTTGGATGAAATTTGAATTCCCCCAGCGGCTAGGGAGAATGTTTGATAGATTGGTCAAGGTCGGTTGAGGCTTGGTGGTCAGATTGACTGTGTTGATGTCAAATAAGGGGGTTAAAGGCGGCGAAGGGACCATAGTCTGGCGTGGAGATCCCGATTTAGGTGACGAGGTTTGAGAAGCATGGGTTGGTGTTGATGATTTGTCAAAGGGGTGGTCAAGAGGATCCTTGATGAGAAGGGAATCCTTTCTCCGTTGTTGACGAATGACAGCTTTAAGAGCGCAACAACGCTCAGTGTCATGTCCTGGAGTGTGGTGATAATGACAGAATTTAGAGTTGTCGAACCAAGATGGTCTTGATCCGAGAGTTGATGAGTGGGGCGGTGTTGAAGGTTTTTGGATAATGTGGTCGAGAAGAAGGGTGTCATTCCCCAGACATTGGCGAATGACAACCTTGAGGGCACAACAATGCTCAGTGTCGTGCCCAGGCGTGCGATGATACGCACAAATGCGAGTGTCGTCGAACCAGGGGGGTTTTGGTCCGAGGGATTGATATGGTTTAAGCGGTGGGAGATTGATACGAGAGGACTGCAACAATTGCCGTAACAGCAAGGCATAAGAACTGCTAACGGGTCTGGATGTTTTGTTGCAGTGAGGGTTGGTGACTTTGGTTTAGGAGGCATTGGTCGATGGATTGGAAGAGATATATGTCTGATGGGTTGAGAGAGTAATGGAGGCGACTTGCCTCTGTGAAGTATGGGAGTAGGAAGCACCCCTATTAAAGTGGACGGATGCGGGCCCAAAATTGAAGGTAATGATGAAGGTGGGGGAGGAGTCCTCCGGTGTGGTTTAATGGCCTTCGTTGGTTTGGGGCGAGGGCCACTATTGTATGAGGCGAGGTTAGATTCGGGTTTGGATTCGGATGTGGACGGAGGCGAGTGAGATGTAGCAATCTCAGGCAAAGGGCAAGAGGAAACCGTGACTGGGTCTTCCTTGATCGAAATGGGCGAAGAGACTGGTTCTTCTCTTGGTGGAGAAGAAATAGGAGAGTGTGGCTCTGCAGTTGGATAGAGCGTAGGAATGGTCATGGTCTCGATGTGTGGTCTAGGCGTGGGGAATGTATGATCCCCCATTGATGACAAAAAGGATGAGGGTGAGGCAGCCGGTGTGGGTGCCATCAAAGCATCCTCCAATATGAGAGAGGTCGATGGAGGATTAATAGGAGAAGAAAATTCTTCATCCTGTGGAGGAGGAATAGGGGAAGAAGGGTCTTCCTCCTGTGAAGGAGGTTGGTCAGGGACAAGAGAAAAGACAGTGTCGACCGTGTGTATATCATGGTCTTGAGGGTCATTGGTCATGGTCTGGACATTATTTTGAGTAGGCGGGTGATTAGGAAAGGGTTGTTTGAAGATGTCGAGGTTTTGGTTGGGCGGGGCGTTTGGGTTATCCAAGATGAGATCCCCCTTGTCTAGCATGTCCTGGACGATGTTTTTGAAGGTTTGACAGTTGTCCGTGTCATGGCCTTTGACACGGTGATAGTTGCAAAAGTCGTTCTCCCTGTACCATGCAGGGATAGGTGTTGAGGGGTCGAATTGATGTGGTCGGATTGAAGGGAGATTGAGGACCCCCTGCTTGACGAGTTTATCCAAGATAGAGGCATATGACTCTCCAATTGGAGTGAATTGACATTGTATGGATCGACGTTGGAAGTGTTTATTGATGTAGTCTGATGTTGAAAATTGAGGTCGGTTGGTTATTGTTGAAGATGATGGTCTAAAGATGATAGTGTTTGCCGACCCCTTGGACTGGGAGTGGGCAGAAGAAGGTTTGGACGAAGAAGGGTCATTAGATTTTGCGTTGTTATTACGCAATTTGACCTTATTTTCATCGATGGCACAGAGTTCAAGCTTTCTTGCCATGGTGAAAGCTTCGTCGAAAGTGCGGAATGTCTGGATCCGCAAGGTAGAAGAGATGTGGCTGTCACATGCTCGAGAAAAGAGCTCGATGAGCTCAGATTGAGGCAAGGAGAAGGAGAGCTGGTTAATCAGGCCCTCCAACGGGCGACAAAATCGACTATTGATTCATCATCAAATTGCCTGATGGAGTAGAGGTCTGTGATTGAGACTTGCTTGGTGATGTTGATAGAAAAATGGTCGAGAAATAATTGGGCGAGTTGAACAAATGAAAAGATAGAATGTCTGGTAAGAGAGCTATACCAGTCAAGGGCAGGGCCAGAAAGAGACATAGGGAACGTGCGTAAAAGTAACGCATCGTCATGGGCAATGAGATAACAGGCATGTCTGAATGCCCGAAGATGTTGTTGCGGGTCTTCCTTACTCTGAAAGCGAGTAAATTTAGGAAGCTCCCACTGGTTGGGGTATGGTCGGAAGGGCACAGAAGGATGGATGGGTTCGTTGCAAATTTGCTCATATGACAGAGCATTGCTTGAACCAGAGATAGAGGTCTCGAGACTGGACATTTTGTCCATCAGCATTTTGATGACGTCTGCTGACGGATTGGTAGGTGGGGCACCCCCTAGGTTGTAGGGTACCTGGAAGGTGGTCGAAGAGGCGTATGACGTACTTGGTTGCGCTTGTGTAGGCACAACATATGGGTAGTGCGTCATAGGGATAGATGTCGTGGTCAAAGGGGCTTGTGTCATGAAGTTGGAGGACACAAGTTGACTAGATACCGCCAGAGGTGGTTGAGTGGCGGCACTGGTAAAAGGATAGGTTGTCACTCCCGCGTGTATAGGTGAAAGAGTGGGCGAGGTCGAGACAACCAAGTTCTGGTATGGTGTAGAACTTGGTTGAATTGTGTGCGGTTGAGGGGGTAATGAAACCCCGATGGAGGCAGGTTCAAAAATAGATGAGGAGGCCAAACTTTGCGTATTGGCCATGGTCGAGTGACTAGTCGAGACAATAGGCTGAGTCATGATGGGTTGAGTAGCGGATGACATCGATGTCATTGCTGCTGCGACTGAAAGGTCCCGCATTTGGTTTCTTGCGAGATAGTTTTGGAGGGCTTTGACATTGAGGTCCAAGAATCGTGCGAAATCTTGGTCCCCTTCTGGGACAATAGGAGTCTGGGGCGGGGTTGGTCGAGTAGGAGTTCTTTCAGTCTCCGAGTGGAACTCCATTATAGGACTGGTTATGGACGGGGAGGACGGAAGCGGTTGATGTCTCGCGTGGTCAAGAAGAGCCTTGGTTTGACTGCGTGTCAAAACCATTCAAGGCAAAAGGTTCAGGTTTCAGAAACTGTGTTTTTTCAGTTTCAGAAACTCAGAATGTGGTTTTTGGCAGAAAAAGGGTCAGGTTTTAGGCTGCTGTTTTGAAAAAAAGGACTGTGACAGTGACCGACGTCGGTTGAAAAACCGATGTCGGTGATATCAGATGGCCGACGTCGGTCAGATAACCGATGCCGGCGAGGGAAGGGTGGCCGACGTCGGTGGTAAAACCGATGCCGGTGACTGTGGTTTCCAGAAACCCAAAAGATTTGAGAGTTTTTGGAAAAAAGGAAGAAGAACGTCCTCACTAACTCAAACAAGCAGATAAGAATAGAGAAATAGAGATGGAGACAGGCAGACACTAAGCGTTAAATCCTAAGAATCAACTTTTAGAATCTTGTGGCTTATGCCTTAAAGTGATGTTTGGGGAGGTTGGCTGTTAGAAGGGTCCTAGAAGAAGTAGTCTATGGATGGTTTCAGGTTTGTTTAGGCGCTCAAAAGTCTGTGTTAGGTTCGGTACGTGGCCTGGTGCTAAGGAGCAAGCTCCCCTCACTTCACGAGCCCAGTGATAAGCTGGTCTCGCTTAGCCAAAATATACCTTGCCTAGAGATTATCCTCCGCCAGAGAACGGAGTGGGCTTTCCCCTTGGTGATGAAATCCAAGTGAGATTGCCAGGTAGGGGTAAGGTATCCGCTGGGGGATGAAATCCCAGTCGGGCCTTGTCTCAAGTAAGTTTGATGTTTGATTTAGTGCAAGTGGTTCGGTTGTGTAACATCAAGTGGACTACGATTAATTCAATATGCGGTTATTAATTACTAAGTGTGGACTAAGAAATGCAAGCAAGCAGAAATGAATGCAAAGTGTTTTAAGCCCCAAGTCGAAATGTTAAGTTGGAATGAAAACAAGTTGAGAAAGGGTTTGAAGGATATGATTTTTGACTAGTCTAGAAGTGCAAGAAAAGAAAGAAAAGTTCTTTTTATTCCTGCTTATGATGTCGTTTAGAAGAGAAGAAAGAGGTGAAGAGGGAGAAACCTAATGCACCTAAATGAAAAAAGAAGGAAAGGAACCCAAGGAAGGCCCTAAGGGTCCCACCGGGCGTGCCAGAATGTTTCTATGCTATTTTTGCTTTCTACATTCAAAGAGAGAATTAAGAAACTAAGAAGAATGGTCAAGGCTTGTATGTACCTGGATGTAGTCGTGCGCACCGTGATCCAGACGAAGTGAGAACTCCTCTTTGGTTGTGGAGGAATGACACCTGCAAAAGAAAGAGACTAAGACAAAGAAGGTGTTAGATAAGGAGATGGTGGGTTGCCAAGCAAAAGCTTGATCCCAGAAGCAAAAGCTTGAGAGATGTCAACCCACTGATTAATAAAAGATATCTGATAAAGGACAGAAAGATAAAAGACTGAAAATGATAAAGATAGAATGAAAAGTGGAAGCAAATGCTTACCTGAATGTGCTGTCGGCCTAGTCACAGTCGCCGGCGTCGGTGGTCCTACCGGCGTCGGTTGTAAAAGTCGCCGACGTCGGTTAGTCTGCCGACGTCGGTGGGGGAAGTGACCGGCGTCGGTCGGGGCAGTAGTCTGTGGATGAGTTTTGGTCTGTGGACGAGACAGAGTTTTGGTCTTGGTTGAATGGTCTGGGGGTCTGGGTCTGAGAGTCTGGTTTTGGTTAATGGTCTGTGCAGAGGTTTGTGCAGGGGTCTGGGGACAATGGACAGAATGTCAAAAAAGGACAGAGGGATAGAGGAGACCAACAGAGGGAAAGGGAGATGAGGATTCGGGTCTGGTCTGGTCTGGGGATAGGGAGTGCTGAATCTAGTTCATAACTTAGAAGCAGATAACTAGAAAACACAATGAAAGCACAAACAAAATACTTATCTGTGACTGGCTTGAAGGAGTGTTGCAGACTGGTGTCCCTGTTGTTGGTGCTGCTGACGAAGGCAGAGTCCCTGTTGTTGATGTAGAAAACTGATGTAGAGTCCTGGAGAGTGTTGCTTGATGTGTACCTACAGCCAAAGAGTTAGCAGTGGAAGAGAGAGGAGCCAAAGATTGACGGATTGAAGGATTCCAGAGTCTGATGCGAGAGAGAGGCGAAGGATGGATAACGGATGCAGAAAACCGTTATGAAGGTTGCCGACGCCGGCAATATCGCCGACGTCGGTCGACAGTTGACCGACGTCGGCGGTTGGAAGGCAGGAAAAAGGCTAAAAATAGCCTTTCATCCATTTTCCCAACTGCCGGGTCAGCGAGTCCAAGGAAGAAATGGTCGAAGGTGGCTAAATGGATGCGAGAGGTTAAAGGGGAGAAGTTGGAATGGGAGTCCAAGCATTAATATTGGCCATGTGGAGAATGAAGGGAATCCAAGGTAGACACGATTTCGGTGTCTACATTTACGACTTTCATATTTGAGGAGGTATGTTTATTGGCCTAATATGGAGTTTGATGTTGCTAAGTTCATAAGGGTATGTGTGTTATGTAGTACAAGCAAGCCTGGTAACAAGAGGTTGGGTTTGTATATGCCATTACCAGTTCCTTCGAGGCCGTAGGAGAGTATTTCCATGGATTTTATAGTTGGGTTACCTATGTCAAGGAAGGGCTTTGACTATCTCTTTATGGTTATGGATCGGGTTAGTAAGATGTGTATTCTTATTCCTTGTAAGAAGACCCTCAAAGGTAGTGATGCAATTAAATTATTTTTTGCAGATGTGTGGGTTCATTTTGGCTTCCCTAGTTCCATTGTTTTAGATCGGGACTCAAGATTTGTTGGTAAGTTTTGGGTTACATTGTGGAACAAGATGGATACCAAGCTGAAACGGTCTACCTCTATTCATCCACAAATTTATGGGTATAGAAGTTGTCAATAGAACGTTTGTATGGCTCTTGAGAGGTTAAAATAGGAAGCAACTTAAGACTTACAATGAAAATTTGGTGTATATTCAACATTTCTATAACAGGGCGGTGCATTCTTCTACTAGCAAAACTCCTTTTGAAACTTGTTTTGAATACTTACCTCCATGTGAAGTTGATGTTGTTTTGAGACAGCCATGCAAAGGAAATGGGAAAATGGATCAAGAGGACCACAAGGCTGAAAAGTTCGTTGAGGAGACTTAGCAAATTCACCTCCAAGTGCAAGAGAGGTTGAAGGAGTCACAAACCAAGTCCAAAGTAAGGCATGATCAACATAGGAATGAGCATAGTTTCTTTGTTGGAGACAAGGTATGGTTGTATTTGAGTAGAGAGAGGCTTCAAGGTAAGACTAAGACACTTAAAACCTCTCAAGTATGGTTGATTTGAAATTCTAGAACAATTGGGCGAGAATGTATTTAGACTTGATTTGTCTCTTAATATGAATTTTATTTAGTTGGCAATGTTGAGAACTTGAGCCTTCTATGTTAGACAATGAAGATGAAGGGTTGTTGCTACCTTCAATTGAAGACCTCACTCCCGATGGTTAGTTGGAATTGGAGGAGGATGTTGTGCTACAAAAGGAGGAGATGAAAACAAGAAAAGGAGTGCAAGAGCATTGGCTGGTTGGGTTAAAGGGTCAGCTACTTGGTAAAGCCAAATGGTATTCTAGAGAAGATGTGAGGAAGATATTTTCTCACTTGCAAAGTTATTGAAGCTTGTAGGGACTTAAAAGCCTCAAATTGGGGAGGTATGGACCAAAATATGGATCTCATTCACTAGCTATGCATGTTAGATGTCTCCACCACTTCCAATTTATGTAGTTCATGCTTGTAATACACTATTGGAAGACACTTCATATTAAAACATCAATTTATATAAGTTGCAAGGGCAGATTCAATATGAAGATGATCTAGACATCCTTACAAAGGTGAAGCCAACAACTTTCAGCTCTTGAATTTGAGGGGTTTGTCATAGATGACGAAACTATTGGTTTGTGTAGGACTCTGTGTAATCGTTGGTATTTGCAGGTGACGATTGCGCAATCGCCGGTCTGCATATTGCAGTGGTTTCACCATCAATCAAAACACGGGAATGGGAACGGTTTCAAGCATTTCCACTCCCTTACGATGGTTGTTTGAGTTCTTTGATAGGTTTCAAGGTGAGAGGGCATAAGTACAACCTTTTTTAAAGTACAGGACATTAGAAACATGATCAACAAGGCAGTGAGAGTCTTTGAAATTGGATTCACATTGTAATTGCAAGTTTGAGTCCTTGTTCATGTTGCCTCATTGTTTTCTAGCTATGAGTGGTCGTTTCAATGGTGTTAGTTCATTTTGAAGTGTCTGAGAGGTGCAACATAGTTGTGTGTGCAAGCGTGGGATAGTGTAGGAGTGAAAACTCTATTCATGAAGGCCATGGTTGGCAGTAACTTGTACATTTGTTGAATTATATAGTGGAAGTGAAGTGCAATTGCTTTGCCCACTAGAGTTTTTCCCACACGAGGTTTGCCCAGGATACATAGTGTGTTCATCTTGGGGTTTGCGTGATTCTTTGCTTCATTTTTTATGTTCATTATTCTGCACGTTTTTATTTCCAGCACTTATTTATCTCTATTTTAGCATTGAAAACAACATAGAACAATCATCTCTTAGTCCTTTATTTGAGCTAGGATTATTGAGTCCATGTTGGTGAAGTTTAGTGCAAAATATCCACCTAGTTTACATATCAACAAAACTTGAAGCTTTAGGTATGCTATACACAATACAAAAGTTTCAGCATAACCTGCTTGCAACTCCTTTCACTTTTTATGTGGATTGTCAGGGATTATTGTACTTAGTCAAGAAACTGATCATTCAAGGTTGGGTAAGTAGATGGTTGATGTTGTTACAGGAGTTCATATTCAAAATTATTATGAGACTGTAAAAGCCATGTGATTGCAGACCAACTCTCTAGGATAAAATTAGGAAAACCTATGGAGGGTGTAAATGAATATTTCCTAGATGCTCATTTATCCCAAATTGCAATTCTACCAGAATGGTATAAGAATATTGGAGAGTATTTATCTTTAGCTTTCTTTCCAAACGCTGTGTACACTGGCGAGGGAAGGCACTCAAAGCTTGAACATTCCAATTAATAAATGGATATCTATAGAAGATGGGTCCAGTCCACGTCTTGTGTCGGTGTGCTTGATGAGGAAATTAAAGATTTATCATAGAAGCTCATGAAGGACCAGCAAGAGGCCATATGGGACTTGATGCTACTACAAGGAAAGTACTATTGACAGGGCTTTGGTGGCCAACATTGCATGATGATGCAAAGAAGTGGGTGATGAAATGTAACAATTTCCAGCATACTAGGAAGCTATTAAAAGGAGACTTCATGCCTCTTTGGCTGTTAAAACCACTAGAACTTTTTGAAATGTGGGGCCTAGATTTGATCGGACTCTTGAAAACAAGTAAAGTTTACTATTGCAAATACATCGTGGTGGCCACCGAATACTTAGTTAAGTGGGCAATAGTGAGAATTTCTTGACAACAATGCCCTAAGCACGATGAAGTTCGTACATGAACAATTGGTTACGATATTTGGGATCCCAGCACAAATCACAAGGGATAGAGGGGGCCATTTTGTCGACCTTGTGATCTGGTTGATTACTTTGGAGTTTTGTATTTTTCATTGCCTATCAAGCCCATACTACCCACGTGTCAATGACCAACCAGAAGCAATGAATAAATTGTTAATATTGGTCATTTAGAAGTCACGTGGTATAGGAGCAAGTGATTGGGATGAACATATACATGCAACACTATGGGCCCTATAGAACGACATATAAAGTCACTACCAACCATACTCCCTTTCAATTGATGTTTGGTTAAGAGGCAGTGGTTCCTATGGACTATCTAGAACCAAGTCTATGGGTCTCTATCTAGAATAGATTGGGGGACCAAGAGAGCCTCAACGAATCACTTCTCCAACTAAATAAACTACACAAACGTCGAGTACTAGTACAATGGGCAACGAAAGTCATGCAAAGAAGGAAATACTAGCATGACAAACATCTTTGATGGATGAACTTTAAAGTCGGAGCTCTTGTGTTGAAATATACTGGGAAGTGCAAAATTAAATCGAGTAAGTTTAAATTGCTATGTTGGTCCATTTAAAATTTTAGAAATATTTGGAAATGGTGTTGTCCAGTTTGAAAACCTGAATGGAATGTTGGTTAAAGGCGCTTGGAATGCATATAAATTAAAATCATAAAAATGAGGATGGAAAATATCAATCTAATTGACATCGAGCCAAGTTAAGACTTGACGGAAGGGCCCACTATTAAAAATAAAGATATTATCAGCTATAAATGCAAGGTAGAAGGTTGTGAGGCACAAAGGAAATCTGGTTGCACATTTCATTCCCAATTGTACACACCCTTTGGGTTAGTCAAACACATGCTCAACCAAAACCCACCATACGACTTGCTCAATTGAAACCCACTGTACGACCCGCTCAATCAAAACTCACCATATGCCCAACTCATGTGAAACCCAATGTACAATCTGCTCAATCAAAACTCACTGTATGACATGCCAAGGGTGCCTACAATAGATTGTACGTCCAAATTCGCTATTCATGATATGACCAAATCATTCTTTGCTCACTGTACACCCATAATAGTCAACACTCACCATACGTTCCAATCATCTCTTCCATGTATGTCCAGTGGAAGCCGTATGCCTAACACACCTAACAACACTGTACATTATGTTTGCCTTGTTCATCCTCTACAATAGGTAATCCCACTGTAGGGTCACATTGTACGCCCTTTCCAATGTCAAACCTTAATCAATGTCCGCCATATGTTGACCAACTATGTCTTCATTCATCGTACGACCTAGGAGTTGCCTTTGCTATTCACTCCACTGTACCCCAAATTCTGCATGAAAGCTCCTCTCTGGCCATACCCCATACAACATGGCAATTAATATTCCATTGAGGCATGTAATACCATACAACCCATTTAAACTTGAGTTTTCTGGACAACAAACCTCATTTGCCTCTGCCATCTACATGATTTCCACAGCTTGAACAAAACCAAGGACAGTGTATTAGAACATTTCATATTTTTTTTCTAGTGGAAGAACAAAATTTGGTGGAAGAGTTTCCAATTGCAGCCTTGGCATCAAAAGAGTCTTTTTTTGGGGTTTTAGCGAAGTAGCGGAAATTCAAGGACCAAAACTTTTGTCAGAGAGTCAACAACAATAGGGTTTTGGAAGATACATTTCTTCCAACTCTGTATTTGCTGCCGTAATCATTCCTGAAAAGAGCCCAACCCTACCGCTTCAAAAGTAGCTACTTGTTCAGTACAGCTGAAGAATGCTTTTGATGTGGCTTTTGAAAAGTTTGGAACCATTTGGGAAGGATGTATAGTTCCCAAATCAATCATTGCCACTACTCCCAAAGTGGTACAAATTTCCTTAGTAGTGGCCATGAGTTCGTGACAGGTTGCCCTAAGGGCACGAAAAAGAATAAAGTGGTGAACTCACACCAAAGAATAAAGCCAAGGTGCTGCTCACATTTGAAAATCTTATATGGGAGAGCCTTTTGGCCACATAAACCTACACATGGTGGGTGAATAACCCCGAAGACCATAAGTTGAAACTGGGATCAGGGAGAGCAGGGTTGGATAAGGTGTTGTAGATGCTCTATTTCAACGCAAGGTAATTTGAACCTTATCTGATTTGAATGGTCTTTAGTTGTAATTAGGACAGTTGGTAACTGGGAGAGTTGGTGTTTTTTGGTCCGCTACATGGATACTAAAGTCAAAATCACTTATGCACTAGAGGACTTCATTTGGGTTTATGCTGTACCTTCTCACGGGGCATCCATAAGCAAGCCAACATGTCATGCTCAGGTTACCTAGGTCCAAAAGGACTATCTAGTACAAGAAGTGTGTCGGTCAAATTGAGTCCAAAATAGTTGGGCCGCATGTGGGCCAAATGATATTGAGGAATCAAAAAGGAATATTTGGCTTCAGATGGGTGGTACTGTGTCCTTGATGTGGATCGTAGGAGGTTGGTAGGGGTTACTTGGGCCTTAGATATTGTTGTTTGGATGACAGACTATATGCTTGGCCTTAGGATGGGTGAAATCTAGAATTGGAGGGAACTGTTATTTGGCCGCATTCATGAGTTTGTCCTTTAATTGCAAGAGGTTTTCTATGACACAACATGCTATTGGGATATTTTTAGATGTACTTCATTCACGACCACAAGAAAATTGAGATCTCACTCTTGATGGTTCTTATGATCCCACTTGGCCATCTGTGTTCGATTGGAAGAATCTTGGGATTCCCTTAGCTACTCAAGAAGATCACCCCGAACGGAGGGCAGCAATAAAAAAAGAAAACAAACAATATAATTTCCCACATTAGAGGAGGACGAATAAGGGTCCAAATCAAAGAAGGATGATGAAGGCTATGATGGTGACAATGATGGCTTCAAACTCTTCACGGTTCAACCTAATTGGAGTCTATCATGATCCCTTCCTCATGTATGGGAATGTCGGGCAGCAAGTAGAAATCCGAAATTGAAGATTAGTTGAATCAATGTGGTGAAGTAGTTAGTGTTAGAGGTACAATCACTGAGAGGGGGGGTGAATCAGTGAGCCCAAATAATCTAACTTCAATTCCAATGCTTTCAAACTCTTAAATAATTACCACAAGCATCCATGAAGCATACACATCATTTATAGCAATGAACAAGAAAGATGATCAAGATGACACACATAACACAAGATCTGTGGGAAACCCTCTTGGGGAATAAGACCCACTCTCAAGACTGCAACACATGGACTACTTGTCCTATAAGAGATTACAAACAAGAGATTGATCAAGTTCTTCTGACTGGAATTTAGTGAAACACCAATTTCACAAAGAGCACCTGCCCCTAAGATGATCAAGTCCTTCTGACCACCTTTTGGTCAAGTTCTTCTGATTGGCACCCTTGCTCAAGTCCTTCTGACCTTCTATAAGATGAACACCTCCACCTTTGAACTGATGTCTTCAACCCCTGATAATGGACCTTTGATAACACAACTTCCTTCACTTCTTCACACACTTATAATGCATCCAAAAACCATCTTCTGGATCACTCCACACTTCTCAGCAACCATTCTGTCACAACCACAACATGACCAAATGTTCATACACATAGTCCACACTTCTGATTTGCCTCTTAAATCAACCACCAAGCTCACACACAAACATCCAAAACAGCCTTTTGGATCTACCTAGATCACTTTGCTCATCCTCAATCTACAAGAGCACTATTCAGTCAACAAAATTATAACCTACAGGTCATACATACAATCCTCAATCTGCTCTACTCATCAACCCATCCACTAGGCACAATTACTCTCCTTTTTCCTTTGCTCAGTCTTCTCACTTACCTTCATTAAGTCTAGAAATCATCGTCTTTGATTTCACCTTTTATAGTCATCATGAATTATCATGTCCACAATCTTCCTTGTCAGCCACAACACATGCCTTCACCGTTAAGGCATCTTAAATGGGTCACTTTTAAGCAGTACCTGCTTTCAAATAGGCCTAAGTCACCTTTTAGGTCCTATGGAGACCCATTCAGCGCTTTCACACTTCTCCGAGCACAATAAGAATACAAGATCACTTTCCAACACATGGACTCATGCCACATGATCTATAGGTCCCCTTTAAGTTCCAACATCCATCATAGCACTCTTCTGCTAACCCCCAATCAGTTCAAACACCTCTCTTGTACACACAATCATCATGAATGAAAACATAGTCGACTTCTAACCCTTTGTTCATACTGCATATGATTGATCAAACCTTTATAATGTGTACAGATGGTCCAGTCTACAACATACTCTAATAGCTAGCTCATCTTTAAACATCGAGATACCACCAAGCACATCTCAAATACCCTTCTCGGGTTTACTTGCAGAACATGCACGAACACAATCAACTTTGAACCTCAATATCTTTGACTGTACACACTTTTCAGATCTTCAAATCTATATTGCTAGATGCGCCTAGGAGTCCTCTACAAATTCGCTTTTTACACCATGAATAAATTCTACATAGATCGAAAGATATAGCACAAAAACTGAGCACATGTTTTTCCTTCGCAAATTTGAATATTTAAATCCAAATGGTCACAGTTAAACTTTAGTCGCTTAAAACGCATCTCGTGCCCTCGCTGCTTAGATCAATCACGCACTATCGATCTTATTGTAAGGAACTTGACCTTTACCTTTCATCACTCATCATTGGATCTTCATCTTGACTATTTGACTTAATGTGCTTCGTCGATCTCCTGTATGTAGCTCGGTCTTTATCTGTGTTAAACATTGGACACCTTGAAATCATCTCGCTCAATACGCACCGTTGATCTGTATATGTACGAACATCCGCTCACCATTAGATCTTAGAAGAACCTTGATCTTTACCTCTGCTCAAAATTAAATTTCGAACACTTGTCTTCATCTTGCTGCTTCTTGACACCTTGGAACAAACACGCTCCATTGATCCTTTTGTAAGGAGCTCAATCTTTAACTTTGTTAACCAACTGTACTTTGACCTCTTTGACTCTATTCGTGTCGTTAGATCAATTTGTACGATTGCCCGCGAATCGTTGGATCTTCATTTGGTCATGATCTTTATTTCTTGCAAAATCGACTATGGGAACCATTGCAATCTGCTTGGAAGGCCAACTTTGGACCTCAATAACTTTTGCTATGCTTAGACGCATGTTCTGAAATTTGGACCATATGATCTTCTCACATAGGAGAATCCAACCATATATCAATCTGCTCCTAGAACCCTCGTGCGGGCGATATATAACGCCATTAATCTGGTTACTCAGATTTTTCTGTCACAGAGCCAACTATGTTAAAAACTGCCTAGGAGGCCAACTTTGAACATGCATATCTTTTGTCGCGCTTCATCGCATGACCTGTAATTTAGTGCATAACAACTAGGCACAAAATTGAACAAACCCATATGATTAACTTGTTCTGAAATTGCCACACGTGCGAAATATGACCATCAAAATGCCTACTCAACTTTTCTTGTCACATTGCAAATTTGGCTATGGGAAAACACTGTCAAACTGCATGGGAGCCCAACTTTGCACTTGCATATCTTATGTTGCGCTTCGTCACATGACCTGAAATTTAGCGCATAACAACTAGGCACAAATGTGATCACAACCATATGACCAACTCCCCCTGACTCATCCACACGTGACAATGGTGATGTCAACAAACTGCCTACTCAGATTTTCTGCCACTAGACCCAAAATGTCTAGATGACAACAGTGATCAATCAGATGAAATCCACTCATGCACACAAGCATCAAATCATTCTTGACCTCTGATAGAACCACTTGCATGTGCTCAATTCTTTAGACTCGTTCCTAATCATCTCAAACCATGCCAAAACTGAAGATCAACCAAGCATACCTCAAGCATACTTAGGACAAGCACATTACACACTTTGTCATTGTCACTTGACTATCAAGTCACTTCATCTACTTACTTGGATACCTCCATGACATCACCATGACATCATTGACAACTCTCCAACAGTTAGTACGGAATGGGACATTCTAGTGAGCTTCTTGGTCCCACCAACGCAAGGTTAAGCACTAGCAACTCAAGTTCCCTTGACTGCTTTGGAAGGGGGACCATTTGAGTTAGAGTCTTGAGTCATGATTATGAGGTAGTGCCCTTGTTCTTCTCGAACCTCGATCCTGCTAACCTCTATGAGATTGTGTCAACTCTTATGGGCTATGGAGCCCATGCTCCAAACCATAGTTTACATAACCGTAACTAGCGAGTACTCACCAAGGAGGAAATTTTTTTAATCGGTGATTAATCGACAGGTGTTTTTCGATTAACTAGGAATAACTGACAAATTAAAAAAATGCTTAAATTTATAAAAAAAACATAAATTTTATACATTCACCTGTAGATCCTGTGTATATCAACATCATCTATGCATTCCAAGCTCAGACCTTACTTGGGTGCTAATTTGGTAGCTATGCATTAATCCAAGGTATAGTAAATGTGTTCTCTGGTTTCAGGGAACAACTGGTTATAGGTCCATACACATTTCATGATGCAGAGGATGTGCTATGATACACAATTTTAGTAATCTTAATTATTGCCAAACTCTTCTGAATGAGAACTAATGATTTCCTTTTATCAAATCAAGCATCACTATAATGTTATCATGAGTTTTAAAATGTATAAACCATGAAATTGATGTAATGTCCCCATTTCCAAACCATCCATAAGCAGGTATTGAAGACCTTTTATCTACTTCCCCATAGACTAAAAAATTCCTTTTGAGGTTTTATTTTAATAATTAATTATAATTGTCCGAATAGTGATTTTAATCATTTGCTCATATAAGGTAATTATTAGTTGATTAATAGAATATTTTATAAATGTGGTTTTTACCACTAAGGTATTTAATTGAAATAATTATTGCCTAAAAGTAATTTTAATTACTATTTAGTATTTAGGCAATTATTTAATATTATTTTTGGTAAAAAAGGAATGTCGGTTTGTAAGTGATCCAAGGCAAAGAAGAGATATGCTAAAAGTCGGCAATGAGAGTTAAGAAAGAGTATTTGGCCTTCCCAAGGTGGTTCGTCCCCCTTTAAAGGGTACAAGTACATGGTGGAGTTCTCCTTTGAGGGATATGTTGAAAATTGATATTGATTCTTTATGCTTGAAGAAAATATTGAGATGTATGCCCAATAAGTGTTTGCAGATTTTTGGAGCTGATTATTCGACAAAATGGTGTCTTTTGACGCCATCTTTGCAAAGGTGGAATTTGATTATTGCCCTAGAGTGGGGTGACTTGCTTGGTGACTTGTTTGTGTGGGCTTCAAGGCTAATTTGAGGTCAAATTGACCTAGTTTCATTGTTGAAATTTATTGATAATTATTGCTGAAGTGTGGCGTTGACTTTCTATGTTTTTGGGCAAGGTTTGCAAGGTCTTTTCAAGTGGATAAATAAATAATAAATTTTGATTTATTTATTTATATTTTTAGGCAGATTTCATGATGGTTTTGATTTCATAAATTGTGGATTAATGGCTAATATTTATTGAGAAATTTCTCCAAGTGTGGTGACTTGAATTGAAGTGAAGGTTTGTTGTTTGAAGGGGTTTAAAACCCTAGTTGAAGGGCAAATAATATTTTTGATTTTTATATGCAGAGTTTGACCTAGGGCGATTAAGGTTGGAAGAGGGTTTTGATCACTTTGAAGGCCCAAAAAAGGCGTTGGATTTGTGTGGCTATTTATGGTAAATTATTCATTATTTTTGGCAAGGGTTTGACAAATATTCAACTGCTGTTTTATGTGTAAAATCAGATATTTTACAGCAAGGTTAAATTTGATTTTCATCTACATACAAGGGGTTAAAAGGTATAAAATCTCTATTTTCAGTTCGTGACTTATTTTGGATAATTTTGAGGTGTTATTTGCTCAAGGTAATTGCTAGAAATTACCTATATATTATTTGCACATTGGCACCTAGGGTTTGGAAGTATATTGCATGTTTTTGAGACATCTTTGAGGTAGGTTTGCTGATTTGGTTAATTTCAGAATCCAGAATTTTGTGGATTTTAGGGGAGACCTTTTTTTGGTTGAATTGTCCCATTTTGGGACATTACACTTGGTGAGAAACATGCCTTAATCAAACCAGTTGCAGCATTAGATGGTGAGGCTCCCAGTTTATTAAATGTGCCTTAGATGGTGAGGCTCCCGGTTTATTAAATGTGCCTTAGATGGTGAGGCTCCAAATGCTATGTGAATGCAATGAGGGGGCGTGTTTGAATTTATAAGACAAAAAATCACGGTTTTTCAGCGTTTGGAGGCCTTGGATGCATTTAGGCCGTGTACATGCCTCCCGATGAGTACTAACACAGTACTTGTCGGGAGCCAAAAAACTAAGAGTATGAGTGGCGATTAATGGGTTTGGTAAAATTTTTGTGATTACCTGAACGATAGGTGAGTAACTGATGAGTTTGTAATCTATGCTTCAAACACTTCAGGGCATTCATGATGTTATGGGGCAGTTGGATGTGATTAGCATGCCATTCTAAATCCGGTGATCTTGGATGCTATGGTTCAACTACAAAAGTTTGCATAGGAGGATTGTCATTTAGAATTCACCAGGATCTTTATTCTCATAGTTGGCCTGATGTCAACACTAAGAAGATGCATGCACAATGGCTTCCCTCTTAGGTTCCCTCTTTGGTCACTTCTCCCCTGCAAAATATCTCAGAGTACCTCATCACTATTGAGGATGCCTTTTAGTATTAAAACTTGTTACTCTAATCGGGCATGTGCCAACAAAGGCAATTGGAGGCAGAAAGGGACAAAGGTACTTCTCATATTGTTAAGCTTTAGATGCAGTTGGATGATCAGCATGGCCGATTCCAAGGGTCGCTGAACCAACAAACTTAGCTTTTTCATGGCCAGACAAACAAGGTTGTAGAGGTTGAACAGTAACTTACTCAAGGGTAGGCCAAGATTTAGGAGGCCGCTCGCATGGTCAAACGTTCACGGGAGCATGAATTGGTAGCCACCAAGCACTTGCAACACTGTACAAATGAAGTATATGCCCTTCGTGCAAAACTTAAGCAACTGAAGTTGGGGCACACTACTTTGAGATCTGCACCCGTTTATGGTTTTTCAGGGTCTCCTCCAACTAGCTCTTTAGTTCCATGGATGTCTTCTTCCCCACCTGCTTCTTATGCTTTTCTATTGTTATAATTGGAAGGGACTTCGAATTATCTAAAAGGGGGGATAATATAGCGAATTGTGAAATATGAATAAGTATAACTTACATGTTTTGTTAAGTCCCTTGATGGCATTTTGTTAGTTCTTAGAAAGTATCTTAAGCTATTTCGGCTGTGACGATTGGGGTAATTGCCAACTGCTGGGTTTTGTCCTTTATGAAGCATAGGGAATTTTGGGGAGAGAGAGCTTGTATCAGGTTCTCCTTGAACTGATTGAATTGTATTGAGACCTATCATTGAGGAATATCAAGTTGCTATTATTTGGATACTCATACATTATATGTTATGTAATCACTATTCTATGGTTGCATCTTGTTGATAGTTTAGCATCTCAGTATACTTTATTAATACTATAGAAACAATAGTCTAGACCTTTCCTTTATCTGAGAATCATACGATTGGAGAGAGGATAAACCCCCTGCTCTTTTTTCTTCTTGACCTTTTTCCATCTTTGATCATTAACTCCAAAGCAATCACCTCCAAATGGCAACACTGTAGGGGAGTCACAAAACCTAAGGCAGAAAAAGTCTTTTTAGTCGCTAGTTGCTTTGAGAAGATCTTGTCATTACCTTCCTAAGGAGGAGGGGAGGAGGCTTGAGATTCCTCTCTCAAAGGAGCATCACCAAAAAACAGGTGCTTTTGGGAAAATAGGGTCTTCAATTGCAAGGGTAACCAAACAATCGAGGGGATTTTTTGACACCATAGGGGGAGAAGCATTCAAAAGTGGAGAGGTGGACAAGGAGCCAATGTCTAGGACCTTGGATCAAGGTTCAACTAAGTGCTGCTGCTCCTTAGAACCTTGCCACCAAGTTGGTCGGGTTTTGCCACCAAATTTTCTCTTGCCACCAAGATTCTTACTCTTATTTTTAGGGCACGACTTTGGCAAATGGCCAAGAAAGAAACAAGCACAACATCTGAAGGTGACTTATTCATAGTCTAGTTTTTGCTTCCAAATACGATCCTCAACCTTCAGCTAGATTTCATTCGGCAACCTGCTAGAGAAATCAACTTCAACACTCAAACGAGCCAAAGTAGTGATGTGCCACTGAGTCGTGTCTTGAGAACATAAGTGACATTTTTCCAGAGCATCCTCGAAGGATTGCAAGCTATGGAGATTCCAAAAACGTAGGGGAAGGTTTGGGTGCCTAACCCAAACAGGGTAGAAGAAATAGGATCCTCAGAAGGGTCGAAGGAGGGTAAGCAAGGCGTCAAGCACAAACCCGTTCTACCTCAGAACTAGAGACTTGAAAGAAGAATGAGGTTAGGATCTGCAATTGAATCGAACTCAACAATAAAAATCCTCTAGCACATGTGTAGATGTAAATTTCTTGTGTGAGCAAGTTTTTCCATGAGGAAGAGATCCACTCGTGGAACTCTGAGCGTTTGGGTAAAAAACTATTAAATCTACAAATTAGGCCATGATCTTTATCTAAATTTTCATGGTCCACAACTTCTAGACCCAAATCCAAAATCAGAATGTTGTTTGCTACTTGCACCACAAAACCATCTCTAGGAGGCAGATCACAAGGTTTAGCAGGAAGATTAGAGGAAGGAGGCTTCAAAGCATCTTTGAACAAAAGAGGAGCCACTGAGACGGCCTGGACAAAAGGAGAAGAAAACTGTGCTGAGAGAGAAGCATCTCTTTGAGGAGGATTAGAACAAGGAGCCTAGGTTGATGTGGCAGAAGATAAAATGAATTGTCCAGTAGACAAAGGATTTGCCGGCAAAGAACCAGATGGTTGCAATGCACTGGAGCAGTAAAATCTTACTTAGCCCTTTGAATTTCACAAGGCGACTTCTCAGTTGTTGAAATTGCTTCAGGGTCTTCCTCTCCCAACAGGCTGAAAGGATTGATCATTACAAAAAGCGCTGCAGATTTCTATTGCAACCTTGCATCGAAAAAATACAATGCATTAATTCTCGAAGACATAGCAGGAGAAGAATCCAAAGAGCTGCCATTAAGATTTTGATGTGAGCAAGAGGAGAAGCAAGCTTAGGGTTAGGGTAACCAATCAAATGAAACAATGAACTCTTTTTAACGACCATCATGGTGAGCTAAAGTACAAAGGATTCTATCAAGACCTCTTTACCTTAGATAGATCCTTTGATGTCATTACTGGGAATTGGGAGCTTTGCTCTAGAGTTATTCCATGAAAATGACCTTCTAGGACTGCTATGGAATTAAAATGCTGATATATCCTTAGATGAGACCAAACATGTGATTGATTCTTTCAAGGATGATAATTCCCTTGGTTTTGATGGTTTCTCTGTTGAGTTTTATAATGTTAACAAAGAGTGGTAGCCCTTGAAAATTTTGAAGTTTATAGGGAAGTGATTTAGTTGGGTTCCTTGGGCAAGGATATCAATAGAGGCATTGCCAAATTGATCTCTAAAGATGGTGAAAAAACCCAAGTTAAGAACCTGGTATCTAGCACCTTGCTCAATGTGTCTTAAAAGATTTTTTACTAATATTTTAGCTATCAAGTTGCTCCTATGCTCCAAGAGATTAATTCAGTGACTCAAATAGGCTTTGTTAAGGGTAGGTATATCCTTGATAAATTGATTGTAAGTTGGGAAGGAATGCATTGGGCTACTAACTCTTGACAAAATGTGTGTATGTTCCTTCTTGACTTTGAAGAAAGCATATGAAAAAATTGAATGGCTTGTTATTGACATAATGCTTAGAGTATTTGGGTTTTCAACATAAATTTTGTAGAGCGGTCATTATTTTTTCCAGGATGCTTATGCTCAGGTTGAGGTTAATGGTGAATTAATTGAAAGCTTTGTCTTTCAGGGGTCTATCAAAGATAGTGTTGCCCTTTAGCCCCAGATTTGTTTCTCATTGCTACTGGAACCTTTCATTACCTTTTAAGGGATGCTTCTTTCTATTGGCCCTCCTGTCAAGGGGACAATGTTGCCTAATGAGGAGGAATTGATTGATGTGTTGTTTGCTGATGATACTACACTATTTCTAGTTCTAGAGGAGGACAAGTTTCAGTAGATTGCTTTCAGGTTGGAGATTTATTGCATTGCTTTAGGGTGGACATTTATTGCATTGCTTTAGGGTGGACATTTATTGCATTGCTTCAGGGTCCAAAACTTCAGTGCACAGGTGCCTCCTTTTGGGGTGGTATGAGTCCCCTCTTGATTGGTTGGCTAAGTAGTGTAGACTTGAGGTGGCCCCACTAAAATGGTCAAATAGTTGAGTATTCCCTTTGCCCTGACCCCCTCTTTCACGAATATGTGGATTTGGGGTTTTGAAAAAAATTAATAAAAAGCTTTCTATGTGGCAAGGGCACTTATTGTCTGTCCCTGGGAGAATTCAATTGCGCCAAAAGGTTCTTTCCTCTTTTAGTATCTACTACTACTCTTGTTTGTTGTTTTGTAATGCCCACTTTATCAAGTTGCATAAAATGGTGAGAAACTTTCTTTGGTTTGATGGTAGGGGTAATAGAAAAAGGCATGTTGTTGCCTGGGATGTGTGTTGCAAACCTAAATCTCTATGGGGTCTTGGTATCAAGAATTTGAAGTTACAGGGTACTGCTATTGCTGTTAAGTGGATTCTAAGACCTTTTAAGGTAATGAGCCATGGAAAGTTATGGTTAGAAACAACACTATCAATGGTTTTCCTAAGGGTAAAGTGCAATGGAAGGGTCTTCATCTTGCTGATTTGTTGTTGAATTCATTATGTGTCAGGCTTGTTGGCTCTCCTATCTTCTACTCACTTTGGAAGGCTGTAAAATACTTGGTGGTGAGACAACCTCCTTCCCATTGGTTTGGGCACTAGATGCCATTGGTTCATATCTCTCTAGTGGAATTTGTCCTATAATAACGATAATCTTGCCAATCTTGGAGGTTGCTTTGCTAGTTTTTGATTTTGTAAAGGCATTAAATTTTTTGAGAATGTTTACACTGATGGTAAATGGGTCTCTGGGGCAGAGCTCAAATCCACTTTTTTGCTCTGAGTCCCAGATTCTCATTTAAGAACCTATACTATTTTGATGAAGGCCTTAAAACCCCCTGCTACTGGCCTTGTTATGGAAGATAATGAGGAATTTTAGGAAACTCTTAGATGGATTAAGGGTCCCCTTTTAATTGAGATCATTAGTAAACAACTTTATGACAAGCTTTCTTTCTCACGAGAGGCCTTTTTTGGTATGAATAGGAACTGGTCTCTTTGTGATCTGTATCATAGGTGGAAAGATAGGGTTTTTGTTATTTGGCCCTTTTGTATTGAACCTAAGAAGGCTTGTTTTAGGTGGTTGCTTCTTCATCATAAGCTTGTTGTAGGATCTTTTATTGTTAAGAATGCTATAGGTAATGCTTTTTGTACTTTACAGGGAAGAAGAAACATTTGTGTACCTGTTTTTTGAGTGTCTTTTTGCATATGTTGTGTGGAAACCTTGCCTTAATGCTTGTTCTGATGAATAACACTTGGTTGGATGTTGTTTGGTTCTGTCAATATTGAGAATAAAGTAACCTTTTTTTTGAAAAAACTATGCTTGGTTATGTATATTGAAGTCCTTTGGTTTATATGGACGAAAAGAAACGATGATATATTTCAAGGGGAAGGCCTAACTTACTTGACTTCACAACTGAAGTCATGCTTCATATCTTGCATGTGCATGTGAATATTCAACTCAGGGTTGTTGAGAAGGAGCTTGAAAAGTTTCTCAAGATAGATTCTTAAATATTTCTTCCAAGTACCTCTTAGATGCAAGCGTTTTCCCCAAAGGAGATTCAGCTCTTAAATGGAAGGTAGAACTTTAGGAACCAGTTGACATAGAGGTTTTTGAGGATGACTGGACTATGATTAATGAAGCTTACTTCCAACAAAGTGAACAACAAGAGCTTGGTTGTGAGGAAAATGAGGAAAACTCTTTGGTGTTGGAAGGTGAAAGTTCAAAGGGATGGATTGCAAGACACTGATTTTATTATTGATGATATATATGCTTCTCTTCACAAAATCAAGCAAACCAACCTTAGGGGTTATTTGATAGGCCACAATAGGTTTCTCCTAATTCACTTGATAGTGTTTGGCTGCCAGAAGATGTGAAGCATGATTATACCCTACCTTCTTTGTCTTCCCTTGTTGACATTTCCATTCCAGAAAAAGCTATGGTGGGGTCCTATCAATTTGGGTTGAGAAACTGATTGAGGACAATGAGAATCAAACTATTGGTAAAGTTCAAGCTATTTTGGAGAGTTGTGGTCAAAACATAAGAACAAGGGCAAAGAAGCTTTAGTTAGAGGGACCTGGTAAGGTGGGAAAGGATTCTATTGCTAGTAATGTGGGACCTATTGTAGATGCATTTTTCCTTGATCTTGTTTGTAAGCTATTGAGGGACCTGTACCCTTGAAGATGTTGGTTATGCTAATGAGGGACCTATTGATGCTGGAAAGGAACATGTAAATGGTGGTGAAGGACATGCTAGTGTGGACAAGGATCCTTTATTGGATGTTGATGGAGGACTTGTGGCCTAGGTTTCTTTTGTGTTTGCTATTTACTTGATGTTTAATCCTTAAACTTTGGGTTGTGCGCTTTTTTGTTGTGTATTGTTTATTAACTGTGGCCATGTAATGGCCTTCTATTGTTGAATATTTCATTTTGGTTGTGACTTTGTGGGCTTAGCTTTAATGATTCTCCTTCGTTATTACTAGTGCATGTCTATGGAAGATGTATATTGTTTTGTAGATGTTCATCAATTAAAAAAAAAAAAAAAACATTTTTGCAACGAATGACGATTTGCCTTCATATAGGTGTGACAGTTCGAATTCGATGTTCATGTAGTGCTCACAAATTTATTGTTGTGGCATGAGCCCTAGGAGTGTGAGTTGACATGGAATGACATGGCATGAATGTTCCATGTGACACATAGGTTCGACGTTGAGCTTGACTTGTGTGGTATGATTTGTGGCTACACGGAAACTTGGGGTAGATCAATTGAGTTGGGCATTATGAGGAGGCGTTTGTCGAAGTGTAGGGTGGTTGTGTGGAATTCCGACAACATGAAACTTGATGCTTAGGTCTATGTGGATCAACGTTGCGTGGTTTGGTGTATAGCATAGAGTTGCATAGGGTGTCCAAATATATCGAAGTGAGGGCAAACTGATGCGACTATGCTTAGATCATTTGCACTTTCTTGAGAAGCAATGGCCCCCATTGCGTCTTTGGTCAGTTATGGAAATTGAACTTGAAGTTCTTGAAGGTTATACCACTTAGCATGATAAATGTACTAACTTGCCGAGACCACTTTAAACAATTGATGTGTGCCTTAGCGGGTGCGTGTTGTGATTTCAATGATCTGATATTTTGGCATGGTATGCAAATATTCAAATCCAAATTTGAAGGATTCTAAAGTTGCTAATGGCTTAAGGAGTTCCACATTGAATTTTGGATGAAGACCCAAGTATTGTGGTAGATCAATGAAGAATGTGTTATCTCTAGTTGTGCGCAGTATGGTGTAAGGACCATAACACAAAAGCTTGATCTTTTTATGCGTACCCTTGAATCATTCTTTCTAAAGATGCAAGCAAAGCTTATCATCGACATTGAAGTTATGAGGTTATCGATGTGTGTCATGGCACTCTTTGTACTTTTGTTGTTGGTGAGTGAATATTAGTTGAACCTATTGGTGGACTTGTTGGATGTGTTGTAGAAACTTCTTCGCTTTGTCCACTTCCTTTTCTGAATGCGACTTTGTGCCAGATGGCACACGGTAGGATATGTTAAGGGATACGACTAGTTGAAACTCGACATGTGTAGAGTGGACAATGCCTCTTAAAATTGTGAAGAGCTCTATATGCTAAATGAAGGGAAGATCATTACCCTAAGTGCAAGGATCTGCACTGTTGTACATGCACAACAAACGGAAAAGTGTGTAGTTGACAACATTTGTTTGCTCATCTGTATGAGGATGGAATGATGTAGATTGGTCCAGTAATGTATCTAACATCTCCCACTAGGCATACTAAAAATGATTTAAAAACCTTGGATTGCAATCAAACACGATGGATGAAGATAGTCCAAAGTGAACCACTACATGAATGAAGAAACAATGCATTGTGTTCGACGCTGTGATTATTTTCTTGCAAGCATTCATAATTTCCATCTTTGAAAACCTATCCATTACAATGAACACCAAGTCATTTGATGCTTCGTCATAGGTGGTCCAGAGAATAACTCCATGTTTATAGATTCCAATAGCATGGATGGAACCAACAAAGGTGCGTATAGCCCAAGCTTCCTAATTTCTAGTTTGGCGATGCAACAAGGAATGTAGGATTTAATGTGGTGCTTTATTTATTTGCGCATATGAGGCTAGAAAAAGTGTTGTTGAATCGCTAATAGTGTTTTAGCAATGCCAAAGTGTCTCACTACTTTAAAGTTTGGAGTAGTGCGCCTCCTAGATGAGTCTTTGGCTAGGTCAGCTAACAAGAACACAAAGATGCCTAAGCTAGTAGAGAAGCTGATTAGATGAGTTAAAATTGACAACTTGGATCCAAGACATACAGGCAATCTTGTATCAACCAAAAACAGTAGTTGTGTGTTCGTGTGGTTTTGTTTGTTTGTTTGTTTGTGTTTTGACATGGTGAAGATGATCCAATTGGAAGCATCGGTACCCCAACACTTATGTAGCGTAAAACATCATAAAATAATCAGTTTCAAGAAGCTACATGGTTCCAAGAAAGCTAGTTGAGTTTATCAAGCATTGGTACAATCTGGGAAGTCACTGCGTGCGTTGAAGGGCTAAAACGAATAGGTTGGGGGGGAGGCAAAATGGGCATCAAGAATCTCACTAAACCTAAATTTGATAGCATATTTGGATTCCTTTTGAAATGTTTATGCAATTTCAAAAAAAAAAAATCATCTCAATCCGATCCGTTTGCAAAAGTTCTGGTCTCCGGAAGTTGATAGAATTTATACTATGACGAAACTGCCGGTTTGCATTGAGCAGTGGTTTTGCAAGCTTGAAAAACCACCCCACTGGGGTCATAACCGCCGATCTGCATATAGGGACGGTTTCACAACTGCTGCAATGGTTTTGAAACCGTTGGACTATATAACGTGGCAATTTTGCCCATTTGGGATGCAAAAAGAAAGTAACAACCCACAATAATGAACAAACGAATCTTGAGCATTCTAAGAGGCTAAGGAAGATGAAGAGACAATCTAGAAGTCAGAGAATGTTAGAGAAGATTTGAAATTGCAAGGGAAATGGTCAAGGAGAGTCATAAAGTGAGGAAGCTCCAAGAAGTTGGCAAGAGAGAGAGAGTTTGAGGGGCAAAGCTCTCCAAGAACAGAGCAAAGGGATGTTTCTAGTCCAAAATTGGACTGTGAGTTTATATCATCTCCATGAAATGTAGTAAGTCTATCAAGGCAAGTGTGTGTTCTTTGTAACATGTTGAGTCAATAAAGATGATGTGCTGAAATATGTTAAGTTCAATAGTGTGCTGAATTTATACTATGACGAAATTGCCGGTTTGCATTGAACAGTGGTTTTGCAAGCTTGAAAAACCACCCCACTGGTGTCATAACTGCCGATCTGCATATAGGGACGGTTTCACAACTGCTGCAATGGTTTTGAAACCGTTGGACTATATAACGCGGCAATTTCGCCCATTTGGGATGCAAAAAGAAAGTAACAACCCCCAATAATGAACAAACGAATCTTGAGCATTCTAAGAGGCTAAGGAAGATGAAGAGACACTCTAGAAGTCGGAGAATGTTAGAGAAGATTTGAAATTGCAAGGGAAACGGTCAAGGAGAGTCATAAAGTGAGGAAGCTCCAAGAAGTTGGCAAGAGAGAGAGTTTGAGGGGCAAAGCTCTCCAAGAACAGAGCAAAGGGATGTTTCTAGTCCAAAATTGGACTGTGAGTTTATATCATCTCCATGAAATGTAGTAAGTCTATCAAGGCAAGTGTGTGTTCTTTGTAACATGTTGAGTCAATAAAGATGATGTGCTGAAATATGTTAAGCTCAATAGTGTGCTGAATTTATACTATGACGAAATTGCCGGTTTGCATTGAACAGTGGTTTTGCAAGCTTGAAAAACCACCCCACTGGTGTCATAACTGCCGATCTGCATATAGGGACGGTTTCACAACTGCTGCAATGGTTTTGAAACCGTTGGACTATATAACGCGGCAATTTCGCCCATTTGGGATGCAAAAAGAAAGTAACAACCCCCAATAATGAACAAACGAATCTTGAGCATTCTAAGAGGCTAAGGAAGATGAAGAGACACTCTAGAAGTTAGAGAATGTTAGAGAAGATTTGAAATTGCAAGGGAAACGGTCAAGGAGAGTCATAAAGTGAGGAAGCTCCAAGAAGTTGGCAAGAGAGAGAGAGTTTGAGGGGCAAAGCTCTCCAAGAACAGAGCAAAGGGATGTTTCTAGTCCAAATTTGGACTGTGAGTTTATATCATCTCCATGAAATGTAATAAGTCTATCAAGGCAAGTGTGTGTTCTTTGTAACATGTTGAGTCAATAAAGATGATGTGCTGAAACATGTTAAGTTCAGTAGTGTGCTCGAGTGTGTTCATGCGAGTGTTAAACCCAAGCAAAACAAAGTTAAATGCTGACCTTAATTGGTTGCCCTTTTTGTGCTTACATCAATTGGTATCAAAGCAAGGTCTTTCCTTGTTGGGATGAGTGTGTGAGGCTCTTGTATGAGTTTAGTTGCAGGCTATGAAAGAGAAGTCTGCTTGAGTTAGTTGCAAGTTGTAAAAAAAAGCTTGCATAGGAGAGAGGATAAGTTTGTTGCAGGTGTGAGAGAAGTCCTGCAATTGTTGAGGATGTGAGAGAGGCTATTGTTTGAGTCTATTGCAGGTTGTGAAAGAGAAGCCTGCTTGTGGAGAAGATATGGCACACAAAGGAGGAAGAGCATTAGATGTAAAAGACTCGGTGGAGATGTTGAAGGAAATCCAAGCAAGATTGGATATGATGGAAGATGCACAAAGTGAAGATGTTGTAGCTATGAGCAAAGATGAAGAAGAAGAAATGTTGGAGATGCTGATATCCATACAAGCAAAGTTGGATGTCTTTGAGAAAGGACAAGCTAGAAAAGAAAAGAGACCAGCATAGGTCAAGGTGAAGAAAAGAGGTAAACCCACTAGCAATATATTTCTTTTATGTGGTAAAGAGAGCCCAAATAAGCTCATGAAATGGATAGTGGAGTTAGAAATGTTATTTGAAGAGGAGAGTATTGAAGACCCCACGAGAGTAAAGGTTGCAAGTAAGAGACTATGCGGAGTTGTAGCTAAGTATTGGAGAGTTCTCCAAGAGAGGAGACAAGATAGATAAGATAACATAAATATACTAATGTCCAACTAATGACCACAAAAGTAGGTCGAAGGGACTTCAGATTACAGAAATGTGTCAGGGAAAAACGGGAAACCAAAAAGGTCTCCAAAACAAGAAAAACAATGTTGAAAGAAATAGTATAAAACATGGCAAAGAGTAACCACGCTCAGAGCCAAAGAACCCAACCACGCTCAGGTCCAAAGAAGGGAGCAAAAGAAATGAGCAATTCCCAAAAATCTCTAAACATCGAGAGCACAAGAATGGGCCCTAAGAAAGAAGAACTAGGAGGGAACCCATCAAGAGTTCGATCCAATTCTCCTAGCATCCAAGGTTGACAAGAAGAAGCTCCGAATATTAGTATGACCCGAAGAAGGGGAGTTATGATGCCTAGTTTGTCCACCAGTCCTTTGCCTAGAAGGAAAAGGCTTCTATGAAGATCTGGTGGATCTAGTCTGTCTCCTGATGCGGGGTCTGAAGTGAATGTGTTGATGAAAACTCGGGGAACTATGAGTAGTGTCTCTGGGCTGCATTGATCTAGAATGTGAGGCTGTACTGATGTTAATTTGTCACCTAGTGCCTCTCCTCGAATGTAGCACTGTGAAAAAGGAAGTAATCCGCTGAGTGGAGACTGGTCTAGTGGGTCTCTGAATAAAATGATCACGAAGCTTAAGAACTTCCTGTATATATAAAGCCAAACATCTCTAGTCCTCATAGCTGAAGAAGTCTGAAAGAGTCCGTGTCCTCCTTAATAGGCAGTAAAATCTCCCTTTGATCTCATAGTATATGGGACAACGGAAGATGAAGTGCTCCTTAGACTCTGTCCCCTGTAATTGAAAAATCCTGTCTGCTCGATCTATTTGGTGATCTGTCTCAATCCTAAGCGTGTGGGATCCCACTCGAAATTGTCCTAATGGATGCGAAGAGAGTGCATCTAGTGGCAGAATGTATACTGTGGACGAATGATAAGCCTGTCACTCAACTCTAAGAAGTGCTCTGCATAAAATGCCATCTTAGGGCATAACCCCTAGGAGGGTTTACCCAAGTAGTATGAATAAACTGTCTGTAAATATCATCCCTAATAATCCGGTTCAACTCCTGTCTAGTGAGTAGAAGATGAGCCGGTGCATCCAAGGAGTACCTAAATGGCAGAAGTCGGTCCATCGTGATTCCCACAGACTCCAATAGATTATAAACCTCTGTATACCAACAATATCCATGGGTCGAGGGAGCTGAGAGAGCAAGATTCTCTGAAGAACAGTACGCTAAGTATGGATATTTGTCACGCCCACTCGCAGAATCAACAAACCTCCGTATGCGATGTATGAAAGAGATCAAATCAAATATAGTCTCTAGTTGGAAGAGCCGGGCTCCAAACTCTGCAAGGATAATGTGTTGGGGAATTGTCTGCTTACATCTGATCATGTGGCGAAGGAGAAGTGTCTGGACCCTCTCAACAACAATGCAATCACCCTCAAGTAAAGAGGGCCTCCAAACTACAGATCCATAGAGAACTGTGGGTCTGATAAGTGTATCCATGAGTGACATCTTGGATGAGATATCTTGAAAGTGATGTCGAAAACACTATCGTTCAAGGAGAGCTAAAGAACCATAACCTTTATTTATTCTAGGTTGGAGTGCCTGCCTCAAGATGAAATGTGGACCAGAAAATTGCACTCCTAGATAAGTATAGGAAATGGTAATCTCAACCTCCTTTCTTCTGAAAAAGAAATGGAGGTGGGAGGTCTTCAAGCCATTAAACACTATGACCTTGGTTTTCCCCAAACTAACCGTCAGTTGTTGGAGATACAAAAGAGAGCCAAAGCATCCAAATGTCGCTGTAAGCCCTCAGGAAAAGAGGCTAGGAGAACCACCTCGTCCGCAAACAAGAGGATAGAAATCAGAACCTAGTGAACAAGACACCCATCACTTGCCTGAATAGGTTCATGAAGAAAGGTCTCTAACTCATTAATGTATATCCCAAATAAGGTTGGGGACAAAGGGCATTCCTGCTTGATCCCAATGGTACTCCTAATAAAGTCTGAAATCCCATGAACTGTGTGGAGACGACCAAGGACATTCTCATATAATCTCATAATGGCTGCCAAGAGGGTCTCAGAAATGTCAATATTCCTAAGTCTCTAGAAAAGTGCCTCTCTCGGAACAAAATCAAACGCTTTCCTAAAGTCTACAAAACAACAATAGACTTTGGATGAGCGATGATGTGCCTCCTCAATAATGGCCCGGAGTGTGAAAATATGATCAATGGTCTGATGGGCTAGTCTAAACCGTCCCTTTCCCCTAGCTCTGAGGTGTCTCTGCTCTAGTTCTCTCGAAAGCTACATGTGTAATATAGTAGCGTACAATTTTGAGAATGTGTCCAACCATGATCGACCTGTAATTATTAGGATTTGAACAGGAGCTTGATTTGTGTATCGGGTGAATAATATGATGTGACCAAGAGGGCACGAAACCCGAAACCCGAACAAACCACGTGGTTGAAAAGATCAACCAAATAGCTTCCAAAAGCTCTAAAACCATGTTTGAAGAACTCGGCTTGGAAACCTTCTTCATCTGCTTCCTTGCTACTATTCATCACCTTCACTGCCTCTCTAACATTTTTGTATGTGAATAAGTGAGAAGATGGTGGAGAAGTAACATGGGTTTGCGTTTGGCCAGGAGCATCATAAAGAGTGGAGCTATGGGAAATCATGGATGTGGGATTAAGCTCAGTGGGGTGGGGGCGGGAGAGAATGCAATGGGAGGATGGTATGCCAAAAGAGTTTGGGGGAGTGAATGTAGGAAGCCCGTAAGCGCCGTCTCCTTTGAGAAATAAAAAGACATTTCTTACATTGGAGAAGGCAACGATAGGATGATTTTAAGGCTGGGTAAGAGGGGTGAGAATGAAGGCGTGCCAAAGCTAGCGGTGGAGAGTCTTGCAATCATCATCATACCACTTATTCGTGGGGCAAGATGTTTTAGATTGATGGGAAGTAGACGTAGATCTAGTGTAGTTAGGAAAAAATTTGAGGGCAGCTTCCCAAATAATGGAGGAAAGACGTGTATTTGGAATTAACACAACCAATTGAGAAGAACTGGGTTCTGGAGATGGAAGCTGATGGATGTGAGAAAGGAAAATGTCAGAGTCCCCATCATCAAACTGGAAAATGGTATGTGGTATATTGAAAGAGGGGGTTGTAACAGTTGGGGAGAAATCAACCCGGATGGAGAAAGAAGAGCATGGTCTGCAAGAGTAATGGGAAAATGGAAAAATGACGGATGAAGGGAAAAAGATTCTAACTGGATAAGACGTAATCCACCACACTCTTACCTCCCCCATGAGGTGTACATGTGAAAGAGTGTGAATTTCAAAAGCAAGGCAACCCATTAAGAATCAACAAATCATGAGATTCCCCCAACTGTAAGAGGTGTCTTTTGTATGCCGTGTAAGGCCCTGAAGCATCATCTCACATCCTATGCAACCCCACTGACTTTGAATCAATCTCCTGTGTGCAGTGTATCAACAGAGCAATCGTGGAGAGGTATTTGAAGGTCTCTGGTACGGGCATTGAAGTCACCAAGGATAACTTATCTGACAACTGAAAATTGAGTAATCCCAGTGTACAAATCTATAAAAGGGTCCCCCTCAGGGCCACTATGAATGGCATATGATGAAGATGCTAGAGGAAAGTAACAAAGTGCAATGTAAATATCTTTGGCAAGTGGGGTAGTCCCATTAATTCGGACCCACATGAATCTAGCAAATTCATTAGAAACCTCCACTGAAATTCTGCTCTGGAGCGAGTCTCTAAATAAACAAGCAAACCCACCAGAACCTCTAACCCCACCAGAACTCCTAGTCTCCTGATGACAAGCTGAAAACCAACGGTATCCTCTAATGTCTGGGACAGGGCGTATCAGGCTCTCATGTGTCTTTGTAATAAAAAGAATGTCTTACGATCCAAGAGCGTCAAACATTAGGTCTGATGATGACCAAAAAAAACCATTACCATTCCAACAACTGAAAGAGATGTCTGAGCCCTGTTGCCTCTCCCAACGAGCCCGTCATTTAGAAACCCCAGATCAGGATTCCCATCTTGGAGGAAAGAAGTCCCTAACCACTGCCTTGAGGTTCCTAATAACTGTCCATTTTCCTGCTTTACGTGCTGCCATAACCACCTCTCTGGAGCGTTTAAGCTCCACAACTTGTGATAAAAAGATAAGAAGCCGAGAACATATGGTTTCCAAGTTGATGGGTCATGTTGTGCACCCAAGAATGCATGTAGAGTGGTTGAAGAATATTCATATCTTGAGGCTTGAGAGAGAAGAGGAGGAGAAGAAGATTGCCATGAAAGGCAATATGAGAGGGAAGTTGCCATGTAAGCAGCTCAAATCTACTTTGAGAAGTCACGAGAAGGATATAAGTGGGGAGAAGAAGGTTGTCTTGAAAGACAAGTATGGTTTCTATGTGAGAAGTCCAAATCTGATTTTAAAAACGGGAAGGAGGAAAGTTGTGAGCAGCCCATAGAGGCAGGAATCCTCATGGAAGAGGATATAGATGTGATAATTGTTGAACTGGAAGGAGACTCGTTATTTGATAATGGGAAGGAGTTTGTGGTATCCCATAAGTGGGAAGAGGTGAATCGTCTTTTGTGAATGAAGACAATGCATTTGTCTTTTCTCTTTTGGAGGGAAGAAGGGTTGAGGAAAACCAAAGAAAGCTATATGTTTTCCTTGAAGGAAGCAATAGAGGTGAATGAAGAAGGCAGCCATTAGGAGTTGGAGGTTTCCAGGAAGGAAACAATAGATGTGATTGAAGTGCAAGCTAATGCACATGAGGAGAATATGGTTGAAGACCATCCTTGTGAAGGGGAGGGAAATAGAAAGAAGAATGAAGAGATGACAGCCATGTTGAGAATGGGCCTTTGGGAGTCCATCGTGTGAGTGGAATCGATGAGAAGCATGCAAGCAATGGAGAAGAGTTGTTGTTGGACATAGTCATTGATGTATGAAGGATTGTTATTGATGTCAAAGGCAGCATGTGCTATTATGCATTAATGACAAAGGTGTTGAGCTGAATGGTCAAGTTGTTGAAACCTCGTGGAGTTGTGCGTGTACCTTGAATTCCAAGAACAGTCATATGAATGCCTTTACGATTTTGTTTGGATATGGCTGAGTACACAGGGTTTTTGGTGACAGCGTTTGCATACATGGCAGCGTCTAAATGAAACAATCACACCAGGCTACTCAAGCTTGTGCCTAGTCTTGGTGGATCAAGTGTCATGTCTTGCGGATGAGAGAAGCAAAAGTTATGCAAGTGCAAAGTAGGGCTCCCAGGCATTTGAACACTTGTTGAGTTTGCAATTTGGGATTTCTTTTGGAAAGAATGTATCGGGGATTTCTTTCGGAAAGAGTGCTTTGGCGAATTCTTTTGGGAATTTGTTTAAGTCTTTTCGAAGTGTATTTTGTCGAAAAACTTGTCCTGAACAAAAGTCTCGAAGGAAATGGGTTCCGAAGGGAGCTTTGCAAAAGAGCTGAAGGGTAAGTGATCGGAAATAAAGTTTTCGAGGGGTATGTGGACTTTTGCAGAAGTTCCGAAGGGTATGTGTCCCAATCAAAAGCCCCGAAAGATATGAGCGAAGAATTGAAGGGCAATTCAAAGTTCCTGAAGGGCACTTGACATCTGGTTGGGAAAATTGTCAAGAAGTAAAAGGTTCGAAACAAAGGTGCCAAAGGGTATCTTTCAAAGTTTCCGAAGGGCATTTTGAAAAGCATTGAAAGGTACATTGCAAAAATGCCGAAAGAAAAAGTCATAGGAAAAAGAGCAATTGGCATTTTGTTGGGGAAATTGTCTTGAAGCCCCTTAGACAAAAAGGCCGCAACAAAAGGTTCCGTAGGGCACCTTGAGAAGCTTTGAAGGACCATTACAAAGTTTGCGAAGGATAATTCAAATGAAGTGTAGGGCACTTTCATTAGTGCCGAAGGATGTTACGCTGAACTCCTGAAAGGCAAATTGCTAAAGGTAAAGTTCGAGCTAGTTGGGAGATCAAATGGTTTGCGCTTGATAAGTGCAAAGAAGATCCAATTGAGTGGATGGATCCAAAGGCATTAAAGTGCTCGATGGTTAATGACTCAAAGGAGAGTTAAATATCGAGCAAGACTAAAGAGATCAACGGAGCGAAAGCATTCCATTGTCCTCGAAAGAAGCGAGATGAGGTCAACATGCCGAAGTTTAACGACCGAGCCAATGTAAAGATCATGCATCTTCAGAGATCGAATGGCACGCAAAAATCTGGATGAGGAAGATCCAACGGAGCGCGAGGACACAGTGGAACAAGGTGATCAATGATTATCGACACAACGGGAGATTATGGATCGAGCATATTAGAGTATACCAAAAGGAGTGGAAGCGAACCAAAATATAGGGAGCAATGAGATGCACGAAAAAGCACGATTGTTAATGAAAGGCAGCAGTTTAGTCCGTGCAAGCTTGAATATCTAACAACATGCAGGGCTCGGATGGAAAGATCGACAGACACGTTTCAAAGTTAGAACGAAAACACACAAAGATCTGATGGAACAAAAGTGCTTAGAGATGGTGCGAAGAAAGAAATCAAAGGCCCGCATTTAATATGTTCTAACGGTTAAGTGGAGCAATAGATAGAACTTGTGAATGAACTCGATATGTCTACACGGAGCTCGAGATTGATTGATCCAACCGATCAATCTACACGATTAAGGAGGCTGCGCATTTATGACTTGAATCTAACAGTTACCATAGATAGTAAATAGACCTGAACATTACGGTGTGAAGCTTGAACCGAGATGCGAGAAATCGATAGGTCAAGTCATAATGGAGGAAAGTCCTTAATGGAGATAAATGAGTGCAGTTGAAGTGTGAACACATTGGAGACATGAAACCCTAGATTCATTGTCCATATATACGACATCTAGAACATTGTCATAAGTTGCTGTCGCAATTTCCAAAGGAGCTACTAGAGCGACTCGAAGTGTGTCGCTTGGAGATGCATGTAGATATAGAGTAAAAGTTAGAGGGACAGAGAGATGAAGTGTATCTAATAAAGATATATCCAGACACAAAGAGGAAGAAAGGGCACACAGAGAATGTGCAGAGATTGAGCAGTTACAGACCAAACTTGTAACAAAGAAATAGAATTGGATTCATTTATGAATCTGTCCTGTATACTGGAGTTGTAGCTCCATAGTTCTGATTGGTTGGTGTTATCAGACAAACTGAGTGGGTGCTCAGATTAGGGAGTGGGTGCTTCCTTAGAGTTGGTGCTCTTAAATCATGGGATGGTTGTCTCCTTAGGATGGGTGTCTTTAAATGTAACCAGTGTGGTTTTGCCAGTTAGGGCTTTAACTGTGAGGCTGAATTAAAATAATAGATTCTAGCAGCTATTCTCACTGTGTTTTTTCCCTTTGGATTTTCCACGTATAAATCTGGTGTAATGTGTTTTTGTCTGTGTGTGTGTGATCTCTGCATTTGTTCTGTAATATGCATATGCATTTGTATCTTTTCTAAAAGGTTTAATGAACTAGTTTTAGCTGATCTACTGATTCACCCCCCCTCTCAGTAGATAGTTGTGTTCAACAAACATGTCTATGAGGCATGATGAAGAGGTTGATGAAGAGTTTGTGGGAACTCTTGATTCCTTTAATGTGTTTGTTAAGTGTGTAAGTCCAACAATGGAGAAGATGACAAAGAAGAGGACAAAGTGTGGTTCAATGCAGCATGCTCATTTGTATGAGAAGCAAAGTGAAGAAGTGGAGTAAGAGGATAATATGGTAGTGGCAGCTGAAGAGCTGGTTGGTAAGGATATACCAGCAGTGGAAGATTGTGTTCAAGTCATCATGGAGACAAGAGAGAGTTGGAAAGTGTGGGTGAAAAAATGTTCTCAGGAAGATATACAAGAAGTTCATTTTTAGCAGCTAGAGTTGGGAGAGAAGACTCTCACAAAAGCAAGTGAAAGAGATTGGCAAGAAGAAGAACTTTTCATAAGGACAGCAGTTGATAAAGAAGGATATGCATCAAAACTCCATCTTGAGAGATGGATAGAGAGGGGATTGGTCGATGTAAAAGTTAAGACTTTGTGATAAAGGTTAGTCCAAAGATCATTTGGACAAGGAGAGATGAAGAATGTCACTCGTGGCATAGAGGCAAGCAAGGAGATAGAGATGGACATGTTTCTACCAAGAGGAATGAACGATGAAAGTGGTGTTGCACATAGGGGAGCAGCCCCCGTAGGTATTGGAAAAGAGACTTTTGTGTGTCAAGGTATTCATTGTTCTCATGTGGACAAGGAGAATGAAAGGTTCTTTGCACATGGCATGGTTGTGGTGAAGGAGAGTATAATTAGCCTAGATTTGACGTAAAGACTCTGATAGTTAAAGAAGACAAAGATGAGGTAGTGCAGCTGAGTTTTTTATCAGCCCAAGCATGTGGAGAAAACTATGAGGTTGCAGCAGAGATCCATTGGGAAGATGCTAGGATTGAGGAGATGTTTCTACAAGCATTAGAAGCATACGGTGAAGAAGATGAAGAGCTTGATGAGAAAGATAATTGGAGGCAGTTGGATGGTAGTGGGTATAAGCCCACAAGGGAAAGTAAGATGCAAGAAGTGTCTTGGTGGAGGTGGTCAGATGAAGGTGGGTTTTAGCCCAAAAGAAGATGGAGAGAGAAGAGAAGCCTTTAGTGGAGGAGGATAGACTATGGTGGGTCTAACCCCACAAAATAAGGAGTATTAAGCAAAGATAAGAAGAAGAGGGCATATTTAAAGCCAACAAGAGGAAGTTGGAAATGGAAGAAAAAAATTACAATTAGTTGAAGCATTTGGTGTGTTGGAAGGGGATGCCTTGGCCATCAAGCTTTGTGGTCGAAAATTGGTTTTACCACTTATTCCATCCCCATGTGAGTAGGAGCTCACATTTTAAATACCTCGAGTGTCTGATGCAGGAACATTCAAGGCATATGAGCAATTTTGCATCAACCAAAAACAACAATTGTGTGTTCATGTGGTTTTGTTCGTTTGTTTGTTGTTTTGACATGGTGAAGATGATCCAACGGGAAGCATTAGTACTCCCAACAGTTTTGTAGCATCAAACAAATCATGAAATAATTTGTTTCAAGAAGCTGCATGGTTTCTAAGAAAGTTGGTTGAGTTTTGCAACCATCGGTACCATCCAGGAAGTCACTGTGTGCATTGAAAGGCTAAAACAGATAGCTTGGGGGGCAAAGGCAAAACAAACATCAAGAACTTCACTAAACCTAAATATGATTGCATATTTGGATTCCTTTTGAAAAGTTATACAATTTAAAAAAAAATTATCTCAAAATGAGTCTATATGCAAAAATTATGGCCTCTGGAAGTTGACAAAATTTAAACTAACAAAATTGTCTATTTGCATTGAGCCGCTGTTTCACAAGCTTGCAAAATTGCCCTAATGGTTGTGTAACCGCCGGTCTACATATAGGGGTGGTTTCACCTATTTGGAATGCAAAAATAAAGTAACGGCCCAAAATGATAAACTGATGGATCTTGAGCATTTCTAAGAGGAAAAGGAAGGTGAAAAAATTCTCCAGAAGTCTGTGAATGTTAGAGAAGATTTGAAATTACAAGGGAAAGGGCCAAGGAAAGTCATAGAGTGAGGAATCTCCAAGTTGGCAAGAGAGAGAGAGTTTGAGGAGCAAAGCTCTCCAAGAACAAAGCAGAGGGATGTTTCAAGTCCAAAATGGACTATGAGTGAGTTAATATCATCTACATGAAATGTAATAAGCCTATCAAGGCAAGAGTTTGAGAGTGTGAGTAAGAGTGTGCATTCAGTTCTTTGTAACATGTTGTTGAGTTCAATAAAGATGATGTGCTGAAATATGTCAAGTCCAGTAGTGTGCTCAAGTGTGTCCATGAGAAAGTGTTAAACCCAAGCAACACCGAGTTAAAGGCTGACCTTAATTGGTTATCCTTTCTGTGCATGCATCAGATGTAGGTGTGTGTGAAATTTGTATCTGTTGAGTAGGGTGGCTCCTAATCAGAAAAGTTATGACATTATGATGAGCACCTAAATAAGAGGGTAGTTGAGGCAATTTGTTTCCTTGTTATCCTTTTCCTTCTCATGTTTGATCCCCAAATCGAATTGTTGCAAGTATGTCATCCACTTCATATTGCACCCATTCTCCGGTTTGCTTTTTGAATGCATAAATTGAAGTGGATTATGGTTGGAGTGAATGTTTATCGACTTACCCAAGATGTAGTACCATCATTGCTTGATTGCTTGCACAGTGGCATATAACTCTTTTTCATATGTGGAGTAGTGTTGTATTGTGTCATTGAATGTCTCTAATTGATATGAGACCAAATGTCCATTCTAGGTTGGTACTGCACCAAGTGCATAATCTAATGCATTGGTTTGGATTTCAAAGGGTTAGACAATTTATGGCATGGCCAAGACTGACGTGACACTAAGAAATTGCTTGAGCTCATCATGTGCACGGTGTTTCATGGTGCCCCTTGGAAAGTAGCTTTTGCATGCATTTTTTACAATCAGGATTTGTGCGAGAATCCAAGGACAAATTTCCGGTAGAAATTAACAAGTTCAATAAACTCTTGAGCTATGTGAGATTGCATGAAGTTGGCCAATCTTGGATTACCTTGATATTTTTTGTATCTATAGGGAGGCTTGCATAGTCAATGATGTAGCCTAAATGCTGGATTCACGCGCTTTGGATGTACACTTGCATATGTTGGTGATGTAGTCTAGGTCGGGGGCCAAATGAATGGAAACCAATTCCTAGCAGCCCAAACACAGTTTCTCCATTGTGTTCTCACCCAATTCATGCTATCCAACCCCTTTTGGTGCCTATTTACATGATAACTGAAGTTCTCGTCTTTTAATGGAAATTTTTAACGAGTAAGCATGTAAATTGCATTAAACTCAAGTCTATTTGAATGAGAGAGTAGATAGGGGTATGAGTACTCAAAACAAATCTCACAATCCATACTAACACTTTCCCAACCTCAAATGAACCTCACACAGAACCAGGACTGTTATTTTGGCTGAAATACTGTTTTTAGGGCTTCCCAAGCCATGCACACATACACAAAGCACAACAAAAATTCATGAAATAAATTTAGTTCTCTTATTACACGAGTTTCAGGCCACATAAACTTCACAATGACCTACCACATACTCAACAACTTTTTTCTTTAATTACAACAATCAAAAAATTTCTTTCAGGGATTTTCTCAAACATTTACATAGATTTTGACAGCCCAAAATTTCACTACTGAAGAGAAACTAGCCCAAGACGTTTTCTTCTCCACCATGTATGCAAAAAACCCGCCCCAAATATTGCTTTAGATTTTAGAATGGATGCACCATTTACTCCAACCTGCACACCTGTGAAAACACCCCTTTTCCTCTTTGTTTTTGACTGTTTTTTTCTTTTTTTTTTGTTGCTGCCCTCAAAACTCGTCTTTCCTGCATTTTTATAGCACCCTTGGGCATCCCTTAGATTCTCCTAATCATGGAATATGAACAGCCATCATCAAAAACATTTTTGGCTTATTTTTGGGCCGTTTTTTGAAGAAGATGCTGGTGATTGAAACTCCCAATCTGCTTTGTCTTGTTCCAAATGAATATTGCCACATCATCTCCATGCAAAACTCACGAAATCCATATAAGCTTTTTGGTTAAGGTGGCCTGAGGACTTCCAACCATCACCATCTGTATGCCAAGTGTTTGATAAAATGCATACCCAAATAAATACAACAAAAATTTGAAATGACTTTTTTTTGTTGGTGATGCAAGATTGTCGATACACTGTGGATGCTCCTACATCAGTTGGCTTGCGACTTGTGTTTGCACAGTGTGTCTACGACACACGATACATGTTCAACATGCTCTTCCAAATTGTTGTTGAAGATGAGAATATTATCCAAGTAGATGATAACGAAGGAATTGGTGAAGGGTTTGAGTGTGTCGTTCATCATGCACATGAATGCTGCACGTGCATTGGTTAAGCCGAAAGACAACCAACCATTCATACAATCCCTCCTTTGTTTTGGATGTTGTCTCCCAAACATCTTTAGGATGGATTGGAACATGATGGTAACTTGATTTCAGGTCAATCTTGGTGAAGTATTGTGCACCTCGGAGTTGGTCCATAAGGTCATCAATTGGTGGAAGTGGATAACAATTATTTAGTATTACCTTGTTGAGTGCGCGATAGTCAATGAAGATGTGCCACTAGCCATCTTTCTTTAGTGTTAGGACTATCCGATTGCCACAAGGAGAAGAGTTTGGTGTGATCTTGCCTTAATCAATAATCTCTTGGATCAAGTGCTGAATCTCGTCGTTCTCCCAAATGGATCTGCAGTATAACTAGTTGTTTGGAAGAGGAGTCTCTAGAACCAAATCAATTTTATGCTTTACCTACAATGTGTGGAGACTTCTTTGCATTACTATTCTTTAAAGAATCTCCATATTGCTGCAGTAGATTGTCCAATTTCTATCACTGTGACGAGCACAAAACTTGGTGCACTAGGAATGCATGCTTGCTCTGGTGCTCGTGTATTTGGGCAAACCATAAGCATCACGAACTTCTATGCATGAGAAGAAAGCTTGTAGCATTGCTTAGCAGATACCAAAGAAACTTTGGCCTTCAGAAGAGACTCTAGGATGTTGAAGATGTGGTTGTTGAATCTAATGAATGAGTGTTGTGGTTTAGCTTTGTTGGGACCTCTGTATTAAAACCCGTGGGTAACCTCAAGAATTTGAATTTTTTTGCAAATGGGTTTTTGTTGTACTTATCGCATGTCAGGTAAAGACTTGATAACTGTGGTTATCGGCGAGTAACTAACTGTAGTTGCTGATAACCGTGATTATCAGGGCTCAACTCGGCCCTAACTCGGTAATAGGGCAAACATAATGAAAACAATTTTTGAAAAATCAACACAAAAATGTTTTAAAAATCCTTGGCTTTTAGTTTTTTCCTAGCCATTGTTTGATGAAGACTGAGAGCCAAGAAGAATTAAGACTAAGCTTGTGAGATCCATTTTTGAAGGGTTCTAGTGTGTCTGAATTCAGCCATGGAGTTTGCAATAAGTCGTGATGCTGCCGTGGAGTGACGCAGTCTTGTTTCTATGTGTTTGTAATGTTGATCTGGCCTCATCTGGGATGGTGCACATTTAAAGATTGTCTCTGTGTGGTGACTAGACTTGATTGTGATTCGTGGGCCTTTTAGCGTGGAGTCTTGGATTGCTCTTAGGCTTCAACTGCTTGAATGGCAAAGGTAAACCGTAAGTTTGATTTACTTTTTATTAGGTTTTTTTCAGTCTTATTTTGACCATGTTAGTATTCTATAAAGTTATAAATAACATTATAGAATATATTAAAATAAATTAATTTTTTTAATTATTGTTTTAGTTTTTAAAATTAGTTTAAATTTTATAGTTTATTTTATTAATTAGGTTTTTATTTATTTTTAGTTTTGAATCTAGTGTATTTTTTATAATTTTATTTTATAGTTTATAGTTTATTTTTATTAATTTATTTTGTTTTATAGCTTTTAATATTTACACAAAATGTTTTTCAAAGTTTGACATGTTTACTTGTACATCATATTGATAAAACATACTTATGACTCTGAGGTATGTGTTCTCTACATTCATTTCATTTTTTATGCATTTCAGTTTATTTTATGAATTTATACATTTTTGAAAGTATCGATAAAGTTTCCCAGTACGAGTTTTTAAATTATGGTTGGGACCATTACAGTCAAACACATATGGCTTCCCAAGTAGAATATCACATACCTCCAATGACGTTATGTCACAGGGGATTTGATTCTATACTTTAACGTGCATTGACTCAGAACTTGAATATATTTACCTTGCTATAGCCATTCCAATGAGTATGGTTAGGGATGTGCTTTAGTGGTAAGACCTAGAGATTGAATTGCATCTTCTGAATGATGTTTTTTTGGCTCCCACTGTCAATGATAATAGCAAGGGACTGATCCTTGATCGAACACTTGGTACAGAAGAGGCATTCTCATCCCTTAGAAGTGTCAATGATGGAAAAGGTTTTGGCACTCAAACAAGTAGCATTTGGATCTATGTCTTCTACCTGCGAGGGACCTAATGTATATTGTACAATCAAGGATTGCCAGTGCGACATTTGAAATCACTATGGGCGCTTGTGGGGTGTCGGTGGCGCCACTTTTCCCTTTGCTTCCTCTTGCCTTTGTCTGATGTTGATGGTGGAAGTGCCTTTTGCTCCTTCAGAGTTGCTTCAATTGTTATCCTTGGTGTTGGAGCATTTGATGCACTTGGCGTAGGCTTGCTCTTGCATGCAACGTTGCGTGAAGAGGATAACTTCTACTTAATCTTGGCTTTGGCCTCAAATTTGGCATTGTTGCAGTATGCTTTCCCCAATGTGTTGGAGGGTATGGATTCCATCTTTGTGTGAATATAGAGAGAGAGCCCATTGATGTACTTCAACATGCTATGGTTCTTTGTTGTGTCCTCTTGCAGGTAGAAAGGTAATCATGGAACTTGTTGGTGTGATCTTGTACCTATTTCTCCTTACGTTAGTGCAATTGCTGAAACTTCATGTACTCATCCTCACAGTGCTTGAGTGGGTGGTATCATCCGTGAAGAACATTGACAAACCTATCCCAAGTTTTGATGGGGTCATAGTCTTTTTTATGTTGGGTGCTATAAGATTTCCACTAGTGGTGGACTTGTGTTGACATCTTCAACGTTGCGAAGGGGAACTTCTTGTTGTTAGTGAAATGGTTGACAGACAAGTAGGCCTCTAGCTATCAAATCCAATCATCTAGTGTTGTGGCATCTATGTTGCCTTGAAAAATAGGGATGTCTAGATTCACTTGGACCTTGAACTGTCCGTGATGCTGAAATGGTGTGTGACCAAGGAGAGGATGGGAATGAGATGGTGCAAGAGGACTAGTTGCTTCGCAAGTTCATGGAATTGGCCAAAGAGTGCAATGTGGTGCTCCTCAAGGTTGTCCCGAATGAATTGTTGGATGTGTGGGGAGTCATCAGAAGGATTCTTTTGGGATTATGCCATCTTACTCTTGTGTTGATGTTCTTTTGGGTAGTTTGATACAAAATCAGGTTGTGATCCTTTTGTTTTTTGTGCACAAGTGTTTACAAACATATGAATGTGATCTGTTTAACAAAGTGATGTAAGAATTTGATTTGATACCAATAATTGGTACCGAGGAGCCCAAGATGGTGGCACGGAGCACAACCCAACAAACTAGCTAGTAATCTACAAAGTTATTGTATGAACATGCAATAGAAACCAAAACACAATAAACCATTACACATTCAGAGATGAGATGGCAGAATGGTGCTCTTCTATTCAAATGAAATGAATATGTATAGTACATATGCGTACAAAGGTCAAACAAGGTTGAGAATGAATATTCCAATGATCAAAAAGGGGGAACACTTTCTAATTGATTTGCCTAGATTGGAAGGTAGAAAGCATGAATGATTATGACTCTCTCTCTATCAATCTTTGGGTCGAATGACTATAATCATACAATGACATGAAATCAGTTACATAGTACATGGTTACATAACGTTCCGACTTCCACAATGAATTCTAGGTGCGAAGGTTTGACCTCCGGGTTGGTGCGGTGCTGGCGAATTTGCTGATGTAGCGCGAGCCTTGGGAGCGCAAGCTGACATGGCACACCATGGCGCGAAGGCTCCACATGATATGAAGTTTCAATGTTGCACTTGACGTGTACGATATGATCTGTAACCGTGCGGAAACTTGTGGTTGACCAATCAAGTTGAGCATCATGATGTGGTGTGTGCTGAAGTGCAAGGTGATGGTGCAGAAGTCTGACATCATGAAATCTTGTACTGGGGTGTTTGCGGATTGGCGCAGCATGGTTTAGCATGTGGCATAACCCAAAGCTATGCGGAGTGTCGACAGCTACCAAAGTGAGTGCAAACCGGTGCGACTATGCTCAGATTAGGGAAGTTGCCACGTTCCAAGTGAACAAGCTTTCAATTAAGAAGGCATCAGAAAGACAACCACCACAAGGCAAGGGAAATACAAAGTATGCAGTCTATAGTAGTTTTAAACTCAATTCCATTTCTCTAAACATTAACTAAAGACTCTGGAACAGTCACAGAACTCAATATACTGTTTAACAGAAGTGTTCGGTAACCAGTATATGTTTCAAATGTGATGCTTTGAAGGTGGCCATATTTGATTCCACGAATAAATGAGCCAAGAGAACCAATTTCTATGCGTATTATGTCTGATTGGATAATGTTGAAATTTCTCTCCAAGCACTCACCTTAAGTCAAACTTAAAAAAGTAGAGTGTGGAAAGAACATAGAATAGTGTCCAAAAGTCCTGGACAACGAGCCCTATTATTTTCTGCTTGTGGTCTGAAAATCAAACATTTGGAAAATGAGAATGTTCCTTAGGTTATCAAGGACTTTATTTTCCATAGCCGAAGACAGCCTAGTATAGGTTTGGATGCTATCTTGGGCATATACCATGGGGATTGAATTCATAAGTGTAGGAAATTGCCATCCACTGGCCATTACATCAAGCTTCTATGTTACAGAAACTACATTAGGATATAAAGGGTCATTTTATGAGCGTTGTCTTCATTATAACTTACCGATTCAGAACATAACCACAGCGAAAACTGTGATTAACTTGTGTCCACATTTAATGTGGTAATCTAAAGGTTCATAGCATGCAGTGCCGTACAGGCATATAAAGCTTTTTTTCCGACTTCCTCTGCATTCTCTGTGGTTTTGTAAGACTTCATTGATTTTAGTTTCTTCTTTTCTTGTGCCTGTCCCTATTTTCGGCATGCAAATTTGAGGTACTTTTCAATAGTGGTCTTGCAGGCATCGATGCATTCATTTGTGCCTTATAGGATCATATGGGTTAATATAGATATTGGATTCCTTGTGCCATCAGTATTTCTGCCAAATGCCCTTGAGTTTTATCTTGTCCTTGAGGAATAAGAATGAGAATTCCCTGCCTTATAAAATAATTGATCATACATTTATGGCGAGTGTCATTTTTTTATTCCAATATGACCTGTGCTATCAACTTGTGGCCTGCTTCAATCATATGCAAGCAGTATTGACTGTTAGTTTTGTGAGTTATTGATTAGTGTGTATCTCACTTTGTTGTATAGAATACTATTTGGCCTAATCTATCATGGTGAACTATTTAACATCTGAGATGTTCAATTTGTTGTGTCTAAAAAAGGGTAAATAGATTTCAAGTGTTCTGTTTGATGCAATTTGATTGACTGTGGCTATGTTTTGACTTATATGCATAGGCCCATCAACATTGTTTGTTGGAGGCGTGCTATTTGCTTGGAATTCTTGGAGAAGGTTAGAATTGTACTCTACTTTCTGTAGCAGATCTGTGAGCAACAAGTAATTTTCAGTGATAAATGATGAACATTTGTGAGTGATTTTGTCAGATCAATGGTGCCATACAAATAAAAAGTTTTAGTAAAATGGGTTAACATTGGTAACCTAGAATGTATATGGTTTTAATCTAATCTGTAAAACCCAGCTGATAAAAAATGTTTGATACAAGGAATTTGAAAAGTTACTCTACTCCTCCTTGTCTCTTAAACAAATAAGTTGATTTATTCCAATGTTATCTTATTTCAAATTCTCATGGTATTATGTTCATAAAAATCCTTTTCCTGTTACACAGCATTGTCTAAATGTTTGAAATTCTTTTGATGCACTTTTGTTTTCAGGCGGATGTTTTAGAATATTATGACCAGACTGTTTCTTCTCCTGGGGGATGCTTTAATATTCCAGCCGTGTTGAGGGTATGCTGTTTTTTAATTATCAGCTATCTTGAGGGTTCAAATTCATGCAACTCTTCCACAGTTTTAAAGCAGTGCTTCAGTGTGAATTTACAAGGATTTTTTTTTTCCAACCCGAGTTTATTTTTCTTGTTCTTTTTATATTTTCTATTATAAAAATGGTAATTTGCTTTGGCTTATCACTGATTTTCTTCTCTCTATCCAGCTTGCGAGTTTTGTACACGTTCCTAAGCGAAGACATGTTAGGGTACAACTTAGTCGGAAAAATATATTTGGCCGCGATTTATTTACTTGTCAGTAAGTATCCTAGCTAATGTGCATTTCAATATATTTTTGTGTATATGCCTATCCCTTTTACATGTCAGTTGTCTCCACTATAGGTTAGAAATTTGTAGCAGGTAAACTAGATAAAGAGCCATAACCAAGACTCGTTTGACATACACATACACACATATAGATATATAGATACATAGATGTTCTATTGTCTATGCCTTACCTGTTTTAGTACTATAGTTTGCAGCCCTTGAATTCAGCAAGAAGGGAAAAAAAACCTTAAGCATGAATTCTTTCATACAGGATTACATATTAGGATGAATGGTTACAAAATGGTATTTAAATCGAGTAATTTATTTTCTTGTGTCTCTAAGTGTTTGTTTGCAGCGACTTAATTCACAAGAGTCTTCTGGCGTAGTGATTGAATTTTAAAACATTTTGGCTCTCCTCGCTGGACCCATCATCTGGGATGGAAAGATCTGAAGCCTTTGCTTCAAATCTTTCTATCGCTGATGATAACAGGGAGACCCAAAAAATCGGAAAACTTTAAAGCTTTCTATCCCCTGATGATGGACCCAGCAAAGAGAACCAAATTGTCAGAAAATTCAATCACTATGCTTCAAATCTTTCTATCCCTGATGATGGGTCCAGTAGAGAGACCTCCTGGAAAATCCAATCACTATGCCGTTGTGCCCAGAAGACTCTTATGAATTTAGTTTCTTTCAAGAAGATAAGCCTTGTGACTGACTGATGGCAGGCTGGAAGGCATAATTTGTCCATCTAGGGCACACAACCTTGCATAGTCGATTATGAATTCACAGGATTAGAATGATATGCTTAAGAATACTAAGCCAAAATGGCTAGTAGCAAAATTGCAGAGAAAATTACAGCGTAATTGCCTGGAAATCAGTGCAGCACAAAAAGTCGGTTTGGTGGCACCTGTTGCTGGCTGCCACTTAGAATGGTATGGAGAGGAGGAAGGTAGTTGACAGTTAACATTATAAGTGACAATAGATACTGAAGAAATATGTAGCTATGTCTTTCAACTCACCTGACTGTTTCTGCTGGTATTAAGGATTTTTGAGCTTTTGGAATCTCTCACTTGCAACCTTGTGTGCGTATGTAATTTGATTGTTGAGTGAATCGTTTGTCTTCATATGGATGGACTGCAAGGTTGAACACAAGAATCTAAGTCCGATGTACTAAATCCCTCGTCTCTAAAATTCTCATATTGTCTTGCTAATGTCTGCTAATTCAAGTCGTAGGCTAGGATTATGGTGATTGGAGTTTTTCTAATCCCATATAGCTGGGAGATAACTCTCTTTTGAAAAAGGCAGTTTATATGCATATCAGTTGTAGAATGTAGATAAGATAAGATAAGATAAATATATTAATGTCCGACAAATGACCACAAAAGTAGGTCAAAGGGACTGTAGAGTACAAAACTGTCAGAGCAAAGCGGGAAGACCAAACGGTTTCCCAAGGAGAAAACAAAGCTGAAGGAGAAATAATACAACAAATAGCGGGAGTAGCCAGAAAGGAAAGGGGCGAAGAACAACCTGCAGCCAACAACCCCAGTCAAATAGAGAGGTGTGAAAATACAAAATGAGAGAAGAACCAGGAAAAGCAATGAAGGAGGTCCCTCAAGGAGTGGACCCAACTCTCCTAACATCCGAGGCCGTCGAGAAAAAGCTCAAAATAGATGGATAACTAGTGGAGGAGGAGGTGGAGTGTCTGGTCTATCTCGTGTGCTGTCGTCTGGAGGGAGTAGCCCATCGTGACGATCTGGTGGATCTAGTCTGACTCCTAGGGATGGACCTAGAATGGCTATGCTAATAAGATCCCGAGGGGTTTTGAATGGTCCCTTAGATCCGTACTGATCTGGAGTGTGAGGTTATGTTGGTGTCAATTTGGCGCTTGGTGCCTCTCCCCGAAAGTAGCACAATGAAGAAGGTAATCCGCTGGATAGACTATCATCTAGTGTGGCCCCGAATCATATGGTCACGAAGCCTGAGGGCCTCCTGTATGTATAGAGCTAGACATCTCTTGTCTTCATATCTGAAGAGGATGGAGAGACCTTGGGTCTCCTTGAAGAGGCAGTGGAACCTCCCTCTGATCTTGTAATAGATGGGGCAACGGAAGATGAAGTGCTCTTCCGACTCAACCTCCTGAAGGTTGCATAACTGACATATCATGTCTGTCTGATCCATCTGGTGATCTGTCTCAATCTGAAGCCTATGAGAACCCACTCTGAACTGTCCAAGGGGAATACGGAGAGCATGCATCCGATGGCAAAAAGTGTACCGAGGGCAGACAATAAGCCCGTCGCTCAGTTCCAGATAGTGTTCCGCATAAAAGACCATCTTTGGGCATAACCACCTGTAGGGGTTAACCCAAGTGGTATGAATATACTGTCTTTAAGTATCCTCCTTGATAATCCTATTCATCTCCTGTCTGGCAGGTAGAAGGTGGCGTGGAGCGTCCAAGGAGTACTAAAACGGAGGGAGATGGTCCATCATAATCCCCATAGACCCTAAGAGATCTGAGACCCCAACGTACCAACAATGAGCCTGACTAGTGGGGCCATAACAGGCATTAGCCTCTGAAGAACAATAAGCTAAGTATGGGTATTTGTCACGGCCCTTCGCTGAGTCAGCGAAGCTCCCGATGCGATGCAAGAAAGAGATCGGATCGAACATAGTCTCCAGTTTGAAGGGACGGGCCCCAAATTCTGCAAGGATGATGTGTTGGGGAACACTCTGTTTGCACATGATGCGGCGGAGGAGAAGTGTCTGGACTCTCTCAGCCGATGCCTAATTTGACTTGAGCAAAAAGGGTCCCCAAACTATGGACCCATAGAGGACAGTAGGCCTGATAAGGGTGTCCATGCTAAAATGCATACATACTGAAGAAATGCAGCCTCTGGTTGTATTGATCTTTGAGATAAAATACTCGAACTATATATTGATTTTTCTACTAGCAATTTGTTGGCATCTGCAGATTATTTCATATCTTTTCCAAAATGGAGAGAACAAAAAATACAACCTATCAATGTTCTATAACAAAGGACAATCTGATAAAATAAATATATCATGTACACAGTACGATACATCAGTAGACTACATGTTAGTTCTCCTTCCAAAGTCCAAACTTAGAAGCAAAAATAAATAGAAGTGTTTAAGGAAAATGTCATTTAGTGAAGGGTTTGTAGCCATGGGATTATCCTACAATTTTTTATAATAGTTGACTAGCTTGTGAGGAAGATGTATTGCTTCTACTCTATAAATCTTTGTTTCTGTTCAAAGAAAAGAAGTTGCTACTGCTGTGATTGTCACGGAGACTCTAGCATGCCTTTGTAATCCTGGAAGCTTTCGGAGACTCTAGTCAAATGATAATGTCTTGTATATACGTGAGCCCCATCAAAGCTTCACTTCTATCCAATGATGGTCCTAGATTTTTGGAGTGGCAAGATGAATTGTGGATACCTTCTGTTATTGTTGTAGAAAATCTCAGATTTGAAATGGTCGCTTCTTAATAAATAAGCTATTTACATTTGGTCTTCTTATAAGAAGAAAGCAATAATGAAATTGCCGCTTCTTCATTAAACAACACAAACATATCTCATAATAGATTGGGCAGAAAAGATAACTTGCTCTTCACTTCCCTCTAAAGAGGAAAGTCTACAGATATGGTGGTATTTAGGAAATGGTCCCTTGCCTCAAACTAGACCTGGTATGTATGAATAAATTGGGTTTTCCCTAAAATAATTTGCAAGCAATTGTAGAAACATTGTAAAAAAGTAGCCGAGAAGAGTCATTGACCATTGAGGTTTCAAAGGTTGGATTAGCATAGAAATCTAGTTTGTGGTTGAACAACCTAGGAGGGTCAATTCATGTTGATAAGGATTCAGAAAACAATCCATTCATCAGGCAATAGACTGTAGACCCATTTTCAATCATCATCAGAGCTTAAAGGGAGGAGTTCTAACAATGGTGGTGAAATGCTGCTTTATGCAGGCGGTGGTTGTGTAGCTGTTGGGGGTTTCGTAACTGCCGGTTCTTGTATGCGGCAGTTTCAAAACTACCAGTTCTGCCCATGAAAAACCAAATAGGTAATTACAAAAAAAGTGTCTTCAGATACTTGGATGGTTGAGGAGCCTTTAGTGCACAAAAGGGCACCTTCACACATGATAAGAAGGACGACACAAGCAAGGAAGGCATCAGTGAACATAAGAAGTGTTCAGTTGTTTGTAGGAAGGATTGTAGAGAGGAAATAATGAGGAAGGCTTTGTGAGCAGGATAGTTGTATGTTGTACTCGTTCTATATCTCATTGCAATCTGCTTTTGGCCAATAGAAGATAGGAAGTAGAGCTATTGCCTCGTCCAATTGGTTTTTCCCTACACCTTGTAGAGTTTTCCTATTAAAAAATCTTTATGCCATTTGTCTCCATTGTATTGAGTTTTGTTTATGTTTCTTGCACTCATATTTCAGTTCTTAGTATTGTTATCTTCCAACATAGCGAACAAACACTAATTCTAAGTCATTATATGAATTAAGTTGCCATTTTGAAGTGAATTTAGATTAGAACAAGAAGTTGTGGATTCTAGCAAGTTAGTAACAAGAGAGTTTATACATCATTTTGGTATCAGAGCCAGGTTAATTGTTGGGTTATTGTGGAATTTTTCTCTGACTTGCATGACATTGACAAGATCCGAAGAAGGCAAATTGCTGCCTTGTGATTCAAAGATATCTACAAGAAAGTTGAATTGAAAAATGATAAGAATGGCTCATGAAGGCAAAGAGAGACTTTCCAATAGAGCAATTGCATTGGAATCATGCATGAACATTGTGATGAATTTCCAAGACACTATCGCTAAATAACAAAGGCTCACAGCTTGGAATCAGAATTTCATAGATGTTATGGTCCACTCTATAGTCAAGAAGCTTGGCATAGAAATGCCACATGAGGAAGAGAAATCTGAAAGTGGAGAAGAGTTGATGGCAAGAAGACGAACCTTCAAAAATTAGGGGTAAAGCGAAGGTAAAATCCAAACATGCTCCTTTCAAGGTTGAAACAAAAGTTGAAATTAAATCCTTTAAAGGTCAAGTAGATGTTGAAGTTCTAGATAAATGGTTAAAGGAAATTGAGGTATACTTTAGCATACGTAAAGTAATCGAGGCAAAAATCATTACCATTGCACATCTCAAGATGGAAGGTCATGCTCTAGTTTGGCAAGAAACTTACCTAACTACTTTTGAAAGGAAGAAAAAGGCGGTCGTAGATAAGTGTGATGGTTTTAAAGATTTATTGCATAAGAAATTTTACCCAATTGGGCATATGATTGATCAAAAGATTAAATTGCATTATTACAAGCAAGGCCAGGGGCAAAGTGTGTAGGATTATATCACAAGCAGTTGTATCAGATAGAGACTTACCCAAAATGCATTCCACTTTAAGCTTCACCAATACGGATCTTATAACTCCTAGCTTAACAAGGATTGGAAGATGACTATTCTAAACCATACTAGAACAAAAATAAATAAGTGTTGGAAATGAAATGTATAGCCTATTGCACACGAACATGAAGCATAAGAATGAACAAAGCTTACAATCAACACAAGAGTTATCCTTGAGAAACCCAATGTGGGAAAAATCTTGTGGGTGAGGCAATTGCACTCCCCTTCCACTAGGTAATGCAAGAAATGTACAATGTACTGCCAAAGTTGGCGTTGATGGACAAAATTCTCACTACTACTATCCAAAAATTGTACACAAGGATGCTTTGCACTTATCAGAGACTTCTTTGTACTCCAACACAACTGAACCAACCATCTACAACTAGAAAACAATGAGACATCAAGAACAAAGAGTCAAACTTGCAACTTGCAATGTCAATCCAACTTCAAGATTTCTTACTATATTTTTTGATGCCTTTCTACCTTGCCAAGACCTGGATTTATGCTCTTTCAACCTTGGAGTTCGTCAAGAAGCTTAAACTAATCACCATTGAGAATAAGAAAAGTTTGCAACCATTCAACTTTGAGTGTTTTGTATGGTGGTGAAATTGTCGGGCTGGTTGTGCAACCACTAGAGTGGTTGCACAATCGCCACTCACACACCAACGGTTACACAACTACTGGTTGCACAATTGCCACCCTACGAATAGCGGCTGTTCTGTGATATATGAAAAACCCCTCCATTTCAAGTGCTGAAACTTACTAACTCATCACCATGAAAATGTCCGGGTTACCTCCATATTGATTTTGCCATTGTATCATATCTGATCTGATGTTTTGACCGTGAAATGGCTTACAATAGTATCTCACAAGTATGAATTACATACATTTGGGCATAGTAGAAACATCTAGTATATTAGGATCTAAATTTGGATCAAATAAGCTGGTTTCTTGTTTATTATAAAGAAATGTATGCACTAGTTCGAGCAATAAAAAAATGGAAACATTATTTATTGGGTAAAGAAACTATTGTGCACACTGGCCACAAACCTCTTCAATATTTGCAAGCAAAAAGTAAATTGCGGAAGGCAAGACATTACAAATGGATGGGATTTTTCCAACAATTCTATTTGGTGATCAAGTACAAGAAGGGAAACACAAATGTTGTGGAAGATATGTTATCTAAGTCACCAATAAAACAAGTTTCAGCTTTGGCAACAATCTCACAAATAGAGCCTTTCATGACCTATAAGGAAGCATATGCAAAAAATGTAGACTTTGGGAAGACATTCCATTTATTGCAAGCCAAGAATGCAAAAAATGAAGGCAAGGAAAGGCTAATCTACAAGTGGGATAAGGTGTGTGAGCCCAAGGAGGAAAGGCTAATTTTGACTAGAAAAGCGCATACTTCCAAGGTTTCAGGACACTTTGGTGTTGGTAGGACCATGGTGCATTTGCAAAGATATGTGTATTGGCCCAATATGCAATAACAAGTTTCTAAATTCATTAGAAAATATGAACTATGTCGTACACACAAGCCTAAGGTTAGGAAGGAGGGATTGCACGTCACTACCTATACCTACTAGGCTATGGGAAAGTATTTCCATGGATTTTGTGGGTAGATTACTTGTGTCCAAACATGACCATGACTATCTATATCTTGTTGTGGATAGATTCAATAAAACGTGTATTTTAATTGCATTCAAGAAAACAGTAGAAGGACAGGAAGTAGTTGAACTCTTCTTTAATAATGTTTGGGTGCATTTTGGATTACCTACGTCTGTTGTATCAGATAGAGACTTAAGATTCTTGGGCAAATTCTGGACCACACTATGGAGAAAGATGGATACAAAGCTACAACAAAGTACCACTTTCAATTTCCAAACTGATGGAAAATTAAAGGTGGTCAACAAGAATTTGGTTCAGCTGATAAGAGGATATAACAAGTATCCAAGGACTTGGGATGAGTCTTTGGCATACATTCAATGTTGAAAATTTAAGCAAGGAGACAGTTCACAGTTTTGATATCATGATACAGAAAGCAGTATGAGGATTGAACAATTATCATTTCCATCTAGGACAGCATGGAATTGTCATTGATGTCAAAGGTTAATGTTCTTGATGTCATTGAGATTGAAACGGATCATGCATTAATGCCAAAAGTTGAGTTGAGTAGACTTGTGGAGCAAATCACGTTTGTAAAAGTGCTCTTACTTAGAAGAGGCAATCGGGATAAGTCAAGAAGAATGGAAAACCCAAATTAGCCTTGAGGAATTCCTTCGGAGGAATTCTTTCAGAAAGAATGGTAAGGACAACTCTTTCGGAAAAATTGTCAAGTCCTTCAAGGGCAAGTGAACCGTTGCAAAAAGTCCAAAGAATATCTTGTTAAATGTTCTGAAGGGCAAGTGGACCATTGTAAAAAGTCCGAAGGGTATCAGTTAAACGTTCTGAAGGGCAAGTGGACCATTGCAAAAAGTTCGAAGGGTATCTGTTGAATGTTTCGAAGGGCAAGTGGACCTTTTCATAAAGTCCGAAGGGCAAGTGGACCGTTGCAAAAAGTTTGAAGGGTATCTGTTGAACGTTTCGAAGGGCAAGTGGACAATTGCAAAAAGTTTGAAGGGTATCTGTTGAACGTTTTGAAGGGCAAGTGGACCGTTGCAAAAAGTCCAAAGGGTATCTTTTGAATGTTGCATAGGGCATGTGGACACTTGCAGAAAAGCCAAAGAAATGATGTAGACAAAAAGTCCTAAGAAATGCCTTGCGGACAAAAAGTCCGAAGTAATGGCTTGCAGACAAAAAGTCCGAAGAAATGCCTCGCGGACAAAAAGTCCGAAGAAATAACGTAGACAAAAAGTCCGAAGAAAAGATTTTCGAAGGACATCTATTAGAAGCCAATGACAAATTCTTTTGGAGAAATTGGAGGACACTTTAGGATGAAATAAACCCGGACAAAAAGTCTGCGGAAATTGTCTCGAAATGCCCTTGACAAAAAGCCCGCAACAAATTGTCCGAAGAGAAAGGTCACTTGCAACATTGCCAAAGATAAAGTGTGGAAGTCTTATAGGGCATTCTCAAAGGGACAAGGCATGTTAAAGATCGAGCAAGTCTACAAGGATCAACGGTGCAAAAGCATTACAAGAATGCCGAAGAAAATGAGATCACGCCAACATGCCAAAGTTTAATGCTAAATACAAAGGATAAAGATCAAGCATATCGAGGATAATCGAAAGGAGCGGAAACGAACCCATGATATAGAAAGCAGCGAGATGCAAAAAGGGAAGAAAAGGAGCTCGATGGTTAATGGCAGAGCAAGTATTAAAACTAATGTTGCGTTAAAAGATCAACGACTCATGTCTGATCGGTGCATTAGATCCAATGGTGCAAAGCAAACTAAGATGATCCTCCAAGAGCATGCACATTTGACAAGTGTCAAAAGGTCATAAGGAAAGATCCAACAAAGAAAAGAATGTGAACTTGGCACGACGAAAGAATTTGAAAAAGCCCACAATCAATGTCTTCCAATTGTCTGTAAAGGAACAACTGGAACTGGTGATGAACTCGATATATCTTCATTGAGCTCGAGATAATTCAATCAAAGTGATCGAGGAAGCGGCACAGTTAAGTAGAAGTGCAGATGCCAAAGATAGTAAAGGCATTGAACGTTGTCATTTGAAGCATGAATCGAGACACGAAGTCAGAGTCCCATTGAATGCAGATCAGAAGTGATCGAGCAAGCGGCGCAATTAAGTGCAGATGCCAAAGACAGTAAAGAAATTTGAATGTTGTCGTTTGAAGCATGAATTGAGACACGAAGTCAGAGTCACATTGAATGCAGATCAGAAGTGATTGAGGAAGCGGTGCAGTTAAGTGCAGATGCCAAAGACAGTTTGAACGTTGCCGAGTGAAGCATGAATTGAGACACAAAGTCAAAGTCACATTGAATGCAGATCAAAAGCTTGAACCGGTTGAGTACAGTTGAAGTGTGAACACTTTACGATAGACAACGCTAAGATGCATTTGTCTATATATGCTACAAACAGATCATTTGATAAAAATGGTCTTTTTACTGCTGTTGCAATAATAAGTAGAGTGTTAACTCAAAATTGTCGAGTGAGGACATGCAGACAGCTTGAAAAGGGCAAAGAAAATAAGGTGTCAAAATAGAAGACATCCAGACACTAAGAGATAAAGGCAGAGAGGTCGAGAAGACACAGCGAAGGTGCAGTTACAGACTAGATTTGTAACATAAAAGTGAATAAGATTCATTCTGAATATCTTTTGTATTTTGAAGTTGTAGCTTCAATTCTCTGATAGGTTGGTGCCATCATAAAAACTGAGTTGGTGCTCAGTTAGGAAGTTGACGCTTCTTTAAAGTGGGTGCTCTTGAATGTAACCAGTGAGGTTTGTCTATGAGACTTCTTTTCTTTGAGGTTGGATTAGAACAATAGCTTCTAGCAGCTTTTCTCACCGTGGTTTTTTTCTTTGGGTTTCCACGTAAAAATCTAGTGTTGAGCATTCTTGTGTATGTATGTGATCTCTATTTTGTTCTTTACTTTGCATATACTTTAAGTATCTTGTTTAAAAAGTTTTCAGAACTAGGTTTTAGCTCATCCACTGATTCACCCCCCCTCTCAGTAGATAGTGTGTTCAACATTCAACACTCATACAATAGGGCATTATACATATCCACTAATAAGTTAGCGTATGAAGCATGTTTGGGTTATTTTCCAACTAATCCACTTGATGTTGCATTGGAACTGTAGGCAGGGATAAAGAAGGAATATTCAGAGGTGACAATTGCTAAAAAGTTCATTGAGAGGATTAGGCAAACCCATCTCAAAGTGAAAGATCAGCTAGAGAAGTCTCAAGTAAAATACAAAGCTAGACTTGACAAGTAGTAGCACCACAAAGAGCACACACTCAAGGTAGGTGACAAGGTATGTTTGTATTTGAGTAAAGAGAGGCTTTAGAGATAAGATAGGAAGTTAAAGCCATTAAGGTATGGCCCATTTGCCATTTGGAGCAGATTGGTGAGAATGCTTTTAAGCTTGATTTACCCTCATTCAAGCATATGTACTCAATTGTCAATTATAAAAACTTGCATCTGTATCAACCATCCATGCTAGATGAGGAATAAGAAGAACAATTGGTACTTTCCATAGAAGACTTGGTTTTGGACACACAAGGAGAGTTGGAGGAGGATATAGTACCTATAGCGGAAAGTCAGAGAGACTCGCAGGGGATCACAAGAGTCTTGGAAAATTCGACTCAAGGAGAAGATGCCAATCCAATCCAAGTGGTAATTCAAGGAGAATTGGGAAGAGTTGTTTCAACATCTGCTTCCCCACTAAGAAAGCTTTGGTGGGACCAAAAGCCTCTCAATAAAGGAGGTATGATCCATAAGGATCCCAAAAACAATCCATTCATTAGACAATAGACAATAGACCTAGTTTTAGTCATGATCAAAGCTTCAAAGGAGGAGTTCTAGTGGTGGCGAAATTGCCGATTCATGTAGGTGGTGGGTGTGTAACTGCCCGTCAGTTCTTACAAGTGGCGGTTTCAAAACCACCAGTCTACATTAACTAGTGGTTCCGCCTGTGGCAACAAAACGGGTAATTTACAAAAGTGTCTCTTTAGATTCTTGGATGGTTATGGAGCCTTTAGTGCATGAAAGGACATCTTCACACATGATAAGAAGAATGACATAGATAGGGGTAGGCATTGGTGAACATAGGAAGTGTTCGATTGTTTGTAAGGAGGACTGAAGAGAGGAAATAGTGAGGAAAGCCTACTGGGAAGTATAGTTGTCTGTTGTACTTGTTCTATATCTCATTGTAATCTTCCAACTGGTTTTTATCTTTGGCAAATAGAAGATAGGAATTAGAGCTTTTGCTTTTTCCAATTGGTTTTTACCTACACCTTGTGAGGATTTCTAGGTCAAAAATCTGTCATTTGTCTCCATTGTACTAAGTTTTGTTTATGTTTTTTGCTTTCATAGTTCATTTCCTAGTCTTGTTATCGTCCAACATAGCGAACAAACACTAATTCTAAGTCATTATATGAATTAAGTTGTCATTTTGAAGTAAATTTAGAGTAGAACAAGAAGTTGTGATTCTGTGAATTCTAGCAAGTTTGTAACAAGAGAGCTTATAGATCAAATATGGTGCAAACGTACTTTTTATAGTGTGTCATCTTGATTAGATCGATTGATTTTATTTCTTGTTTACCAAGAGGTGGGGACATCAAATCAAAACATGAGAGGAAGTACCTTGGTTTTGGACCCCTTAAAATTAATGTAATTGTGATTTGTAGATTTGCACAAGGATAATTGATATAATTGGTAGGCTGAGTTATAGATGGCCTAGGTGCCATTTACTTCAAAGTTTTGATGTAGCTATTTTGGTGAGTGCGGGTGGATACTTGAGGGTGAGATGAGATCACTGGAGGACTGTAACCTAAATGTACCGAACAAGCAATGAATAAGATAATGAGAATATCAAGCATACGATATGTGTTGTTTGCGACTGTTCTTTCTTAAAAGGAACCATACCTTTCCCATGACACAATTATTGTGGATGTCATTGGAATCGTATATCATTTAGTTGCAATGACACTATTACTCTTGGGTTTGTCCAATATTTCTAGGGTTGACTGATAGGGAAGGAAAGAGTGGTGTTGCAAGCTGGGTTTTTATTGAGAGGTTAATGTTTTCACAGTCCATATGATTATAGAGACAACTTTTGGAAGGAACTGGTTTTTAATTGTTAGGGTGGACATTGGTTGAGTGTGATGCTAAGGTTGTGGTTAATAAGCGTAGTATTTTGTGGTCAATTCCCTTTGGTTGCACCATTTGAAGGTTTCTTATTAGGGTATTTGAGGGTAGGCGATCAAAGGTCAAGGAGTGTAAATAGTTGTGCTTAGTCGCTTACCGTGATTAGCTAGCTCTAGGGTTATTGAGGGTAGGATAGAGTCAAAGGATCTTGGTGAAAACTGGGGTATTTTATAAGGATGAGGCTATGCAAGGTCATTGTTCTTCTAAGTAATTGGATGTGTGTGTGTGTGTGTGTGTGAGAGAGAGAGAGAGAGAGAGAGAGAGAGAGAGAGGTTATCATGTTGAGCCTAGTCTTGTAATGGTCATGATATCAACATGGTGGAGTGGCCCTGTGAGGGGGCTCAGACAGGGTGGTGAATCCTGTAGAAGGTATGATTCTTGCAAAGTAATGACAAGCCATTGTTCATTTTCTTCTGTTATTGAGCAATATGAGTTACATTTTAGGTAGAGTTTGTGTTTGATGATTAGAGCATTGTAGATGATTATTATGCACGTATAATGAATAATGGATAATTGAATGTTATGACACATCTTTGTAGTTTATAAAAGTTTCATAGTACACTACATGGTGGTCATTGTTGTTATACTTAATCTGACAATGTTTGTAAGAAAAGATAATGGCACATTTCCCACATGAATTGGGAAGACAGGGATAATATAGTGTAAGGAGGTTGTCCCCAGCTTGAAGTGTAAGATTGGTTGTGCAAACACCCAATTGAAGTGGTCACTAAGCCAAAAGTGGGGCCCCCATGAGCCGAGGGTTTTGGTTGGATGTACTCAATCAAATTTCTAATTAGAGTTTATTGGAATCCAGAATGTAATGCATGTAGTAAGCGAGGAGAGATGGTTTGAGGTTCAAGTTGCTAGGGCGAGAGATTTAAGAAAGCCCATACATACCTTTAATTTGAAATGGATCCTAAAAATAATCATATTTCAATTGATAAGCTTTACTTCTTAGTTAATGAGGCTAAAGGAGAGTGCAAGACAATTTAAACCTCATTAAGGTTGTATTGGGAAAGGAAGAGATGTAGTGTGAGAAGCAGAACACGAGAAACAAGTGAATTAGGCTACAAAGATGATTTAGACATCCTAGGGCCACATTGAACAAATAATTTTTCCGAAGTGACAATTTTGACTTTAGAGGGAAACTATACATGTAATTTTCACTGCAGAGGAAACCGTACAAATAGTTGCGACTGCAAAGGAGACCATACAATAGTTTTGGCTTGGTACGATATTGGATCATATGGGACAAAATAACATAACAGTGCATCCAAAGGGAAGTTGACTTGGTTCATTCATTTCTTTGTGTGGGAGCCATTTTGAATTCTTTGTACAACTCATTTGCTCATTCCTTAGCATACATATATCCCTTGGGGGCGAAGAAAAGTCATTGGAGAAGATTTAAGCATAGCCAAGAGGGATCAAAGATAGTTTTTGAGCTAGTAGATGACTTCAACAAGTAATCCACAACAAGGCAAGCTAGGAGAGCATTGTAGAGGTGTGAGCGAAAGCTACAATGCATTTGAAGGCTGAAATTGAACAATTGGCTTGTAAGAACTTGCAAGATGATAGTGGAGATGAGAAAATTTAGCTTCAATCTTCTAGGATTTTTACATACTGGGTTTCTCTAGGGTAATTCCTTGTGTCTCTCTCTCTTTTTTGTGTGCGTGGATTCATTTTGCTTGATTACTTTCATTCGATGCAACTACTTCATTAACTCAAGCACTTAAGAAAACATCTAATTGATATGTTTGGCTGATTAAAAGCATGGAACTTGTCCATAACAGAAAATTTAAGTTGAATTCAATTCTTAGGAGGTAAAGAATCCATATATTGTTTGTTGCACTATTAGTCTTGTGGAATAAAGAAGAGTTACATGTTGGTAGTAGTGTAGAAGGGGAATGAAATATGATATGAAATGAATGTAGGCATGTATGTGAGGATGAACACAATTGTACATTGGATATATGATGTAGATAGAAGAAGCCTTAAAGCTGTAGTTAATATCATTTTGCAGCCTTAGATTGATGTTTCAGTAGGATAGAACTTTGGAATAGCACATAAGGAAAAGTAAATCTATATTGGTGAATCATTCATTGGACTATCCAAGACAATTACGGATCAGATGGTATGAAAATAAGTTTTTCTTGCGACTTAAAAGGGTTTGCTTGCACATTTTCAGATTTGTGTGTGTATTCTCTTTCCATATTTGATAATTGACAAAGAAGTTCAGGAAATTGGGTTGCACGATCCAACTATGAGCAAAACTTTGAAGAGCAAGCTTCAAGAGCTTGATGAAATAAATGAGCAAATCCATCAGGAGAATAAAGGGCTGAGAAAGATGGAGCAGCACTTGGAGATGGTTAATAAAGAGTTACAAGTTTGATTAACAAGCCATGGATATTTCCGTGTGGGTATCATGGAGAGTTACAACAAGAGTTTTTTTGCAAAAGATGAGATGTTGACAAAGTTCCAAGAAGATTGTGAAGGTCCGAAGTGGAGAGAGGAGTCTACTACAAAAAGGAGACTGACCTCTACCAAAGATATGCAAACTATGACATAGTAAGCACTCCACCATGTGCACTTTATTTCAATTAATCATTGAATGAGTCCTATGGTAGTTTTGAAAAACCTACTAAGGGAATTGGCTTCATGCTGTTATTCAAGATGGGTTATGATGGAAAAGGTCTCGACAAGAATGACCAAGGAATGAGAAATCCGATGGAGGTGGAGAAAATGCCTCAATATGCAAGGTTGGAATACTTTGGTGGAAAAGAAGTTGGAGAATGCCCTAAAACAACAAAAGCAAGGGAGCCTTGCATAGATGAGGAGCCCAAGCCATTGTCTTAGCAAATCAAGCCTAAGCAAGGTAATGGAATCGTTCTTTTTGCAAAATCTAATGAAGAATTGAAGTTTCTAAGAAATGGACAGGTTTCTAGTGAAAGGGATGGTAGCATTGCATGACTTCAAAGGGTCAAGGAAGAGCCTCCAAAGGAAGCGCAACAGCTCCATGAAGGAGGAGGTAGCACATCACCAATCGATGACTAGAAGAGTGTTAGCAAGGTAAATCCAAAGAGAGGACAACCTTTCAATAAGGACAAAAGCATCAAAGACTAGTGCAAAGAGTCTCCAAAGAGAGGAAAACAATCCAATGGAGAAGAAAGATCATCACCATTCCATTAACCTTGTAAAAGCAAGCATAAGGGGAGCCCAAGACGGTGTGCAAAAGAAAAGTCTAACATTGCTTGTTTCCAGTGTAGGAAGAGAGGCCATGTAGCACATGAGTGTTGGTACATTATTCATGTTTATTTTTTGGAATGAGTAACAATTTTGTGGCCATGTATTGGAAGAAGCAATCCATCGTGAAGCATCCTAAATACTTCAAGAAGAAAGCACATTGCTCACACCACTCTCAAATACGAATAAAAGAGACAAGTGTAAGGAGAAAAAAGGAAGTAAATTGTGAAGCCCTGTAATGTCCCCCTTTTTGAACTAAGTCTTGGGAGGAGACCCTTAGCCTTTTCGTTCCCAAGGGCTAAGGAATTGAGAGGCAAAAAGGGGAACATTTGTGAGCTTCAAGAGCATTTTATGGAAAAGCATTTATGATCTAATTTTGGGACCTTTTTGAAGGTCATGGGCACTTAAGGCCTAAAGTGAATTTTTTAAGGAAGCTTTTAGATATTTCTGTTTTTAAAAAGAAAAGGTAAACTCTCCCTCCTAATTTTGGGTGCTACACTTGGAGGTTGGGTATGAAAGGCAAGGAGAGGTTCATTTGGAAGGGTTATGCATTTTTGATTATTGAATTGTTGACCAAGTATGTCAAGCTTGTTCACCACAACTTGAGGACAAGAACCCTCAAGTGTGCCAAGGGTTTGGGGACAAAAACCTCCATTCCTTCATTAAGGGCAGCTCTATTCAAAGGCTGTAATTGTGCTTCAGATTTGCATGGTTGTATGCAATTGGTCTTACAAAGGTGTTTTGGAACACCACCTTGTACGGAAGATTGGTGAGAGCCTTTGGAAGATTCGTGATTGTATGTGCAGGTAAAAGTTGTGGGCAAATTGGTTTAGAGAGTTGTCGTTGGTCTTGGAAGCCATCCCTAGGGTGGCGAATTGATTTGGAGGATTGGCGACCCCTCTCTAGAGGACTATTTGGCTTCGGAACCCTCTTCTAGGTTTTAGAGGTTTTTTTGGCAATTTATTCTAGCTTGGCAAATTGTTTGTGGATTAACTTGTAGGGTTTGATGGCCACTCCATGCCCTAGAAATATTTAGAAAATTATTATATTATTTTTCCAACCTGGGCGACTTGCATTGGAAGGCTTGGAAGGCTTGTGGAAGGGCAAATTCGAGGGTTTGATTTCCAGAATTAATTCTATAATTTTCCCCAAGTGTGGCAACTTCCTTGAAGGGGTTTCAGGGTAGATTTGAAGGAGGAAACACAGCTGTACCAACATTTAAAAATTAGAATAATTGTAGGGGTAATTTTCAGCCTTATCACCATTGCCACTTTGCAAAAAAAAAAAAAGGTACTTTATTTCAGCTTCATATTCAGCCATTTTTGGGCTATATTGGCTTGTGTTTTGCTTGGAATTTGGTCATTCTTTCTAGCTAGGGTTTACTGGTTTTTGGGTCAGATTTTAGATTGTTTTCAGATTTACATAAGGGTTTGCTGGAAAACCCCTACTTTGCTTAATTGTTCCATTTCGGGACATTACAAGACCACTCTTCAAATCAACATGAAAAGCAAGGCAAGAAGAAATAAATGTTGTCCAAGAGATGGGAAAAAACCATGCACTCAATGCAACATGATCGGGCATTGGAATAGTAAATGCTGGAAACGTCATCCTTGACTTCACCCAAATAATCATAAGGGGCAATCCAAGAAGGAAGAGGCATCTCAAATCAAGAGGAAAGCAACAATCCAAGCACCTACAATCAAAGATGTAGAAAAAGAAGAATTCTCACAAAGAAGAAACCATCAAGGAGGAGCAGCTTATAGAGGTATCCTCATCACCTTTGCCAGGAGTTATACATGTTAAGATTACTTTCTGGGAGTATAGTTGCAAAGATGAGATGATTTTCATTCATATGTATCAACAACACTCAAATTAAGTATTAGTGAATAAGTACTTCAAATTGCTTTATAGTTAATTTTGTTGATGTAAGAAAGTAGGAATCTAACTTAACTTGTGTGAGCAAATAGGGAGGCATTTCACTCATCAAGGGTGAGTATGGAGCAGTCAACTAGTCCATTCAAGAAGCATAATTATGAGTGGTCTAAGCCATCATAAGGTTGCATCATTTTCAGTCATTCAGATTCTCATGCAATTGCATGATTTCCTCACCACTTTTTGTGTAACCGACCTTAAAGGTAGAAGAGAAGCACTCCAAGAAGAGAGATGTCGAAGTAGATAAAAATTGAAGAAAGCTAGTTGACAAGTCAGAACTAGAAAAACAGAACATTTAGTCTAGTCGATAGCTTCAGTTATGTATGAAACGATACAACGGCTTTGGCTTGGTTCAAACTTGCTCTGTAAGAACAACATGATATAAACATTGAAGGCCCAATATCACAAAGGTTTGTTTTCAGTATCACAAAGGTGATCATAAGATGTTTTTATATTTATCCATGCAAAACCGAGTAGATTTGAAATGATGTCTATTGTAGCCAAAATTTGATCAAATTTTGAGGTATCAATTTTGCTTAAATTTTCTAAAACAAGTGTTCTTAAAAAAAAATTCTAATTTCAAAATGCTTTTTGAGACCTTAGAGGAAAAGATGACCTTTGGTACACCCTTGCACGTGTCTTATTTGTATTCAAACCATGTTTTCTCCACCTTGTTTCTTAAGAAGTAGAGGTAGCAGACCTTTGTTATGCTTTGGATACATGTACGAGTGTAATATGAATCCTGATTTTCTGCTTCACTTTTGAGTAAAGATATTCCTAAGTAGAGAAAGCAAAATTTTTGTATGTTTGCACACAAGTGCGAGAACGTAACAAAGTTCTGGTCCCTCTCCCCCCTCCACTCTGCCCAATCTATGAAGTCATAAACATACTAAAAGGGAGTGGGCTTGACGGAATTTTGATACAGTGTGCAAGTATTTCTGAACTCCACTGACCCTGCTTTCACGTTTTTAAAGGCAAAAATATTATAAAGGAATAGACTTAGTGGAATTTTGATGCACACATGGACTTGTACGTGAGCGTATCAAAACCTTCCTAGTTTCGATTTTTTGCCTAAGGAAGGACTCACTTAAACGGATAGAGAAAACATACTTTTTAAACACTCTAGCACATGCATATTAAACATAATAAAGTGCCACTTTACATAATACTTCCCTTGATGACAATTTCCTTCGTGAGGAACAATTACACAAATTTCAATGATTTGAGAATAGAAAGAAGAACACAGACGTTTTCAATAATCTTGCAAAGTTGTAGGTGAAATCATTGACAATCTTTTTTCTTCGAAAAAGGTCAATCCTCTTTGGAACATAGACCAACAAAAAAGGATGATAAGAAAAATTCACTTAAACTTGCAAAACACAAAAGTTTACACCAATCTTGGGTTAAGGAAAAAAATGTTATAAAATATGATTTACATACATTAAATGTAATAAAAATAGATCTAATAAAAGACATAAGAAGCAAAGAGACAACTTCTATAACAAAGTGCTAATTCTATTTTGGATGGTGTATGGTCAAACAAGAAGTTAGTCAAAATTAGGATATACCATATGCATATCTACCTTCAAAAGATTTAAGAATCACCACTATGGGTAGAAGGTAATACACAATTATACAAAAAAGTTTAATGAATTATCTCAGAAACAACATTTTCCTTGGCCACTTACAATAAAATAAGTAAACACAAAAGCAAGGAAAAAATAGGTCGTAGTTCTAACTATATCAAAAGCTCCAAATATTTAACAAAATGGGAGTATGACATTAAAACACCAAATAAACATATATATGCCAAAAAGGATTATATTTTCCAAATTATAAAAAAACTCCAAACTAAATCATTAATCATGTGCAAATTAATATTAGGAATTTATAAAACATCATAGATATATAAAAACACACTAAAGGTTAGCGGGAAAAAATGCAAAGAACAATACAAATGCTAACGAAGGAAACAAGACAAAAATGATGTTTGTCTTTTTTTTAAAAGATATTTTACATGTTTTAATTGAAGACGTCTAAAGATGACACACAATTGTCCTTTGAAGATACCAAAATTTTACGGATCCAAATTTGTTTAATCTTAGATTGAATAAATTTATTTGTTTTCCAATAATGAAAAAGGCTATGATTTGTGTTACCACAAGTTTTACAAGGTTGTAATCTCTAAAATTTAGTAAAATTATGCCCATTGCTACTACAATGTTCATGATTTTTAACATTTTAAACCAAAGTATTTTAAAAATAAGCCTTTCATAGATTTCTAAATCCAAAAGCACTAAATGGTGCAATGTCCTTCAATGAGGAGGACGATATGCCTTCATATTAACTTTTAGAGTCATTAAAACTAATCCCTTTAAAGTTGGAAGCAGGTTTAAAAAAAAAGAGGCTCAACAATATCGTTTTCATCTTCACCAAGACCACTTCCATTGAAACCCATCGATTTCATAATTTGTCAACCATCGTTAGAAACACGCTTTTGCATAAATAAGGATTCCTTATTTGAAGGAGAAGAATGACCACTTTCAATGCCAGCAATAGAGACGTGATGTTTTTTGAAAGATGCAATTTGAGCATTAAGAGTGTCAACTAGATTATGCATGTTTGTCAATTTCTTATCATGTGATTTTTGTAATTCATTAGTAGTCATTTTGTCACACTCAACTTGATATTTAAGAGCAAAAATCTCATTATCTTTTGAAATAAATCTGTTGTTTAGTATTTTTACTAGCTAAAAACAAAGCCAATTTAAAAGTCATAGAATAAAAATAATGGCAAGCGATTAATTAATAAATCTAAAAGCCAAAGACAAAACATTTAAAATTACTTTAAAAGAATGTATGGAAAGAAAAATACCGAACATTAATTTTGAAAAGGATGAAATAATATAGTTTATATGAATTTTAATTGGAAAATGAACTATATAGAAATATCTACAATATGACTTTGTATAAAAATGTGATGCTCAATCACATTTGAAAAAAAAAAAAGCTTCAATGGAAAAAAAAATGAGGATGTATAAAAAATAGCTATTTTAATATTATAAAACTAATTAAAAAATGTTTTATTCAAATGCTTATTTGTTACAAGCTTTGTCCTTTAAAAAGATGTAGTAAATCAAAATATTATCTTTGAAAGAGGCCATCTATGCATAAACTTTTTCATTTTAAAAAAACATGAAAAAATAAAAAACATCTTTTAAATAAGCCAAGTATCAAACGAACATTTGGAATGTTAAAGAAGAAAAGATGTGATTAAAAAAAAACTCAACCAAGAAAGGCAATTCCATTTGCTAAACAACAAAAAAATAAAATAAGAAAAACTTTGCAATAGCTTTCTATTTAAAAAAAGTGCAGAAAATTAAGTACATGACAACGACGCTAAAATAACAATAACTAATTCAAAAGTTAATGAAATTCGAAGATTTAAAAGATTTTGGGAAGCTAAGAGGGGAGAGTAAAACCTACAAATGTTTTAAAGAGATTGTTTGAATCAGTTTTACACTCATGACCATCATTTGGGTCAATTTCTAACCTGTGGAGACATTCATGGAACCGTCAAATTTAATGTAGAATTTTTTTTTGTAGCATTAATGAAAGTAAAATAGCAAAGAAGCTAAAATAAACAATGAATCATTTGTTTTTAAAATCTTATAATTTTGCAATAGCTTTCTTAAAGAAAAAATGTAAGGTATAAAATGCCTTTAACTAACAAAAAAGTTAGTCGAAGATGATTTTAAAAATGTAAAATATTGTTTGAAAACAAAGTTTGCATTCTTCAAAAGGAAAAAAAACTTTTGTTCTTCCTTAAAAAACGCAAAACAATATCATGTAAGAAAAATACAATTTAAAAAAATAGAAACTTTAAAGCTAGTAAACTTCTAAAAAATATAAAATAAGTTTGCAAAAGTGTTAGCTCTTGCAAAAAAACATAGAAGCCGAGAAGTTAGGAGGCCTTGAAGGATTTTTATTTTCTACGAGCAATAGGAAAGCTCTGTGGACAAAGGTAAAGATGTTAGAGGTACAATCACTGAGGGTCGGGGGGTGAATTAGTGATGCAAGATAATCCAATTCAATTCCCAATTCTTAAACATTCAGCACATACAATCATGATGCATACATATTAACCATTGCAATGAACATAGCAAGATCAAGCCCATAACATATGATATACGTGGGAAACCCTCTTGTGGGATAAAACCCATTGAACGTTGCAAAATGGACTACAGTACTAAAATAACAAGATCCAACATTTAGACCAACACCAACTGATCAAGGAACACCTATCTCTTAATTTAGTGAGACACCAATTCCACAAGGAGCTATTGCCCCTGTCTAGTTGAGCACCCACAACAACTAGACCTTTTAGCAAGTTTCACCTTGCAAGGAGGAACCAACCCCTAGGCAACCAAGCACCCACCCAACTACCTTGAACATATCATTTTGAACACCTGTTTCTACTATTCAACTGATGATGACCACCTTTTTTTGCACTCTTCACCTTCACTCTTTCACCCAAATAGTCTCAAGGGCTCACTTGCTCAATCTATCTCTTCTAGGCTCATTAGGTCCAATGCCCTGTGTATCCACCTACATCAGCTTGATCAAATAAACATGACTGATCCTCTTTGCTCTCTGATGGTCCTCACTGACTTGTACCTTCTCTTTCAAAGATTCTCTACTTCGCTTAACTCCACACACTTTCAACTAGCACAATTAGTCCAATTAGACTTTGTACTTATACCACTCTTCCTTTAACCCATCTTGGCTAGCCAAGATGCTTTACATATTTGAACCACACTTAACATAGGTCCATACACACATTACATGTGAGAACCACACTCTTCATAGGTTGGTCATTACCTCATTAGCCCCAAACCACCATTAGGTCTTGGTGAGACCTAAAACAATTAGGCTTTCATATTCACATGTTACACGTGAGACTACTTGGACCACCTTCATCCTTTACCAATGCTTTGAACACATCAAACCTGTCCCCAATAGCTCCTTGCTCACTCTCATATGGGTCCATGCCACCTGGAACACCAACTCAACACTTGAACCTACCATTTAGGTCTCCTCGCTCTTTAGGCCTTTATACACAGAAAACACAGTCTCAAATTTCTGAAGCAACTACTCAAGTATTTCACATAGCCTTATGATTAGATCACATGGGTGAAACCTTTAAGACCTCTACAACGCCTTCATGTGCTTTAGATACTTCAACACAGGGTCTAAGCACTCAAAACAACTCTCTCGAAATGACCACTCAGACTAGTCATATACAGTCAAAATATAATCAAGCTATTTTGACTCTCCATATCTGATTAGGGGCATATAATGACAACCAATGCCTTCTTATAAGCCTTTCAGACTTATACATCTTCATACTCATTTGCTTCTTCAATTATGCTCAGAACTCTTCCAACTCACTTTTGCAAAGTGGTCACTCAAATTATCTGTAGCTTCCAACAAGCACAATCAACTTTTAGATATTTGTTCATACTGAAGATGGATTGGTCAAACCTCTAAAATCCTCACAGATGGTTCTCATTGAGTATACAACACCCTCTTCAATAGTTCATCTTGAAATATTGAAATACTATCAAGAACAACTCAAATATCCTTCTCAGGTCACTTGCAGAACATGATCAAACCTTCAGTCAATTTTGGATCTCAATATCTGCAACTGTACAAACATTCAAATCTTCTAAACAACTTTGTTGGATGCACCTTGAAGTCCTTTTCAACTTTGCTTTTTACACCAACAAGAAATTCGTCCTAGATCAAAAGATATTCGTAAAATACTACAGATTGGTTTTTCTTTTGTTAAATTCAAATACCAATGATCACTGGTTAATGCAAAATCATCTAACACTTGGTTTCATCTTGTGTCCTCGCACAACTTGCTCAAACACGCTTCATCGATTTCATTGCGAGCTTCCTGACACTAACTTGCATCGCTCACCATTGATCTTAAATCCTTGCTTTTGAGATCAAGCCACTTGGCAGCCCCGTGTGCCCTTTGCATACCTTGCAGTTAGTCTCCAATGAACTTCCGCCACTTGGCATCCCTGCGTTCTTTCTGAGACTAATGCGCACCATTGATCTTCCTCTGCACGGTTGAATGCGCTCCGTCGATCTTGGATATCACAAATCTGGGTAAGTATGGGAACTTATTAAACTCTGTTTGAGAGGCCAATTTTGCACCTTAATAACTTTTGCTACGCTCCATGTCCAGACTTGAAACTTGAACCATATGATCTCCTTACATAGGGGAATCTATCCATATATCAAGCTGCTCTTGAAATCTTAACACGCGTGAATGTTGATGTCATCAATCTGCTCACTCAACTTTATCTGTCAAGATGACTACTTGAACCTAGACACTCATGATTGCTCTGATGATTTTTTTTCACTTTCACAAGCACTTCAAGCACTCAAAACACCCCATAGGGTCTCTGCAACATGACCATATCATCAATAATATCCACCATCTGCCTATCCAAGTCAAACACTGAAGAACTATGCAAAAACACTGAAGCACATTTTGTCATTGTCATTGTAGCATACATGACACATCATCAACATCCTTGGTCACCTTGGAGACATCATTGACAAACCTCCAACAATCTCTCCCTTTGTCATTGATGTCAACACTAATACAAAGTGGGCTCAACTTTTGATCTTGCGGACCTGAAAAGACTTTAAAGACCAATAATATGAAAGGACCACCCCTGAGAGATGATATAGTCTCCCCCTAACATTGTGCATACCTCTTCTTACCTTGAGCTTCTCAAACATGCTCCATGACTACATTCTTCTTTTGATCATACTAGCTTCTATAAAGACAAAACATATATGAACATCAGAAACTGCATGAACTTACCTTGAAAACATTAAAAGGGACTCCCTCTAAGTCCCCTGAGCTTAGGCACCCTTTTGAGCATCTTCAGACCATTTTAACAATGATGAATCGACATAATTGCCTTCATACCTTCTCTCTCAAATTCTACGACATAGTCCTCTGATCCTAGGACCTGACCATTTACAAAGCTCCCCCTTTGTTTATGCATGAGGATTCAATACATTGACAAAGCACCTGCCTTGGTTTGATCAAGTCATCAAATCAACATACTTGAGTTCACACCTATAGCAAACTTCTTCATATCTCCATTATGACTGGAACATCTCACATATGCTCCCCTTCACATCATGCACAACTCTTCAAGCCTTTCAAACTATCTGAGTTAGCCCCCCTAACTCCATGCTCCACCTGGATCATGATATCTTCAAAAAGATTTTTCAACGAACTAGATCTGTCATCAACTTTTCAACACTATCCACACTCAGTCAATATCCTTATGAAACCACCAATAGATCTCATATCTTCATTAGATCAACTTAAACAACTGAAGCAAACATGAATAACTCTCATATGGATCTCAAAACAATTGCACTTTATCCTCTACAAACCATTATGGTTTAGAATCTTTTCAAAGCACTCTCATGGAACTATCTCATCTTCAGAACACTGTGAACTCTATGACAGACACGACTTGTCATATACAGAACTCTAAGACCTTCATGATACCAACAATATGACAACACATTCTCCTTATACTCTACTAACCTTGCCTTCAGTGTTCATCATTTTGACTAATCAATTTAAGCAACATAAATTGTCAAGTTCTTACCTTCAGAACCAAAAACCCTGAACACACTTTGAGCATACTAGAACAAGATCAACACACCTTTCTTATGCAAATATAACTGTTGACCAAATTTGACTTTTGGTCAAATTGGGTCAACCCCTACATTTCTAAACTTTTTAGAAGTTTCTACATGTCCTATAGGCGTCTCATATTAGTCTAAACATCTTACTTATCCTCCATTTAGCCTTGGTCTAAGGCCATTCTCCTTGTACTAGTCTAGTCAAACAAAGTCAAAGTTGGTCAACCAAGGTCAATCTTAGTCAAAGGTTCAAATTGTGTTAAAAATATTCTAATATGGTCATTTAGGTGTCCTAAGGTGTTTCTAAGTCATATATTTGTCCTTTACCATGCTTTATATGCAAAATATGCCTTTTGGCCACTTTTCTAGCATAATAAATGACTTGTACGGACTTCCAAGGAGGCAAATTTGTCACCAAGAGATATTTCAATGTGAAAGAAGTCAGGGGATGTCAGGAGTCAGTTCACGAAATAGTTGTGCAAAAATAGGAAGATTTTCCTTGATTTTAGGCCCTTTTGGGCACTTGTACGGAATGGATGATCTCACTTCCAGCTAAAAATGTGGGTAGGATGCCTCTTCACCTCCCTAGATTCATTTCCATGCTTGGAGTGCTAAGAGAAGTTCAAAATTTCATCTGCAACTTCTTTTTCTTCCATCTTCTCTTTGCAAGCCAAGAAGGGTCATTTTCAAACCCTTGGTGTGGTCCGTACAGTTGGAGTTGGGAAGAATGGTCTTGGTGGGTGAAAGGTCTCTGAGTAGACTTCACTTTCATGGCAAGAGTTCTCAGATTAACAGCTTCTCCTTTATGAACCATTGCTAACACTCCAGGCATCTTTTTATGCACTTCAATTCATGAGGAGGTCACTGTTTACACTTGTTTCAAATTTACTTGCTTTGGTTTGATGGGTTTGTTTGTTTTAGGGTTTTCTCCATGTCTTCCATGACATCTCTACATGTTTCTTCAGTGTCTTCTTGGTTTTAGAAGTCTTACAAACTCATAAGCCCCTTCTAGGCTTGTTTGTGTTTGCAAACTATCTATTCTTTTCACCTATAGGCAGGATTTCCACGTTGAGCAAAGTGTGCTTCATGTTGTTTCAGACATTTGAGGTATGAGGATCAATATTTGGAATCATGAAGAGGAAGCTAGAAGCCTCTGATGAGCAAAGCAATAAATGTTGTCCAAATACCATATCCATCTACCTGTACCTTGAGAACCACCACCTATAGGTGATACCACAGAAGTTAAAAGCAATAAATGTGAAGGTGTTATAATAGTTGATCAAGTCCATTAAGGTTCCTTGTTGGCAAGGTCCAAACAGATCTCTTGATGGTGTTAGTTTGGCAGAAAAAGGTGCAAAAAATTAAAGGTTAGACTGATGTATTCAGAGCTATAATCCCTAAAAGAAGAAAACAGATGCCTGCATAGTTTTGAGGATAACAAGCAGGACACTTCCAAAGACTTGTTGATCCTCCCAATTGATTGGTTTTGTAGTCTCTAGTATGGTTTATCACCTTGCCAAGTTGGAGGAGTAGATGCCATAAGGAAGATGGAGTTTTTCAAAGCCCAAAAGTGCATTTAAAACACTGAATTTGCTCAGTGTTGTCTACAGGGTTTGGAGATGTGAGTGAGCTTTTATCACTCAATATGGATCATAGACCTTAGCATCACATTGGAGTGGTTTCAAGTAGAGAAAGCAGATATTTATGACATGGAAGGATCATCAAACAAGGTTTTAAGTGTTTTTATGACCTCCTAAGCCTATTCCCTGTTCGTACACAGGCCTGGGAAGAGACACCTACTGTAAGGGTTTCAAACAGTGAGGTACAAGGTTGAGTTTTTGACCTTATTTTGAGCTTTCAAGGTATAGGAGGATAGAGTCAATTGCTAAGTGGTTCTTAATATTTCAAAAGGGATGTTAAAGAGTTCATAAACATCATGACTAGGGTCTCACAAGGCCATGATACCCTCTAGATAGGGTTCAAATGGGACTGTCTCAGTCAAATAACAAGCAGTGAGCATGATGGTGTTTTGATGTGAGAATAACCTAAGCATGAACATACAAGTCTACATCAATTAAGAGGGTGACTCCAAAGAAGTCTTAGAGAGTTTTGAATGAGCATACAAGTCTACATCCCCCAGCCATCCTGCCATCTCTGCCACATTTCTCCGCTGTCTCGGGGACGTCTCCCTCTGAGAGGGGACGTCCCCTTTTTGGAGGGACGTCCAAAAGTCCCCTGGACGTCCCGAGGATGTCTAGGCGCCCCCTGCGCAAACCAAAGCCATAAAGTGTCATTTTTTTTAAATTTAAAAAAAATTTGGATTTTTATGCTTTCTATCCTAACCTTGTGGCTGTACATAGTGCCTTGCGTCTCATTGACCGCACCACACTTGCGTATAAGGAGTCTAGCAGCCAAATGGCATGTAGAGTTAGAGGAGCCAACACAGATTGATGTTGATGCTACACAGACAGGCTTGGTTGGTATTAGCTTGGAGCTTGAGCATGTGGAGTCCAACAGTTCTAGTGATGAGGAGTTCCACATTGGGGATGATTAGCCATTGACTCATTGAGTCATTTGTATTTACTATTTACTTTTAATATTTCACTATTTTAGTATTTTGTTTTTGAACATTGTTGATTTTTTATTGTAATCATGAATCATCATTATGAAATTTTGAAAATTCAATGTTCAATCATCAATGTTTATTGTTTAATGTTCAAAGTTAAATTGTTCATGTTCATTGTTCAATGGATCAAACTTGAAACTTAAATGATTAAATCACAATGTTAAATTGTTGATGTTCAATGCAATATACTTAATCCTTATACGTCTTTTTATAACTAATTTTTCAAGTACTATATCCATTTCAACACTGCTCCCCCGCCGCCCCCTTGCCGTCCCCTTGTCTCGGAAACCCGTCCATTTTAGTATTTTGTTTTTGAACATTGTTGATATTTTATTGTAATCATGCATCATCATTATGAAATTTTGAAAATTCAATGTTCAATCATCAATGTTTATTGTTTAATGTTCAAAGTTAAATTATAAATGTTCATTGTTCAATGGATCAAACTTGAAACTTAAATGATTAAATCAAAATGTTAAATTGTTGATGTTCAATGCAATATACTTAATCCTTATACATCTTTTTATAACTAATTTTTCAATTACTATATGTATTTCAACTCCGCTCCCCCGTCGCCCCCCTGCCACTGTCCCCCTGCCGTCCCCAAACTTAGGCCCCCCGTCCCCCTGTCCCGGAAACCCGTCCCCACGTCCCCCCGTCCTGAAATGCCGTGGAACTATGTTCAAAAGCCTAATCCATGTGCAATCAACACCTACAACAGACCTAAACTTTGTCTCAGTCCAAGCAGTGGTTAAATAAATGGAAATAAAGAGGAGATAACTCTTATATGTTGGTGGTCTTAGCTCATCTAAGATAATTAGTTTTGTGTTTCAAGATGGAATCAAAAAGGGACCTATTTTACACTCTAATCAACCTAGTTAAGATCTATGACAACCTACAATAGGGTCTTAGACATAGGTGTCCTAGTCAAAGACCTAGACACGGAGTTGGTATTGTTTTGAGGATTCCTAGGTGATCATAGCATGAAGGGTGTCTTGTGACCCAAGGACATGGAAGTAAGATTCACACACATAGAACAAACTCAAAACAGACCTTGGAATGTACCCACAGGGGTTAATAAATGAAGTGTAAAACTGTCTCAGGCAGGGAGGACCTATTTTGCAAGTTTAAGGTGTGTAGAAGAAAACTTATGGGCAAATAAGGTGGTAAATGGTTCTAAGCATGTCCACCATGATGTATTAGAACTATAAATACCCTTATTATTGAATATCATGCAAGAAATGGAGTTCAAGAGAACAAACATAGCCCATTTCCACAAGTACCCTGCACAAATTGTTTTGGAAAGGTCTGCGTGAAAGATTGGGCAGGTTAGTGGTCTAAATCATCTCATCTGGTGCTCAAATTTGGTACAAGGCATCCTCAGAGTTGGGAAAACTTATCCAATTGTTGGTTTTGTGGGATAAACAAGACAATATGCCTTGTTTTTGTCTCAGAGGTGGTACACTCTCCAGGAGTACAAAACCCTGCAAGTCTTGAGAAATGAGCTAAAGCATGAATCAAAAAGTGTGGAGATCTTTCCACAAGGTTTTATAAGCTGGGACACACTTAAGACAACTTGATAAACCTTCCTAGGAGCTTTGAAAGCAAACAGGCTGCTCTAACCAACAAGGTCTACACGGATACCTAGTAGGCAAGGAATAGGCGTAATTCCAAATAGGAGATCATTCTCAGTTCCAACATTTGATAATCATTCTAATGCTTTGGAGCATGTCCATAGGGGTATGAGAGAGTTGTTTAAACCACAAGCAGGTAGGGGAACCCATGGGAGGATCAGGGGAGCCCAAATTGCAATCAAAGTCAAGAAGCAAGGTTTAAGCCTAGTGAAGGAATGAATAGTCATTCCTACTTCCAACATGATATGACTATTCTAGGCCATTGACACATGTTTATGAGATGACATTGGAGATGTCCAAGCCATGGAATGCAGGGGATTCATCAGAGAAAGGTCTTTGGAACCTAAGGTTGCAGGCAAACCCTTTGAACAAGGTCTAGGCCTAGTTCTAAAGGGTGACCATTCTTGTTTCTAGCTCTTGGTGAGCTATTCCAATGATTGAGGCATATGCTTGGAATGTTTATAGAAGTGTTTCAATCTTTGGTTTGCAGGAAAACTCTTGAACACACTATCTACTGAGAGGGGGGGGGTGAATCAGTAGATGAGCTAAACCCTAGTTCTTAAAAACTTTTAAACAAGATATAAAATGTATATGCAAAGAAAAGAACAAAAACAGAGATCATACACATAAGAATGCTCAACACCATATTTTTACGTGAAAACCCAAAGGGAAAAACCACGGTGAGAAAAACTGCTAGAAACTACTGTTCTAATTTAGCCTCATAGAAAAGATGTTTCATAGACAAACCTCATTGGTTACATTCAAGAGCACCCCCTCTAAGGAAGCACCAACTTCCTAACTGAGCACCAACTTAGTTTTTCTGATGGCACCAACCTATTAGAGATATGAAGCTACAACTTCAGAATACAAAAGAGATTCAAAATGAATCTTGTTCAGTTCTCTGTTACAAGTCTTGTATGTAATTGCACCTTCATGCCATGTGCCTTCTCGTCTTATTTGCCTCTATCTCTTTGTGTCTAGATATCTTCTATATTGACACACCTTATTCGCTTTGCCTTTTTACGCTATCTATATATGTCCTCACTCAACAATTTTTGAGTTAACACTCTAATTAATATCGCTGCAACAGCAAAAAGACACTTTCGAATGTTCTGTTCGTAGCATATATAGACAAATGCATTTTAGGGTTTTTATCTGTAAAGTGTTCACACTTCAATTGCTCTTAACCGGTTCAAGCTTCTGATCTGCATTCAATGTGACTTTTACTTTGTGTCTCAATTCATGCTTCAAACGACAACGTTCAAATGTCTTTACTATCTTTGGCATGTGCACTTCTATTGTTCTTAACTGCGCCGCTTCCTTGATCAATCAGATTGATTAATCTTGAGCGCCGTGAAGAGATATCGAGTTCATCACCTGTTCCAGCTGTTCCTTTATAGACAGTTAGAAGACATTAAATGCGGGCTTTTTATTTTTTTCATCGCGCCAAGTTCATGTTCTTTTCTTTGTTGGATATTTCCTTATGACCTCTTAATACTTGTCAAATGTGCGTGCACTCGGAGGGTAATCTGGGTTTGCTTTGCACCATTGGTTCTAATGCACCGATCAAACGTGAGCCATTGATATTTTAAAGCAACATGAATTTTAATTCTTGCTTTGCCATTAACCATCGAGCTTTTTTTCTTTCCTTTTCTCATCTCGCTGCTTTTTATATCATGGGTTCGCTTCCGCTCCTTTCGATTGTCCTCGATATGTTTGATCTTTACCCTTTCTATTGTGTGTTAAACTTCAGCATGCTAGCGTGGTCTTATTTTCTTCATCATTCTTATAACGGTCCTTGCAACGTCGATCCTTGAAGACTTGTTGGTCTTTTAACCTTGCTTTAATTCTTTCGAAAGGGTTCCTTTATACACATTGTTGCGGGCCTTTATGTCTTCGAGACAATTTCCATGGATTTTTTGTTAGGGTCCATTTCATCCTGAAGTGTCCTCTAATTTCTCCGAAAGAATTCATCATTGGCTTCTATTTGGAAGTGTCATTCGGAAATCTTCCAACGGTCCTCATACCCTTAGGATTCTCTACAATCTACCCTTTGGCTTTTCTGCAAGTGTTCACATACCCTTTGCAACGTTCAAAAGATACCCTTCGGACTTTTTGAAAAGGTCTACTTGCCCTTCGAAACGTTCAAAAGATATCCTTCGGACTTTTTGAAAATGTCCACTTGCCCTTCAGAATGTTCAAAAGATACCCTTCGGACTTTTTGAAAAAGGTTCACTTGCCCTTCGGAACGTTCAAAAGATACCCTTCGGATTTTTTGAAAAGGGACAATTTTCCGAAAAGGACTTGACAATTTGAAAGAATTGTACTTGCCACTTTTTTCGAAAGAATTCCTCCGAAGGAATTCTTCAAGACTATTTTGGGTTTTCCATCCTTGACTTATGTACTTAAGAGAAGTAAAGCCCCTCAGAAATCGCGATTGCCTCTTCTAGACCCTTTCGGGTTTTTGACATTACTTATCAACTTGAGAAGTAACATGCTTGCAAATCCCCAATCACCTCTTCGCTGGACCCTTTTGGGTTTCCCACATTGCTTAGCTTATAAAAATAGAAATAAAGCTATCCTGGAAACCCGATAACCTCCACTTAGACCATCTCGAGATCTTAACATTGCTTGACTTATAAAACATAAAGAAGTAAAGTCATTCTCGAATCCTGACCAAGTAAAGTCACTTCAGAACCCCGAATAACTCCTCTAGACCACTTCGGGTTTTCGACTTTGCTTTACTTATAAACATGAAAGAAGTAAAGTCGTTCCATAAACCCGACCAACTTTATTAGACCAGTTTGGAGTTTCGAGACTACTTTACTTATTTTATAAGAGCACTTCACAAACCCGATTTACTCCACAAGTCTATGCCATTCAACCTTTGGCATTAATGCATGATCAGATTCAATCTCAATGACATCAATGATATCAACCTTTGACATCAATGACAATTCCATGTTGCCTTAGACGGGAATGACAATTCTTCAGTCCCCAAATTGCTTTCTCGATCATGATATTCAAACTGTCAATTGTCTCCTTGCTCAATTTGCTAACGAAAATGTCCCAAGAAACCATTTTTGGCTTGAAGTGTGCTCAGACCATACCAGAATGCAAAAAAGGAGCTCAAAGGGTAACTTCAAATGCTTGGATCTTCCACCAACCTCTACATGGGACCTTGAGGTGATTGGAGAAGTTAGGGAGGGTCCCTAAGAAGCCCTCAGTGGTATTTTGAAAAGATTTGAACGTTTGTTCTTAATGAACAAACGTTAAGACCAAAACCACCTTAAAACCCTTGCAAACCGTCTATAAAGACCCGATTCAAAAAAGGAGGCAAATGAAGCATCCAGATGCAGGGGAAATGCCATGAAACCAATTGGATGATGCAGAGGACTCTCCAAGGCTCCTCCCCATGCATCGAGCTACACCACACCTGTATGGAAATGGCAGAACAAAGCTTATTTTGACAAAATTGTGTGTTTTGCAGGTTTGGAAAGCTTTCAAGAGACCAAATCACTTTTGGGAGAGAGTTTAGGACTTTTTCTAAGTCCTCATGTTCATTTGATCAACTATTTCAACTCCTAAGTATGCCTACCACCTCTCTCATTTCAGCCAGTCCAGTGGACAGATAGTGAACACTTAGGAGAAAATAGTGAAACTTCAATTGGAAGTCCTTTTAAAGCTTGTTTCTTGAAACTAATGATATGGACACCTTGGACACATGTCATCCCTCCTTGTGCACGGATCAGAGGGCAGATCTGGGAAGGTTTTGGGTGCCAAGTGTGAGAGGTGCTTGGAGAGAGGCCATTTTGGGACTGTCATGGATGATTGTGCATGAACAAAAGATCATGAGTGGTTTAGGACCTCCCCAATGCATGTGAGGTCCTGTTAGTAACCCCTCCTACTCAAACCCATCATCAGACCTGATCAGTTTTAGTGATAAGGTAGTTTTGGAAGGCAAATAATGAGGGGCAGTTTTCTGTGCAAGGAAAGGAGTTTCTAGACCACTTTGCAAGGCTTGGATAATTGGAGATGACACTTGTAGCTCCTGACATTGCATGGCTTGCCCCATCTCTCTCTCACATGCATTTGTAACTGCTTTTCTCAAGTTGACACATGTACAAGTGACTCTTGAACTTCCTTTTCTCTCTCACACACAATTGTTATAAATTCTGGCCTTTTTGGCATTGTATTGCATCTCTCCACCTTGGTATGGCGAAGCCCTGCCAAATTTTACCTTGAATCAACAAAGATAGCTGTTTTTACTTCATTTAAGATTTCACTAAGTGTACACAATGGTTGTTGGTCTTGTGCAATTGTAGTTTTGTTACCTTCACATGTTACTCTTCCTAGTACCTAGTGTTTTGTAACTTCTCTTTTGCAAGTCAGCAAGAAGTTCCTAATGGGATTGCAAGTGTAGTGAGTAGCCTATTCAATAGTGTCTTAGAATGCCTATTGACTAAGTCCTTTTAGCCTAAGCTACCTCCAAGACCCCATGTTGAAACATTGATGTGAGAGAGAAGGTTGTCATTGGATGAAGCGTATGTGCATACTTCTTGGTTTTATGTGCATATCAAAGGGTGTGAGTAGAGCATATGCATGGTGTATCACCCCCATAGAATAGTTTACTTTCATGCAACTCCTATCTTTTTTCACACAAGCAAGCATTAGATTAGGTGACAAGTACATCAAGACGTATCCAGGGAGCTAGCCCTTTCAATCCTAGAGATCTACTTCCACTGTAGGTGCCCCACACACTTAGAAGTAGTCCAATGTTGCCCAAATCTGAAAGAGGCTTGAACACCCTCTTCTAGGGTGCAAGATTTGGAGCCAACAAGAACATTTTGACAACTCACCATCATAACACTTTAAAGTAGTTACATAAAACTCATTGCTCCCCCTTAACCAAGCACATCTTCTCATGACCTTCCTTGTCCTGCAATATCAACCAAAACTCAACTAACATCCACTATGCTTCTTTTTGCTGACAAGTGTCTCCTTGAAGCCTAGAGAGAGACACCCCTAACCCACAATGTCCTAGAACAATGTGAAACCCAAAGTTGCCCACAACTCCTCATATTCTCTCTCCTTCTTGGACAACTTGAACTGATTCTTCTTCTTCTTCTTCTTTTGCTTGACTGAATCAACTTGGTTATCTTCTTTATCACTTTCCTTTTCTTCTAGGATGGTATTGACAATACATGGAGAAAATAAACATTCTTGGCATAAATTTTCACTTGAAGTATCAGTCTCACATTTTAAAGCATCAACACTTGACATTGTCAACTAATATTCTTTATAGGAAACCTGCTCGATAACATCAATTTGTTTACTTATGTTTACAGATACCTTAGGACAAGTTTCAACTACCTTGGTCTCTTTAGTGAGGTTTTTAACTTGAGCAGATAATGAGTACCCTTGGCATTCTTCAACATGTGTAGCATCTTCTACGATGGCAAACAACCCACTTGGACCTGCAGACTGATCATGGCACATACTTTTCACTTTTGGTTTTCATATTTTAACTTGCCTTCTACCTTGCATTCTAGGAGCCTTAAATGACTTATTCTGACTGGATGTCCTTTGTTTGCAGAACTTAGCAATGTGATCAATTCCTAGACAATTGTAGCAAAACAATCTTCTTGATGGAAACTCAACTTGTCTTAGCTTGTTAGGACAAAATCTTGCAATGTGTCTTATGTCATGACAACTATAGCACTCACTTTGACTCACAACACTTGATTGATGATTTTATTCATAGTTCCAAGCAAATTCATTCCTGGAAGGTCTTTTACACTCTCTAGCCTTATGACCGAGTTGATTACGAGGGTAGCAGTAACCATTAAAGTTTGCATACCTCATTGCATTTGGTTGTCTAATTTGATTTGTCTTCTTTTTGTTAGCAACTTCATTTCTTGAATGATTGTTGATCTTCAAACTTTGATTATTCTTGTTCAAAAAAGTCAAGTCATCATGAACAGTATTTTTTTGTTCTTCTATGTATCCAAGATCGGTTCTATCACTTGCATATTTTTGACTACTCAGAATGTTATCTAGATCAATTGATCTCTTTTCAAACTTCACAAATGACTTTACTTGATTTGAAGTCTTTTTCAACTCATCTTTGAAAGAACCAATCTCAGTTACATACCTTGAACATTCAACTTTTTTGGCCTTCAAGTTTGCATTCACAGTCTCTAACTGATCATTAAGAAGCTTGACTGAATTTTTATACTCTTTGAAGTCTTCGTCTATTCTTGCCTCTTTAACACACTGAGTTGCACCTCATAGTCCTTTATTTGAGACTTTCACTTCTTGGTTTTCTTTTTCTCAATCTTTATATCTTCAAGGGCATTCATCAACTCAATCTCACAGTTTACCTTGTCTTCTTCATCATCTATATCACTTAAACCACCTCCAAACCATGTAGATTCTTTTTGATATGAGAAACTACCTTCTTCAGCGATGAAGAGAGCTTCATCTTCAGCAGGACCATCATCTTCATGATCATTGTCAGAATCACTGCCATCATTCTCATCAGATGAGCTGCAATATCCCTTGGTGTAGAGATTTGTAAAATTTTTTTTGGCCATTGTACCTTTTGAAATTGTTCTTGCTCTTATTAAAATTGAATTTCTTCTTGTCATTATCATGATCTTCTTCATGTTCTTCATTATTATTTCCCTTATGCTTATGAGGACACTAGTTGGCAAAGTGACCTATCTCTCCACAATTGAAACATTTGAAGAGAAGTTTACCCTTAAACTTGCTTGAACTTGTTTTCAATTTTCTTGTTAACAGAGCTATTAGTTCATCATCATCAATATTGTAAATCTCATCATCTTTGACTTTCTACCTTGGAACTTCTTCTTTAGCTTCCTTTTTGCATTGAAAGTTGCTTCTTTCTTTGATGGTTTGTCCTTATTAACTCTCATCTCATAGACAAAAAGAATGCCATGCAATTCATCCATTGTTATTTTGGTGAGATCATGCTTTTCTTCTATAGCAGAAACATTTGAATCAAATTTGAAATTGAGAGACCTTAATACTTTTTGCACTACAGTGCCTTATTCAATAACCTCTCCCATGCCTTTGATCATGTTCATTACCATATCAACTCTTAGAAGATAAGAAGCCACAGTATCCTCTTCCTTCATTTTGAGACTTTCAAATTGCCTTCGGTAGGTTTGTAGTTTGGCCAACTTGACTTTTGAATCTCCTTCATAGATGAGCTGCAATTTGTCCCCAATCTCCTTGGCAGTCTTGCAATGGATTAGCATGGTGAACTCAGCCTCTGAAAGACCACAAATGATAGCATTCATAGCTTTGGAATTGTTCTCACTCAGCTTCTTGTCTACAACACTAGTTGGAGGAGTAGGTGGCATGGAATAAGCATCCAAAACAAATTGCCAAGTGTCAAACCCAAACCCAAGGACATGATGTAGGTCTTCATTCTTGCACTCCAGAAAGCATAATTGGATCCATTGAACAACGGAGCTTGTTTATATAGAAACCGTGAGAACTTGTCATTGTACCTTAAGATTACCTTCAAGTGGTTAAACTTGTATAGAAGGTCCTGCTCTGATACCAATTGTTAGAGGTACAATCATTGAGAGGGGGTGAATTAGTGATGCAATATAATCCAATTCAATTCCCAATTCTTAAACATTCAACACATACAATCATGATGCATACAAATTAACCATTGCAATGAACATAACAAGATCAAACACATAACACATGATATACGTGGGTAACCCTCTTGGGGGATAAAACCCACCGAACCCTGCAAGATGGACTACAATTTTAAAATAACAAGATCCAACATTTAGACCAGCACCGACTGATCAAAGAACACCCATCCTTTAATTTAGTGAGACACCAATCCCACAAGGAGCTACTGCCCTTGTCTAGTTGAGCACCCACAACAACTAGACCTTTTAGCAAGTTTCACTTTGCAAGGAGGAACAAACCCCCTAGGCAACCAAGCACCCACCCAGCTACCTTGAATAGATCATCTTGAACACCTGTTGCTACTCTTCAACTGATGATGACCACTTTTGTTTGCACTCTTCACCTTCACTCTTTCACCCAAATAGTCACTTGTGTATCCACTTGTATCAGCTTGATCAGATAAACATGATTGATCCTCTTTGCTCTCTGATGGTCCTCACTGACCTGTACCTTCTCTTTCAAAGATTCTCTACTTCACTTAACTCCACACTCTCAACTAGCACACTTAGTCCAATTAGACCTTGTACTTATACCACTCTCTTCCTTTAACCCATCTTGGTCGGCCAAGATGCTTTACATATTTGAACCACACTTAACATAGGTCCATACACACATTACATGTGAGAACCACACTCTTCATAGGTCGATTATTACCTCATTAGCCCCAAACCACTATTAGGTCTTGGTGAGACCTAAAACAATTAAGCCTTCATAGTCACACGTTACATGTGAGACTACTTGGACCACCTTCATCCTTTACCAATGCTTCGAACACATCAAACCTGTCTCCAATAGCCCCTTGCTCACTCTCATATGGGTCCATGCCCCCTGAAACACCAACTCAACACTTGAACCTACCAATTAGGTCTCTTCCCTCTTTAGGCCTTCATACACAAACACAGTCTCAAACTTCTGAAGCAACTACTCAAATCTTTCACATAGCCATATGATTAGATCACATGGGTGAAACCTTCAGGACCTCTACAACGCCTTCATGTGCTTTAGATACTTCAACACAGGTTTTAAACACTCAAAACAACTCTCTCAAAATGATCACTCAGACTAGTCACATACAATCAAAATACAATCAAGCTATTTTGACTCCATATCTGATCAGGGGCATATCATGACAACCAATGCCTTCTTATAAGCCTTTGAGACTTATACATCTCCATACTCATTTGCTTCTTCAATTTTTCTCAGAACTCTTCCAACTCACTTCAACAAAGTGGTCACTCAAATTGTCTGTAGCCTCTAACAAACACAACCAACTTTTAGACATTTGTTCATACTGAAGATGGATTGGTCAAACTTCCCAAATCCTCATAGATGGTTCTCATTGAGTATACAACACTCTCCAATAGTTAGTTCATCTTGAAATATCTAAATACCATCAAGAACAACTCAAATATCCTTCTCATGTCACTTGCAGAACATGGCCAAACCTTCAGTCAACTTTGGAGTTCAATATCTGCAACTGCACAAACATTCAAATCTTCTAATCAACTTTGTTGGATGCGCCTTGAATTCCTTTTCAGCTTTGTTTTCACACCAACATGAAATTCGTCCTAGATCAAAAGATATTCGTAAAATACTACAATTTGGTTTTTCCTTTGTTAAATTCAAATACCAATGATCACTGGTTAATGCAAAACCATTTGACACTTGTCTTCATCTTGTCTCCTCGCACAACTTGCTCAAACATGCTTCGTCGATCTCTTTGTGAGCCTCCTGACTTTAACTTGCATCGCTCACCGTTGATCTTAGATCCTCGCTTTTGAGATTAAGCCACTTGGCAGCCCCATATGCCCTCTGTGTACCCTGCAGTCAGTCTCCAATGAACTTCCACCACTTGGCATCCCCGCGTGCCTTCTGAGCATTCTGTTGACTTATTGACTAATGCGCACCGTTGATCTTTTTCTGCACAATTGAATGCGCTCCGTTGATCTTGAATATCACAAATTTGGCCAAGTATGGGAACTTATTGAACTTTGTCTAAGAGGCCAACTTTGCATCTTAATAATTTTTGCTACGCTTCTTGTACAGACCTGAAACTTGAACCATATGATCTCCTCACATAGGGGAATCTATCCATATACCAAGCTACTCTTGAAACCTTCACACGCGTGAATGCTAACATCATCAATCTGCTCACTCAACGTTATTTGTCAAGATTACTTGAACCTAGACACTCATATGACTGCTTTGATGAATTCTTTTCACTTTCACAAGCACTCCAAGCACTCAAAACACCCCATAGGGTCTTTGCAACATGACCATATCATCAATAATATCCACCATCTGCCTATCCAAGTCAAACACTGAAGAACTATGCAAGAACACTAAAGCACACTTTGTCATTGTCATTCTAGCACACATGACACCTCATCAACATCCTTGGTCACCTAGAGACATCATTGACAAACCTACAACAAAAGATAGTATTGCAACGACTAGACATAAAGTGGACTAGAGCCATTGACTATTGGGTAAAGATGACCGCAAACAATTATGTAACTATATTTGCAATTGAAGGATACAAATCGTTCGACTATGGAAACATTACTCCTATTATACTTAGGTTCTAAGATATCTAAGAAAAATCAAACCATAGAAGAATGGCAAGTGATGATAGATAGAATTACGATTAAACTGTTAGTCTTGTGGACATCCAAATGGCTCTCAAAGGTAGGTAGGCTGGTTAAAATAAAACATATACTTCAGGTTATGTCTATCTTTCAATTCCTAGTTCTCTTGCTCCCATCCTATGTTTTGGAGGAGATGGATTCTATCATAAGTTTTTTTTTTTGCAATGAAGTGAAAGAGGAATATGCATGATCAATAATTAAATGGTCAGGCATAACTTTGCCATGGGGTTGTGGTGGCCTTGGGATTAAGAGGATGAAATTAATGAATCAATCAAGGGCTCTTAGCAATATTTTGTGGATAAGACTGTCGAGACGATACTTCTCTATGGAGCACTGTTCTTCACACTAAATATGCTTATTCTAACCTATGCCAACAAAAATTAAGGATCCCTTCTAACTTTGCAGGGTCTATAGTATGGAAGAACATGATGAAATTGAAGTACTTAATTCAAAATAAGTGGACATGGATTTTAGTGGATGGAGCTAAGGCATTTTTTTTGGAAAGATTCTAGTGGATCCTTTAGCTTATTAAACATCAGGGCTGGAAGCAAAGAGAAATAAAATTACAAAATGTGGGTTAGGTCATAGTGGAAAATTATTGGGAGCCAATAATTCCAGATCAAATGAATGTCCAGTGAATCTCCAAGAAGAGGAAAAGAGGAATTTGTGGGAGGAGTTGCAAGAAAGATGTATCCCCACAATTTTGATAGAGGATCAAATATGTTGGAGAGGTACTATTTCGTTGGTATATAATGTCTAATCTTGATATAACAACTTAATCAAGGATGAGGTAGCAGGGTGAGGTGGGCTAGGGAAGGGAGAAATTTGATGACTAACCATGCAAGCTCAAGTAATGGAATTATTCACTTTGGCCAAGAGTCTTGGTTTTATTATGGAAAATGTCAAGGATTATTCTTCTCACAAGGGATTTTCGAACAAGAAGGGGCTACAATTGTTTATCTAGATGCAATTTATGCCGTGGACACAAAGAAGCTTTCACACACATATTCTCTCAATGCTCGGACTTGAAGAACTTATGGGAGGTGTGGATCATGCCAACAAGGAGACATTCACTTTTACTGAGTAGTTTTGTAGAGGATTGGATGGAATGGCCTTAAGAAGTCTTTAGTTCACCTTTATTGAATGAGATTTTGGCAAATGGGATTAATCTTTATTTCATGGAATATTTGGCAAGAGAGAAAAAAATGCATTTTTAATGAGGCCAAGCTAACTATAACATAGAAATGGGAACAAATTAAGGACACTATTAAAGAGTCTGCTAAAAAAAATATGGAAGGAAAGTAATATAATTTTACCTGAGAAAAAATTGGTGCTTCGTTAGGTTTCTCATCTTCAAATACAAGTTCAAATTAAGTCTGTGCACTACAAAATGTCCCTAATCTTTTTGATGTGCTCAACCCACATATCCTTTTGTGAAAATCAAATCAAATGGGGCATCAAGAGGAAATCCCAAAGATGGTAGGTTAGGGGGTGATCAATGATTACATAGGATTTTATCTAGTGCTTATATGCTCAAAAAGGTCACCAATAATCACGCCAAAGTGTGTTTGATTAGGGATGATAAAATGTTGATGGTTTAGAAGAAGCACATTATACAGTTGAAGTCGCACAATAATTATAAAAGTAAAGTTCTTGATTGAAGGAAGATATTTCAAAGGATGGCATCGTACCTTGTTCATTCATTTACATAAGGGAATCTTGATGGGTTGATTTCATAGTCATACGAGTGCAAATTAATGCCCCTCAACTGAATTAAGACCTTCCCCCAATCAATACATAGGTCTACTTTAAGTTTACATTGAGATCAAGGGAATAGAAACCAAGGGCATCACCTGTTGAATATGCATTTCATTAAATGTGAATTAGTTAGAACAAAAATAGCAACCTTACAAAAGATGATATTGGTAGTGGTAGTCAGAAAACCTTGCAAATTAGATCTCTACACTTAAAACGGTAAACCAATAGACCAAGCTCTTTAAAGAAGGTAGTTTATCTAGATAGTTGTTTTTTGAATCATTCAGTCTATAGAAATCTAGAGCGTCAACCAATTTGACTTTAGGTTATTACCATTTAACTAAGCCAATTAAATAAAACCCGATGGCAGAAAAGGCCAGAGATGGTGTTATTGCTTGTAATATTCAAGTGAAGACTCATATGGTGAAGGTATTGAATGTCTACATAGCATTGATAATAACAATATATGAGAAAGTAGAACACCAAAAAGTGTTCAAGAATCAATATCAACAAAAGTCAAAACTTATTGATACCCTATCATAGAAGTGGATAAGTAGGTCAACAAGATGTATGTTGATATCCTCACTGCTATAATGGTCAACAATCAAGATGAAAGGACAAATAAACATCCTAACATCCATTAGGACAATTGGTGAACCAATGAGTTTGCATGGAATCAAAGAACTAACTATTTGACAAGAAACTGCAGGTGGCGAAGACATGCCACAAATTGATAGACATGAAAACACACGGAGTCAAACAATCAACAGCTCACAGCCAATTAAATTCAGTTATGAATGGATGGATGATCAAGCATAGCAACAATTGCAAGCAATTTTAAGAAAATTGTACGAATTAACTTTATTAAATGCTTCGGGTTGAAGCAATTTGAAGGGGAAAGTAATGCTATGCACTAAACAAAATATTAAATCAGAACATATTTGGCCTAAGGAGTTTCCCTAGAGTAATAATGCCCACTCATTACACAGTGGAGATGTCTTGTTAGTTGAGGATCATCATTGAGAATTATTGGTCATCAGATACTGAAATATCCCTAGAAGGATTTTAGTGTGGAAATTGTCCTTCTGTAATAGGTCATTGTGCTAGAAACGCTGCTTCCACTGTCACAGTTATTTGGAGTTGTGCACCACACATGTATATTATATATTATTTTCATTTTTATCATTATTTGTGCAATTATCATGAGTACTGAACCTAGATTTCATTACAAAAGTACTTGAATGTGTCCAGTTTGAATTTACCTAATTTCATTGAACTGAAATACCATAAATAAAAGGAAAACTAGTAAAGTCTACTAGAGGGATTTACAATATAAAAGGTTGTAGGTTCTATGACGTATGCTTGAATTAGGGAAACTCACTACTATGCAGAATATTTTATGGATGAGATGAACTATAAGTCTACAACCGAGTGCGCGTAACCAAGAACATTAATTGCTGAGGAAGGGTATCTCTTACCAAGGTATACATGTTAGGAATTGATCCAAAGTGAATTAAATAATAACAATGAAAAGTCCCACATGACTGTTGGTTTCTCCCATGAATTTGAAGGGAGATGTAAAACAATGTATCATGTATATTTGTACATGATTGAAATAAAAAGAAAGCAAGCAATAAGAGAGCTTGGTTTTGCGGCATAATTTTTTGTGTTATCTTGTATTTCTGAGCTTCAAATCTACATGTTGTATCAGAGCATTCGAAAGTCATGAGACACAGAGGGAGAAGATGGAATATTGAAAGATATGATGGTTGAAAATATATTTAGATCCAGCATTAAAGAAGAGCATAAAACAAGATTTTTTATTCCTCGTATTCAGATTTTTTAGTTCCAATGTTGCCGTATATAAGGAAGCTCTAGAAGATTTGAAAGACGGGTCTGAAAATGAAATAAACAAAAGCCATTTGCAGTTTTGTCTCAAGTCCCTGAAAGAAGTGCCAACAAGGGAGGCAGAGTGAGGAACTGGGGCAAGCCACAAAATTTCTGATTTTTTATTAGCGCCCTTGGAGGACCACACAATGTGTTTAAAGGAACCTGTTAAAAAGAGGGCTGAAATTTATTATTGGGTGTGGAATCTTGATGAATGGTACAACAGTTAATTTGTTGTTTTGCTTGAGAAGTAGGTATGGAAATTAAATTGTTGTTTTATTTTGTCTGCACAAATATTTACCAGTATGCAAAATTCAAAACCCCTATATATATATATATATATATAAAATTTGGGTCATTTTGAAAAGGAGTTATATACAAGTTTTGCATTGTTTATTTCAAACAGTTGCATAGGAGGAATGGTAGATTAACTTTTGCTAAAAGCATTCTCACCCAAAGGTCTTATGTTTAAAATCTAACTAGTCTCACACTTTGTAATAAAATTATATAAGCCCATTTCAACTTCAAACTTGTCACATAGGTTAAATGGTAAATAAGTTTTGGTGGAAGACACCCATTAGTTGGCTAGAGGTCCTTAGTTCAAGTCCTTTACATTCCAAAAAGTGAACCAAAAAGTTCTTTGCAAACTCGCCGAACTGACTTTTTGCCAAAATCCAAGAACAAATCAGACCTTCTGTCACTGTTTCAGATATAAAATTTTCATACCAGTAAAATTTTCAAATATTTCAACTGTATTGGAAGCTAGACTCTGCTAGCTTTCCAACTAGTGGTTACACAATGGATTCCAAAATATTCAGTTGGTATATTTTAAAATTTGAAAATTCAGATCGAAACCACAATTTGTTTTGGTGTGGGTTAAAACTGCCAAACATAAGCTCAAAATGTAAAAACGTGGTTCAAAAAATCTTACTTGGCAGCCCAAAATTTTGACTCAGACTCATGACACGGCAAAAACCTTGGCAAAACGCAGCAAATTTTCTGCGAGTTAGAAATAAATTTAAAATAATATGTAAAACATTGTTAAAAAGCATAAGGAATAAATGTAGAGAACACATTGTATATTTTCTATTAGTTTTAGTCCAAAAAAGAGTACAATGCTCATCAATGCACGATAATATCATTTGATGACTGATCATCATCATATAAAATTACGAATGCATAAAATATTTTACAAATTTCTTTGCCACCACCAGCTCCTTGTAAATAACATAAAAAATGATTGCAAAAGTGAAAAAGATGTTTTTGATAGTCGACTGTTATATTTTAACAGCAGTTGGATTTTTATCATGGACTCGCAAGTCCTTGATAAAAAATTGGCTGGCGAGTTACTCAGCAGTTTCTTGGCTGCATTTTTGACTTGCGCTTTTTGGCATTTCTTGCGAGTTTTAATACCATGTGTAAAAGCATCATACTTTCTCATATGATGGTCAAACTTGTCATATAACAACTTGTTCTTCATGGAAATGGCATTTGAATGCATTAATGAACTTATTAATTGTGTTTGACGCAATTGACGGTATATTTTGGCTGTTACCTCTTTGTAACGTATTATAAGGATGCCGAATATATGATTATGTTACATTCTTTAAGGAAGATATTAGGGTGTATTTTTTGTTGATATAAGGATATGATCTTGCTGATTTGGCATATTCTCGTTAGATCCTACTTGAAATTGAATAGAGAGGCTACTATATGTTTTTTTCTCATCAGAGCATTTTTCGGTGGTATCCGACATAGAGCTGTTTTGCATTGCTTGCGAAGTTTTTGTCTTGCATCGTGTGTTCTACTCTCAATGAAGACGACATCCTATCTTTACACATTAAAACTCAAAACAAAAAAGAATATAGTCACATAGCCGAGTGTTGGAGATATTTCTAGAATTTTTTTGCACAATTTTGCAGTAAATTCAGTTTTATGGGGCAAGAACATGATAGCCGATGGTTACAAGGTTAAATGAGAAACAAACCACAGCTCTAACTAATGTCAAGCCTACAATCAATGTTCAAAATGTTGTGTAGAAACAAAATACAAGTATGCCTATTCCTAAGCTTGTTGTTTTCAACCATAATTACAAGGTTAAATGAGAAACAAACCACAGCTCTAACTAATGTCAAGCCTACAATCAATGTTCAAAATGTTGTGTAGAAACAAAATACAAGTATGCCTATTCCTAATCTTGTTGTTTTCAACCATAAACATATGTCTAAGTGTGTTGTCACTAATGGTATTGAGAAAACTAAAGACAAGTCTGTTTCCATACCACTGCAAGAGTCTAAGCCCATTGTGAATCATACACATGTTCAAGCACCTATTGCAGAATTGTCACCCGTTGTGCGAATATGGGAGACATTACCAGACAATAAGTTGTCCCATGGATGTGTTATTTGGAGACTACTCATATTGGCCACTGAGGATTGGTCATCTTTGATTGCAATTTATTAGAGCATTGGATATAGATTGCTCCTGATTATTGCAGCATTGAGGTGAGACATATGACAGGCTCCAGGATTATTGGATATCCATATTTTGAGTGATTGATGTTCAGACCAACAGCTAACAAATCATATTTTAGAGAGTTGATTTTAAAGTTTTCGATGACCATGCCCGAGTAGTGGCTTCTTCAGATTTCATAGTTTCGGCATGTTTTTTTTTGCCAGATAGGCAGTTTTTTATGTGTTGACATGTGCCTGCATTTTTGAGTATGAGAGCTTTGTGGACAAGCAGTGGTTCATAGTTACAACTTGACAGAGATAGAGGTTGTCGGCATTATAATGTATTCTATTTTTAATACATAGGATCAGTTTGACTTGTTGATGTGGCATTTGTATTTTAGACAATAACTTATCCCTCTAGGGGGTTCTATACAAGTTGTTCCACTCTCATCTGATAGGGGGAACATGAGGATTCAGATTTCGAGTTGAGACATTTCAGACTTTGTGTTTGTGAATCTTGAGTTATGGACTTGATCTTGAAACAATTTGTGGACATGTTTGCATTTGATATATTGGGCTAGTGTATACTAACTTCATCAACATTATGTACTTGAACACTTCAATTTGTATCTTGATCATTGGATTTAGTTTTTAGTGATATTCCAGAGATGTGCACCTATATATATCCTAGATTGTCAGTTTTGATAGAGGACTTTCAACGTTTTGTCAGTTTGATGCTTTCAGATTTTTTGGTTGTGAGATACCTTGACAGGTCCCATAGGATCAATATTTTATAGGATTTGAGATTGCGTTGATGTTCTAAATTTTTAGCTAGCACACCATGATTCATGGTTCAAAATATTTTGATTGTGGATTGATTTATGCATGCTGATTGACTTGTGCATTGAGCACTTGAGTGGGTAACAATATTGGTGAAGATTAGAGTTGTGATTTGAAGGGTTGTTTTCGACATGTTTGACAAATTTTTTAGACGATGTGATCTAGTAGGATATTTTGCGCATATAGTGTGGTGAATACATTTGTTGTGGATATCCCAGAAGTTGTAGCTGAACATATTGTTGCATTTTAGAATATATCTGATTTTTTTTTAAGTTGTCCCAGTTGGTGATGTCTGGAGACTACCTTTTTTAGGATTGGATATTTTAGAGATGAGTTTGTAAGTTGATATTGTAACTGAGATTACACATCGATTTAGAGATGGTAGTTGGAACATTTTTTCTGCCATAGGCAGTTCTTTTGTGTGTTAGCATGATTTGCCAGAGATAAGAGGTCATTGAATCTAGAGATTATCATGAGAATGGTCCTTCATCAACTTCACATGATGAGAAGTCAGGCGTTCGAGAGTGCTCTTGAAGCACGTTGATGCAATTGACCTCGCACAGATTTGGATACTCATGGCAAAGACAACATGAGATATCACATTTGGAAAAGTTTGAAGATCCATAGCAGGAGATAGCTCGAGCTTCTTATAAAGGGAAATCTGGAATATACAGTTCACATTTGCAGTGAACATTTTGGGATTGTTGGACACATGAGTGGACAGTGTAGTACCACATATTGAGAGGATTCTATTAGGTAATTGTGGTATAGAGAGTTTTAGGCATGATTCTTGCGTCAATTCTGTTGCAGAGAACGAGTTAAATAAACATTGGATCATAGGAGGGTATGTAAGGAGCTGATCCAAAGTAAATAAATAATAATAATGAAAATTCATTCCAAAGTCACACAAAGTAATTGGAAGGTGAAAGGTCACAATTGACCTTTGGCTTCTCCTATGAATTTGAAGGGAGTTGTAAAACAATGTATTATATATCTTTGTACATGAATGAAATAAAAAGCAAGAAAACAAGAGGAGAGCTTGGTTTTGCTGCATAATGTATTGTGCTCTTTTATTTCTGTGTTTATCTTTCTGAGCTTGAAATCAACAGTGCTTTAGAACTGTCACTAGTAGACCCACTGCCCCTGAGGAAAGATCTTTGAGGAATTTGTGCTCAAGCTAGTGTTTGTGGCTCTTAAAGGTGTCATTTATGTTCCATTACTAATGGCTAGAAAGCGATACATCTATACTGTAATACTGAGGGAAGCACCCTTTGGGATTGGAGTGGTGGTGGGCTTGTGCTGTGTGGGATGGGAACATGTTCTGTATATCATTCCCTAATGGATATTTGGCTACCACTCTAGGTAGCTTGGAAGATGTTATAATGAGATCTCATTTCGAACTCAAGCGAATTGGCTATGTGATTTCTTTGAGACTGCCTCCTCCTCTGCCTTTACAGTCAGATGTTGGTGTTGTTGGCAATAAATTAAGGATATTCACAGATAATTGTGCATCCATGTTTGACACAATAGAATTGTGTAGATGCTTTGGCGATATTGTAGACGGCATAAATTAGGCATGACGCTATGGATTCTGAGGGACATTACATTCTATAGCTTACTAAGAAAAACTTGATTTTGCCTATTTATTCCTTCATAATTCACTAGGGTAGTAAGATTCCTAATATGTGACTGAATAGGCTCCAGTACTACAAAAAGATTAAGGGAAATTTCAGAATAAAATAGATGATAGTTTTTCATGCACAAAAAGCTGTTAGAAAGTCGAATGGAAAAAATTCTATGCAGAATTGTTAATATGTTTATATTTATTTTTTTCTGTACCTGGGCAGGTATTGTGGTTCCAAGAATGAATTGACAATTGACCATGTATTTCCTGTTTCTCGTGGTGGCAAATGGATCTGGGAAAATTTGGTAAGTAGCTTTTTTGGTTTCAATTGCCAAGATTTCCATGTAAGCTGTGATGCTTGTCATGCCAGACTCTAATAACCCTGATTTTAGTGCACAAATGTTGTCAGTTATAGGTTAATTTGCTCAAAAATACATAACATGTCTCTAAGATGAGATCAATCTGGGTGGACCAAGGTGGAACCAACAGACAGACACTATGAAAAGGTTGGCCAAAGTGTTAGGTTCTAGATTTATATGCTTGGGGGGGAACTCTGTGTGATACATGTGCAACAATCACTAGCAAACAAGTTTTATGATTATATGTAGACCAGACATTTACCTTACTGTGAAATACTGTTGAAATGCTTGGACATCATTCAAAACTTACCACCTTTTGTATTGGGATTTACACACACCTTTGTAGAAACAATTTATTCCTATTCATTGAATGGTCAACTTTATGATTGTTGCTATGGCCAACAATCCCAAGTCTTGTTTTATTTTTCTACTGCATATATTTCTTTTGTTATTACTTAAGGGTCGGTGTTAATTACTGGGTTATGACCCAAGGCTTTATTGCACTGAACAACATTTATGACAGTGGGTTTGTATTGGTATTTACACACACATCTTTGTAGAAACAATTAATTCCTATTCATTGAATGGTCAACTTTATGATTGTTGCTATGGCCAACCATCCCAAGACTTGTTTTATTTTTCTACTGCATATAATTCTTTTGTTATTACTTAAGGGTCGCTGTTAAATACTGGGTTATGACCAAGGCTTTATTGCACCAAACAACATTTATGACAGTAGGTGGCCCACAACCAGCAAGGCTTTCCTCCAACCAAATAGTAAATACAGAATTGTTACTGAAAATGATAGATATTTGGGGAAAAAATGTTGGGCTACAATTATCTATGCTTTACTGTACAAAGAGAAACTTGTAAACTTTGGATGCGTACATACCCTACTCCAAGTTATGTGAATGCTAGACAAACAAATGGATCGATACTAACTGATCAACACTAAGCATTTCCATTTTCTGATTCAAGGCATTTAGAATATGTTTGAAATGTAACATCCATCTTATTTCATTGCTATAGTTTTTGAACAAAAATTAATATTATTGTTTGTCTTCGGTTATAGTCTCTCAGAGAAAATATCTGGTTGTATAACCAGACAGCATTGTAAAATTATCAAGTACAAAAGTAAATTTCAACAAAATTCATGGTAGTTTCAGTTTTTGTTGGGTGAAAAATATTCGATCCATCCTGTACGGATTTTAAGACTAAAATAACACATTACTTGCATAATGAACAAATGAAGAATTTAAATAAATGAACTAGGCATCCATGAAACAAGAATGATAAAATACAGTGAGAAAGAGGAACAACAAACTAATAAGGAGGTCTCCATTAAAATATCTCAGATTTTCATTCCCATGGCCGAGAGGCCATGGAATACAAATTCATTCAAACAGTGGCTTGCCTTTCATGCTTTACATCTTCATTTTTTAATAACCCAAAATGGTTTTTCGACTTCTACTACCTATTCCTCTTCTCAAGTGACTTTTCAACTTCCTTTTGTCTTCACGACACAAATATATGATTTTTCTAAAAATTACATGAGACAAAGTTATATTTAAATATATCTAGACCATGCATATGCTAACAATTCTCTCGGATGAATACAGGTGTCTCATCCTGAGACACTTAGATGGAAGGCCATATCTCTTCAAGTGTCTACAACTCAGTTCTATCATGATGCATATGAGGCATGCTACCCACTAACTCCTAACTGATCTCGACCTCGTTTGCCGGATACCTACTAACTGCTAACTGATCTACAACCATCAGATGCATTTATAACTTTACAAAACCTTAAACAATTTTGCTTTGTTTGGACCTCTTCCAATATAGAACTTTTCCAAAATAAAATTGAATCACCCACTATAAATAAAGACGTCACTTCTGATAAATAACTGTGGAACTGCCACATGCTTCAAGCCAAATGAGACCCACACTCTTTTTATAGCAGACGCACCAAATGTTGGGTGAAAAATATTCCAGCCATCCTATATGCATTTTAAGACTAAAAGAACACATTACTTGCATGATGAACAAATGAGGAATTTAAATAAATGAACTAGGCATCCATGAAACAAGATTGATATAACACATAGTGAGAAAGAGGAACAACAAACTAACTCCATTAAAATATATCGGGTTTTCATTCCCATGGCTGAGAGGCCATGGAATACAAATTCATTCAAACAATGGCTTGCCTTTCATGCTTCACATCATTCTTTTATAACCCAAAATGGATTTTCGACTTCTACAACCTATTCCTTTTCTCAAGTGACTTTTCGACTTCCTTTCTCAAGAGACTTTTTGACTTAATTTTTCAAGTGACTTTTTGACTTTTTTTCGTCTTTACATGACAAACATATATGATTTTTCAAAAAATTACATAATACAAAGTTATATTAAAATTTATCTATACTATGCATATGCTAAAAATTTTCTCATTACTTTCCACACCCTTGACAATCACTTGGTGAATTTCAGGTAATCAATGGCTTTCTGTATCTTGCATTAGGACATAAAAGGAGTTGCATTAGTACATCAATCATTGCCTTGGTTGGAGTCCTTTTTCAGCATTTTTAATGATTGTGCAACCATTAACTATTAAGAAACAAATATCCAATAAATAGGATAATGTTCAAATATAACTAGAATGCACCAAAAAAGATATATGGTGAGCTAGTGTGCCCTAAACTTCAATATACTCACAAATAGAAATACCTTTGAGGTAGGATTACACCAAATAATATTCTCTAAATAAGGAACCATTCTAAGATAACTATCACTATTAGAGTCAAAACTCTTACAACAATTTTAAGAATCAAACCCTAACAAAAAGGGAAAATCTCCATATCTTGCAATCTAGGTAAGTAAATTGTATGCCATTTGTTGCAAGTTGAAGGAAATGTTTAAATCTACGTGCCTTAATTTTTTTTATATCTGATTTGTGGTAAGAAGGGAGATTCATTGAAGGAATGTTTTCTTGTAACCTTAATTTTTTATTTGAAGAGTGATTCATGGAGATACCTAAGCTTTCTAGAAGGGTTGATATTGATGCTAGAGGATGGTCTCTTACATTTAAAAAAACAGCATTTTCATAGGCCTTTTGATTACACAGTTATCACCATGAGCTTAAATGGAGAAGCTTATTTTTGGTGGCAAAACTTCATTAAGTGGAAAAGTTTTGGGCATTTGGATGAAGCGAAACATGCTTTCTTAGCCAAATGGGAACATGAGTAAGTTATTATGCTAGAAACCAATAAAGAAGTCTAAAAAATTAAGTTGACAAATAAAGATGCAGATCTATCACATTTTAATGCTAAAATTCAATCCTTTGACAAGCTGGGGAACAGTACAACTGATCCAGGCGATAGTTTGCGGCAGTCTTTTGGCAGATTACCAATGAAGTAGTACATCACCTTGCTGGGGTCAATAGTCCTTGACCATAGCTTGGAATTCGAAGATGCTATGTGTGTTGGAAAGCTTAGAACATGTACAACATGGTGAAGGGGTGCTCAACTTTGTCCCACATAGTTTGACCTCAAAAATCCACTCCAAAGAGCTCAAAAATCACAAAATACAAAAAAAGTAGAAAATATCAAAATTTTCAGAAAACAGATATCTTTTTATTTGATGAGTTTCAAGTCATGACAAATCCTCTCAATTTCTTAAGGTAGCAGTTGTCATGATGTTTCACATTACAAGTCAAATCAATTTATATTCTATTCTTAGAGTGTTCTTGTCTTGCTAAAATTAGCTACAAAGTAATTGTCATATGAGAGTAAAAATCAGTGTTGTAGCTTCACATCTCTTCTCATAGATTGCTACCTTCTTGTAAATTACTATTGGCTTCAATAAAGCTTCATTTGTGTTGTAGTATCATGTTATTGCTTTGTCTACTTATTTGATTTGGTTCATTACTTTTATAACACCTTAAATTTCTACAATTTAGTGTATTGTCCATTATTTTCAATAAACTACAGATCAATGGTATTGAGCCATTCATTCTATTCTTGTGTGTCCCAACGAACGAGCTCAGACTATATGAAACATAGTATCAAAACTCGTGATTGATGGGATGTAATGTCCCCAAATGGAACAATTAGGCAAGGTTGGGGTTTTCCAACAAACCCTTAAATAAATTTGAAAACAATCTGAAATCTATTTCTGAATTCTCAAATTCAAATCAACAAACCTTAGCTGGAAAACATGTGCCAAATCTCATTCATACACACACCAATGCAACCCACAATTATTGAATATGAAAGTTAAACAAATACCTCTTTTCGGCAAGGTAAAAATGGAGATGAGGCTGAATATTATCCTTGCAACAATTCTGATTTTTTTGCTTGTCAATACAGCTATGTTTCCCTCTTCAAATCTGCCTTCTAACCCTTGCATAAAATCACAAATAACTATGCAAAATCATATAAAATATTAAGACTTCAAATGACTTCACTAGGGCACCAAAGTGACCAATTAGTCCTCCAATAAAGTTGCCATACTTAGGGAAAATTTGCAGAATTAAATCAAAATACTAAACCCTCAAATCAACCACTCAAAAGGCCTCCAAACTCCCTCAAAGTAGATCGCCCAAGCTGGAAAAATATTATAATAATTTCTTGAATGTTCTAGGGCATTGAGTGGCCCTCAAAACCCTACAAAACTGCTCAACACAAATCGCCCTTGCTGGAATAAATTAAATAAAATACCATCAAACCCTAGAAGAGGGTTTTAATGTACAACAACTCTCTAAGGAAGGGTCTTCAATCCACCAACAAGTTCACCACCTTAGGAATGGCTCTAAACCATGCAAACAACCTCCAAAAGCAAGTCGCTCCACTAAGGAAAATTATGCAAATAATTTTATGAATTAATTCCCTTATTTTGAGCCCTCAACAATTTATTATTTGCTTTAATCAGCTGAAACTTAAAAAATTTGTATCTTCCGGAATACTTAAAATTTCAATGCAAAAATTAGCTCAAAATGATTACGAAAATAGTAGCTATCAAACAAAATTAGAATCAGAATTTTTCCTCTATGGGAAGTCCCCCAAAAGTTATCTTGGAGTTCCAAAAACCTTAGTTACAACCTTAGGTCCTTCAAATCTGAAAATGGAGCTCAATTGTGCAACCAAACAATGAGAAATCAATGCAAAACAACTCTCCAAGGTATTCACTTTGGCTTTGAGCAAGATGGTGTTATAAAACACCTTTGTGGATTCAATTGCATGCAATCATGCAAATCTAAAGTGCAATTATAACCCTTGAATAGAGTTGTCTTATGTGGAAGAATGGAGGTTGCTGTTCTCAAACTCCTTTGTGCATGTAGAGGGTTTCGTCTTAAAGTCACTTGTTCAAGCTTGACATACTTGAGCATAAAATTCAATATTCAAAATAAATATAATCTTCAAATGAACAACTCACCTTCCTTTTCTATCCATGCCCCAAGTGTGGTGCTCAAAATAGGAGGGAAACTCTCATTTTTAAAATATTAAAAGAACCTCCTTATCATTTCACTTTAGGCCTCAAGTGCCCATGACCTTTAAAAAGGCCCCAACTTAAGTGGAAATTAGATTATTATTACTTTATTTTAAGTATTTAAAAGTATTTCTTATTTTATTAATAATATTATTTAATTTCAAAATAGGGACATTACACCGGATTATCCTCCTTGTTTCTCCAAATGATCTCAGATGGATGGGAGATCCTTTCAAATTGTTGCTTGATGAAGACCTTGAGAAGAAAAGGCAGGAGATGATGGCACAATTCTCCAATATTATTTCATAGATCATGCCTGCAATGTCCATCTCATCAAACAAACCCTTTGGAGGTTTGGCAACCTTTGAGGTACAAGTGAGTTTCGATATTCATCTTTTTGAAGGCAAAATTGATGCAGATGAAATAGACAAATGGCTCGACCAACTGGAATTTTATTTGTAAATATTTTTTTTGACATGAAAAGATAACATTTGCACTCTCAAAAGCCACAATCCATGTGAAAAAATGGTGGGAATGGTATTCTCTTGGAAGCACTGAAGAAGAGGGTGAAGATGAACTAACCCTAGATTGGATGGATGCCTTGATTAAAACATGGACATAAATTGTAGATGCCATTAGAGAAGAATACTACTTTGTGAAGAATTATGATGACCAGTTTAAAAAGTTGCATCAATTGTGCCAATGTCGGGACTAGATGGTGTAGAATTATCCAATGCATTGCATGCCTTGTCAGAAAACGTTAGTATCTACAACAACGATCGACACCCAATTCTCAAATATCGCAGTGGTTTGCGATTTTAAATTCAAGAAAGGGAGTTTGTAGACATTAGGACATTTGTAAATCCTACCGCTATGTAGTCAAAATCAAAGAGAAGTTCAAACAAAAGGGAAGATGAGAAACCACTCTTGATAGTAGTGGTACCAAATCGGGCCAACATTTGTGGTCAAAGCCTATGTAAAAGAAAATTTTATTAGGGTAAAAGCCTACATAAGGACATGAGGAAGTGGTGTGATACCCAGAAGAGAAAGTGGCATGTGTCACTCTAGACAAGAGCTATTGGCTGAATTATGAATCCCACCATCAAATTCCCAAGTCAATCCTTATCCACAACCATCATTAGCATCAACACCGACGTCACTGCCTATGTTTGACAAGGGAAAGGGAATCATGTAGGCGGATCCTACTCCATTGTTGACACAACATGAGTGTCTCCCTTTGAGTCATAGGAGGGAGAGAATTTCTTCCACTCACAACTATGGGTGAAGGGAACATCTTTGTATTTCATTGTGGATAGTGGTAGTCAAAAGAACTTGATTTCAAAAGATGTTGCCAAAAGTTTGAATCTGCCAATGACAATTAGTATGGTGAATTAGAGTAGAGATATACATGTTAGACCTTTGTATTAAAACCCACGGGTAACTGTAGAAAACCTGAATTTTTTTCTGTAATGGTAAAATGCTACATTTATCGTGGTCCAGGTAGTGCCCTAAAACCCGCGATTAAGGGTGATTAACTAACTGCGGTTACTTGCCGCTAACTGCTGGTTTTAGGGCCTTGACCGGTACAAAGTGAACATAACAAAAGTAAAGAAAAAAATTAAAAAAATCATTTGCTTCCTTTCCATCGCGATTTTTGGCTCGTCGGTCTGCATCTGTGGGTTTGAATCGTTCGTGATGATGAGGGTCTTTGTCTGCCATTCGAGAGAGTTTGAGTCTTGACCTTGGTCACCGCATTTGGCAATTTTGAAGAAAAAGGTGTTGAACTCGCCGAACAAGAAGCAACATATATAAAATGGTTAAAATCATGAATAAATTCACCACCTAATAGGCCACATGTCCCTTGGTTAAGTTGCCTAGCATTGGTAATATTAATTCGTAACACCTAAATTGGAGATTGTAACGATCATCAAGGGGAAATGCGTGTAATTAATAGAATGATTCCGAAGATATTAATTCTTTCAGAATTTGTGGCAATTGAGTCAGGGCAAAGTTGGTAACTGTTAAACTTTCGAGTGAGTTAAAAGCTATTCATGAAACTGCCCATGTTTGTCGGTGAATTAAAAGGTGCCCGTCGATAAATTTTTTGGTGTCGGTGTTAAATTCAAATTGATTTTATAGTCAATGTTCATAGATATGAATCCCGATAATTATAAATTAGAATATGATATATTTATAGTGATAATTTATATTTTATTGTTTAAAAAATATTAATATAATATACTATATTGTATTTATAGTTTATATTATAATATATAATAATTTATTTTATAGTTATATCATTAATAATATATATATATATAATAGTTTAAAATTTATTATATATTTTTAAATATATAGATTTAAAATATATTAAATATATATTTTTTCCTTTGTTGAATTTAATCACAAATTTTATAGCCGATGTTTTTAGTAATGCTTTTTTACGAATTTAATGATCCACTAATTCGAATGCGGTGACTTAGGTCTTGACTATGAATCGTTGATTGTTGTTGCCCGTTTCTAAGCCTATGGCCTTGCTCCCTGTAATCTGTGTAAGACTAAGATTGAGCCTCGAACAATCAACTGTCAAACAATGAACTGTAGCTATAAACCCCACTACATAGGAATGATCACCGTTTGAGCCTCAAAGTTTGAACTGTAGCTATAGTGATGACTAATGAGGTTAAACTTTCAGCCTTGAATTGAGTTTGAGCCTTGAGTGATGAGGTTAAACTTTGAATTTGAACAGTGAGCTTTCAACACGGCTTGAAGTTAAACTTTGAAAAGGATCGAGTGACAACAATGAGCGAACTGTGTCAAGTAGGCATGCTACATGCATTTATAACACAAGCAGGGTTTGTAACTACACATTTAGGGCTCAAACATTGTACTCTAGTTTGCTCAAAAACTAATATAAAACATATTTTTTACTTTGACTTATGTGTTCTCTACATTCATTTCATTTTTTTGTGTTTTGGTTTATTTTATGAATTTATATAGTTTTTAAAGTAGCGATAAAGTTGTCAAGTCTCGAGTATGGGTCAAAATTTTGGGCTGCAGAGTACGAGTTTTGAAACTATGTTAGATGATAGTGTTGGCTTCCCTATGTAATCAAGTTGTTTTGAGATGATGTGCTCTGCAATATGGCACCTCTAGAAGTGTGTGATGTTCTTTTGGCTAACATTTTATGTGGAAATGTTATGGTGTCTATCAATCCAATGTTTGTGTCGTCACCATCACCTTGGGGAAATAGTTTTATAGAATTTTAGAGGTGACTCCTACAAAAATTATCATTGATCATTGCAAAAAAAATTGTACTTTTGAACAACACCAAGATGCTGATATGTCTTCTATATCTCAAAATGAACACAAGCCACTCTTGGGAGAAAATCAACACCCAAGGATGAGAACCAATGGTTGCACAACAACCTTAGTTTTTTCATGGGGCAAATTATAGAAATGTAGAAGAATCTTCCCATTTTGGAAATCCCATTGTTGAGGGATTGCTTCGAGTAGAGGAAAGATGCAACCGAGCTATGCTATGCAAAGACTCCATGAAGAATTGGCAACCAAGGAAGAAATTTTGATCGATTTGAGGTAGACTGCTAAGAGTTGCAGAAAGAGAAGACTTCAACAAAAGATGCCCAAACAAAAGTAGATGCCTTCTAATTACCAACACTTCGATTATTTATCAAATTTAATTGGTAGTTTTGGAAAAAACAACAAACAGATTGGTTCAAAGTTGTTGAAGAAGATGTGATACATTAGTCAAGACCTTGGAAAAGATGGCCATGGAATGAGGAAACCTATTAAGGTATAGATGAGGCCCAATAATTTTGGTCTTGGTTACATTAGAAAACCTATTCAATCCACCACAGGAATATATTGGTTTAATGGCACCCCTGCATCGAAATATTCACAATTAGCGAAAATAAATTTTGGATGGACAACCCCACTCCAGTGAAAGATAGTCACTTATGTGCTAAGAAGTTCTTAATGTTCATCAAAAATTGGAACTGAGAGCAATGGGCCACATTGCTTCTCAAGGAGGGGTGAATGATCTAGGTGGCAACCTTTTGGTAGATTAGTGACAAATTAGTATACCTCCTTGTTGAGGTCGTAACTCTTTGACCACACTGCAATATGCGTCAAAAAGCTTAGAGCATGTCCAATGTGGTGAAGGGGTGCTCATATCTTTGATGTTGTTTAACCCCCAAAACCCACTCCGAATGGTTCCAAAATTGCAAAATTAAAAAAATGTATAAAAGACCAAACTTTTGGAAAGCTAAAATCTTGCATTTTGAAGTGTTTCAAGGCATGAAAAATATTCTCAACTTCTTGGGTAAGCACTTTTCAGATGAATTTTCACATTCCAATTTGAATAACTTTATATTCTCTTTTTAGACTATTCATATCCTGCAAAAAATAGCTGTAAAACAATTGTCATCCAAATGTAAAAATCAAAGTGTTGTAGCTTCACGTCTCTTCTTCGAGATTGCAACTTTGTTGTTAATCATTGTTGGCTTCAATAAATCTTTATTTTCATTGTAGTATTATGTTATTGTTGTGTCCACTTTTTTCATTCAATTCATTACTTTTATAACACATTTAAGTTTTTTTAATTTAGTGTGTTTTCCATCGGATTTCCAATTAAATCGGGATCAAGAAAAAACACAACTTTTGAGTTCAATAGACCTCTTGTGATGCCCCCATACCTAGGGATGTTGGCACATATGTAACTGTAGGTGTTGAGATAGGAATATAAGCAATAGTAGTAATTTGAACATTTGAAGTTGGAGTATTAACAACTCTGAAGGAAACTCTTGGTGTTGTTCTTGAGATGATGCAATCTTTGCTTGATGTGCAGGCTTAGATGCTAGGAGTAATTGGACAACTTTAACCACTTGTTAGGGACATTATCGAAGTTCTTGACGAACGTTGGACAACTCTTTGACTCATAATTACCAAAAACATGTTTAAAACATGATTAATTGCCAAATGTGATCGAAAATAATTTTGAAACTTGAAAATCGCGATTTAATTAGTGATACAATTAAACGACAAAAAATCGGTAAAAATCACCAAAATTGCGATTTTTTTGGCTATATATAGCAAAAAAACAGATTTTTTGTCATTTTCAAATGATTTTCAGATATTTTCGGGATTTTCAAGATATTTTTGAAGGATAATCCAGTGAAAGTGAGAAGACCAGGTAAAACCCTAATTGTAACCCTAACCCTAACCCTATTAGCTGAGGAAATGATTTCAGGGAAGATGACATCTTTCAAATATCACAAAAAGATGAGTTGTTGGAAGAGTAAAACTATCATAAATGTTGCGGGTGTTGAATTAACAGAAATACGTGTCAAGTATGACTCAAAAATGAAAAAAATGGACCTTGCAAAGGGCGCTACTCCTTGATCTAACTAGGGGTTGCCACCCCCAAATTCTCGCTTTCGGATTCCAGAACCAAAGAAGTCAGTAGGGGCACTACATCGATAAAAAGTGCTATTTTTTGAGTCAGCATCATGGATGCAGTCCAAATGTACTCATTCCTTCTACAATAGTGTTGCAACCACCACGCATGGTGAAAGTGTTAAATTTTGACCGAATTGTGCATGTTACAATGTTGACAAAATCTGATTTTACAACACAATGGTGGAATTGTTTTGGCAAAGAAACCAAACACTTTCGATGGATGGCAATGTGCATTTTGAGGCAACCATGTAGTTCATCCACTGCGAGCATAGTTGGACTATGTTTGAGTTCAAGAACGGATGAATGATTTGGTATTTGTCCACCACAATACTCACTTAAAGATGAAGAAAGCTCAAGGTTAAGAAATGTCACATTTCTAATTCTCAATTCATATGGAAAGTTGATTTATATTTTTGTAAAGTATTATTCGTCAAAGTCATTAACATATGCATTCTATTTGATAATGTTAGGTACGTCCAGAAAGATCAACTGATTGACTTTGAAGAGATCGATATAGAATTCAAATGGCTTGAAAATAATGAGTCTATTTATGATGAAATTGACTTCGACTTGTTGGAGAAGGTTGGGTACGACACCAAGGTCGTCTTTCAAATCAAGAGAGGCTCTAACCTTGGAGCTTCAACATCTAGATCTATTGATCCCTAGTCTACCTTATTGCCATTGGCTCTTCCCTTTTTTGTTTCTTTGTAAACGACAATAGTATGCATTTTGAAATGCAAATGTAATGGAATTTAAATAGTATGAAAATTAATGAAATAAAATAGTTGGCTGATTTGATGGCATACAATCTCATTTATCTTCCTCTCATAATTTGTTTCTATTCTCTATGCAATTGAAATGCCTAATATGTATCTCTATGCAATTTTTTCTCATTTTTCCATATTTTTTTAGCGGTTTTAATTCGTTCTAATTTTTTTTTCGATTAATCACAATTTTTTGAAAAACACTTATACTTTGAAAAAGTGTTTTTTTCCCCCAAATGATTTTTGCTGCTATGCTTTGACTTGCTCAGGATCTACCCCATTGAGTTCATTGGGATCAATTCTATTGGAGCTTTTAAGATTATCTGGATTATCATGCACAATTTCATTATCTTGAGTTTTATGTTCATCACTAACATCATCTTCAATATGAACATAATTTTGATGATTTTCATTATCATATTGACCAAAAGTGTCTATGTTATCCATTTTAAAAGAGATCAAAAAAATTTGAATATGCTCTATAGAAGTTCTACTTAATCTAACATTACACCTTAGAGGAATAGAGGAAATAACCTTCTTGAGTGGCATGCAAAGGTGTAAAAGAAAATAAAAATGGGTGTAACTAAATATGGTGTGTTTGTTTTGTAGGCTCTAAAATGTACTGATCTTAGTCATAAAATAGTGAACATGACCCAAAAGACATTAATTACAGATGATTCTACCATCTCGTAGCTGCACTATCCTATCTCTAGAGTACTTTGAGAGTAATTTCTCGAGGCTAACCACTTACTGGTGCACTACAAGAAAAAATGGTTGAAGGCTTCATATGGTTGAAAAACAAAACCCTAGGTGTTTTTGATATACAGTGAAGTAGGTGGAAACTAACATCTGTATATAGTATTTTCTAATCGCTTGAGTATTGGGACAATACCCCTCACACCACGGCTTAGGTAAAACTAAAGACTGTTTTGTCTAGAATGACAACTATGAGTTTTAAAACTGTTAGAACACAGTTTCTAGGAAAACAAGAGGAAAAGAAAAAAAAATTTTAAAAATTGAAATTGAAATTTGAAAACCAAATCAGAAAGCAAGATTTTTGTATATAGAAATTAATTTGAAAGCCTAGGACAAAAATCAGAAAGCAATGCTCGAAAATGTATGGGTTCACATATATGTTTACCCTATTTTTGATAAAAAATAAAGGTGTTTGTCTAATAGGTGTCAAATTAGATAGAGATCAAAATGCTAAAGATATACAATAATTAACAATTATGATTTTGGAAATTGATAAATATGGGGGTAACTATTTTTGGAATGCACTTAGAAGAAATGCATTTAGCTTAAATATGACTTTCTGTTGATAGTTTCTAATGTTTGATAGTGAGATCCAATAGAAGACATGATTGTGACTTTGTCAGATCAGTAACAAAATCTGAAATTGTTTCAAGACATCCGCTCTCCCTGGACAACAATGCAGGGTTGTTGTGTTTGTTGATTGTGGACTCGTCCTAGTTGACTGTGACTAATGACTAACAGTGAAAACAAAGAAAAAAAATTGACGCAGTGCAGGGCTAGAAACATAATATGAGAATATTCCTGGATGACACCGCCGTCCCTAGACAACAACATAGGCCACTCGCGTCCTTCGACTACAGACTTGTTTGTGTTGACTGTGATGAAAATTAGACTGCTCTGCCTTCTGTGCTTGTGTCTACTGCTCAGGTTGATATGGTTAAATTTAGATTGTGTCATGTGGATATCATTGTTTTCTTCTTTTATGCTTTGAAATCTTAGGGGTCTTTGTGAAAACTAGAAACCTGCAAAAAGATAGAGGTAGTGTAATGGGTTGAGTAACAGTGAAAACAAAGAAAAAAAATTGACGCAGTGCAGGGCTAGAAACATAATATGAGAATATTCCTGGATGACACCGCCGTCCCTAGACAACAACATAGGCCACTCGCGTCCTTCGACTACAGACTTGTTTGTGTTGACTGTGATGAAAATCAGACTGCTCTGCCTTCTGTGCTTGTGTTTACTGCTCAGGTTGAGATGGTTAAATTTAGATTGTGTCATGTGGATATCATTGTTTTCTTCTTTTATGCTTTGAAATCTTAGGGGTCTTTGTGAAAGCTAGAAACCTGCAAAAAGATAGAGGTAGTGTAATGGGTTGAGTTGACCCCATTCACTTCCTTGATGATTGACCGCTGCCTGCGTATTCAGATACTTCGAAGAGAAATCAAGTCACACGTAATTCTCCTACCTATAGTGATTGTGCAATTGTACTCTTTGACTATGTTTATGCAACTAGAAATATGGCTTTGATATTTCACAACGATAGCTCTTGACTTGATTTGAGATGCTTCAGAGTTGACTTGAGACTGCTTCTAGTGCTTGATATTGAATTTGGGAAAAATAGGGCAACTTTGCTCAGTGTGCAATAGAGTAAAAGATAGATGCTAAATTAGGAATCAAGTCCCCTTGAAATGAGGTTTTGATTTGCTTAGATAGTGAAATATTTTGACAATTTCCTTTAGACGACCTTATGAAATGTGCGGAAAATCTTAAAATAATATTTCAAAATTTGAAAACTAGCCGTTATTTGGCAAGGGATGCGGTTTCTCTAGGGGGACAAGGACGCAACATCGCTCTTGCCCACCTAGTGCGAACCTGTCTCGAAAGATTAGGGACAATTTTCCTAAGATAGAGACAGTTTGAGGGTGATATTAAGTAGTTTGAGCATTTGACTTTGAAAGGTTATGTATAGTAATGACGGCAAACAAAGAGTCGTTCCCACATATGGATAAATGGCTTAGAGGAATGGTGAGTAAGAGTCATGTATTTGGGCACAAGTCATGTGATTCAAGATGTGTCAAGAATTAGAATTGTCAAGTACCTATGACCATATTTGTGTGCTTACAGTTTCTTATCAACTTTGTAAACTACTAAAAATCAATGCAACTTTGTGTTTATTGTGGTTGATCGTTTCCCAAAGATGGCAATCACAGTTGCATGCAAGAAGACTATCAATGCATCAGAAACAACCAAACTCTTCTCCCAACACATCTGTAAACACTTTGGGTTCATCTCCATTGTATCTAATTGAGAGCCCAGGTTTGTTAGTCACATTTGGAAAGCTCGGTGGGAAATGCTTGACGCTCAGTTGGATAGATCAACAAGATTCCATCCTTAGATTGATGGGCAGATTGAAGTAGTTAATTGCACACTAGTCCAATTATTGTGAATGTACAATAGTGCTCATCCTTGCACTTGAGATGATAAACCTAGCGTATATCCAACATGATTATAAAAAAAATATTCACATTTCTATATGTAATTGTCCATTTGAGGTGTGTTATGGGTTTTATCAAGCGATACCTCTTGACATTGCTTTTCACACTTCAGAAACCCAAAAACTAGTGCAAAAGAAATAAAATTGGACAAATCAGAAAATTTCCTCCATCACATCCAACAAAGGCATCATTAGGTTCAATAGATTTTGACCAGCCAACAACAAAAGTACAAGTAACACCATTATTCACATCAGACACCACACACTTTTCAAATTGGGTAAAAAGTTTGTTGCATTTCTGGAAAGAGCGATTCTGGGGTCCTCACCACAAGATCAAACCACCACAATATGGTCCTTACACTATACTGCGCATTGCTAGTGAGAATGCATTTGTCTTAGGCCTTCCACCATTCTTGGGCATGCATATCGTGTTCAACATAGAATTACTGAAGCTAGATACACCACGTCTACATGAGCATTTCGCAGTCAAACATCCATCAGATTTGGACCCTGCACTTCTAATCCTAGAGGAGAAGGGTCAACTCATTAACATAACTTATACTTGCACACACCGTGTCACTCATAATAATTTTCAAGTTGTGAAGGCGGGGAAGTATGTTGACAAAACTATACGGCACTCTTCAGAAACTCTAAGCCCAATTTCTGCAATTGGCTACCCACACAATGGGGGCCATTTATTTTTTAAAAAGGATGAATAATTCAAGCACATCTGGGTTGGATTTGCAGATCCTTGTGCGATTCACACTTTGAATCATTTTCTTGTAGCAAGGGTAGTCATATTGTCCATTGTGAATGACTCCACTTCATAGTTCCATGTGAGACACACACAACCTTGGTCTACAGCGAGTTCCACTTTGAAGCATACATCACTTCTTCGGGTCCCATGGGCACAAGAAGAGAAAGCTGAGATACTGAACGCATACACGCTTCAAGTAACCAGCCAAGCAGCATCCCTTACCCCTAAAAAGTTCACAACACCTTGACCTGCAGATCAAATCAGTTGGGGAAACCGAACCAGTTGGAAAATGAATGGCTCTTGTAACCGTCCCACCTTGAAATTGTTTGTTATAATCCAGAACTCCAATCCTCTCACTTACTATTAGATTGAACATTATACAGACTCCATTTTTTTGTATTACATTCTTCACACCACACATTCTATCTTTAGTTTCGGCTCATAAGAATGCATAGTTTTGTTGTTTTAAGTCCAGCAATGCACAAATATGTATATTATCATGCTTTTATTCAATAGAAGAGCTTTATTTTCTATCCCCTGTTCTCATTGAACTTGTAATGGTGCTTTCACATTTGATTTTACATTTTCATTGCATGTTGAACATGACTTGCAGATTGATTAGTTAGATCTGTCTATGAGTTGGTTTGTAAGTTGTCCTCCGTGCTCATCTTGGGCCTGGCATGGATCACTTACACAACAGCTGCTTTATCCTTGCTACTCATTGATTGATTTAATAGAAAACCTATGGTCTCAAAGATCATCATGCAAAAAATAGCTATTCTTTATGTCAATTATTCTAACTGCAAAGTCTTGCTGGAAATTCAAAAAACCTGTTTATGTAAGATCTCTGCACAAATCTCACTATCCTTCGCATCCCTCAATAATTGAAAAGCATAACAAGCACGACATCTTTGCCAATGCTAATGAAATTTTAATATATTCTGCCTAGAAGATTTTTCATGGATGAAAATTATTTCAATGAACGGAATGGATGTAGATTTACAGATTGTAAAGCAGTTAATATTATATTCCAGAAGGCACATCAATAAATTGCTCAAGAGGATAGCATTGATAATGACTTCATTTCATTAGTGCCAGTTATTTTACATTGTTTAGCAACTTACCATACAGCTTCCCCTCAAGAGAGAAGATTTTATGGGTACTGTAATAGGAAAAAACCCGTTTCATGGCTCTATTGTTGATTTAGATTCCATTGTTGATTTTCTATTACCATTGACTTGATTCAGTAAGATAGAGTCTTCCAAACAACTTCCCTCCAGCGGTGATCCCTCATATATTCAATTCTATTTAAATAATTAAAGGCATACTTTGAAATGTTGCCTATTTTCAATTATTGTTTTTATTACTATTATTATAATCGTCATTATTTTTGTTATATTTATAAGCTATTTGCATTAAATTATAAATTTATATATAATCCTATTATATTCATATGTTAGTTTTCCTACAATATGCTTCTTTAATTATGGTCATTCTCATATTCTGAAGTTTCCATCTTCACTTTCCCGATTCAAGATCCCGCCTTCACTCCCAGCCGATGGGATTAATGTTGCCGTAGGAATCAGGTCAGCATTTGTCTTCAGCATTGAATGTGTAATTTGAACTTTTTTTTATTGTACCCAAATGGTGGCATTTGTTGCTTGCATGCCCGTACTGATCATGTCAAAGTCATCGCTTTGCTAAAATGCCTGTGAATGATATCAGACTCTACTTAGAAGTCAGGTTCAAGCTCATCATGAAACTTAGGTGTGTGGAGACTTCTAGCCTGTGATGCATAGGACCCAATTTTAGAAGATATGAAGCTTTAAGACATTTGAAAGATTTTAAGGGCATTATGCCCCTTCACTATAAAGGGGTGTGCTTCATTGAATTTCTGGGCCCAAAAGCAATTGGTAATATATAATTATAAGTTTAATCACTGGCTTAGTTGCTAATTTAATGGAATTTTGTTTACCTGATATGCCTAACCTTACCCTGACCTCCATACTTGGTTAGATTGAGCCCTCTAAACCATTTGGGCCACCCTGTGGAATTACAGGTTGTTACTTGTGTTAAAAGTTGCATGGAACATTGCTTTGATTAAAAAAACTAGTAGATAGTCTCTTTTGTTAAGCACAAACTTAAACTGAGAGGGGGGCAGGGGTGATGGAGAGGGGTGAATTAGTATAAGATAATCTTTTAATCTTTTAAATTTAATCAACTGCAACAACCATAAACAATCAAGATCTAGCAATTAATACCACAAGAAAACACAAAATTTACGTGGAAACCCTTTCGGAAGAAAACCAAGGCAAAATATTGCTTTTATATATATATAACTCTTTTACAAAAGTTCTATAGGCACCAACCTACTGGAGACACCAATCCCCAGACCAAAGACCAACTTAGTCAATTTGTGAGCACCCACCCACTGGAGACATCGATCCCTTTTGCCAAGCACCAACCTGGCCAATTCGTGAGCTCCGACCCATAGGAGACACCAATCCCCTTTGCCAAGCACCAACCCGGCCAATTCGTGACCACCAACCCACATGAGACACCGATCCCCTTCGCCAAGCACACCAACCCAGCCAATTCGTGATCACCGACCCACAAGAGCACCAACCCCTAGATTATGAGGCACCAACCCTAAGCCAAATCGATTCCATTGTCTGTGATTGCTTCTTCAATCGAATGATGGCTTTGCTTCTCTTACACTTTTTCTCTCACTGATTTTCTTTTATTATTTCTGCTCTCCTCTCTTTCACAATTCTCAAATGATATTCTTTATTAGAATAAATCTGCCCTTCATACTTCCTTTCTTAAGAGATATTTTATTTCATTTTCTACTCCTCTCTTTCACAATTCTCAAATGATATTCTTCATTAGAATAAATCTGCCCTTCATACTTCTTTTCTTAAGAGATATTCTATTTCATTTTCTGCTCCTCTCTCTTTTTCCTTAGACTCGAATAATATATCTTCTCAATTCCATTCTTGCTTATTTCAGTCCTTTCTACTCCCTTTTATATCCACTTCATGTCCTTTCAAAGAGAGACACACCTTTTAAACATGAGTCGGCCCATATTAAATATAATGTTGCCCATACACTTAATTAATTCATAATTAATTAATGCTGCCACACAAACATAAATGCTGCCCTCTAAGGTAAATCGTAGGCCTCTTTAGCCAAATCGTGTCCCCTCTAATGAAATCGCTGGTCTTCATTCTTCAATCAATGCTTTTCATTCAATCGCTGCTCTTTATTCTTCAATTGCTGCTCTTCACACTGGGTGAGTCCGGAGATGCTGGGCAAGTCCGGAGCTATTGACTAGGCGAGTCTAGAGCTGCTGACTGGGCGAGTCCGAAGCTACTGTAGTTTGCCCTTAACTTTGCCTTTGACATTGATGACTCTGTTCTGTGCATGCCTCTTGTGACATCAATCATACTTTTGACATCAATGAACTATTCCTTTGACATCAGTGACAATATTTTCAACAATCTCTCCCTTTGTCATTGATGGCAACCTTTCAAAGAATTACTCATCTACAGACATAAAACTCTCTCTTGCTATAATGCTCCCCTTTTTTCTCTTTCCCCCTTTGACATCAATGGCAAAGGGTTATACACCTTGCTCCTCTTGAGCTGATGCTTCCTCTCATAGTCACTAGATGAAAAAGATATCATCTTCTTCTGTTGTCTTCGTTGCAATCTCAAATTTCTTTTATACCACTTATTGTAATATCTTCTTATATTGTTACTCTTCATAGCATCTTTCCACTGTGCACATCATATCTCTCTTGCTTCAACTTGGTCTTTACTGCCATCTCTCCTTGTGCTTTGTGCTCCATCATGTCCTCCCTGCCATTGTTCCTTGTGCCTTTTGCACAAGCACAAATTACTCCTTTTAATTGTCTAGCTGCTGCATCCGCTTCCAAACTTGCACGAATTCTCTTTTGAGTTTGGTTCGGGCATCCTCTTTCTTGTTCTGGTCTATAGGATTACTTCCACATTGTCTCGCTATATGTCCATACTTATTGCAATGATAACATACAATGTCTTTTGACAATGGACTAGATGAATTTCTACTTGTTGAACACAACTATCTACTGAAAGGGGGGTGAATCAGTAGATCAGCTAAAACTAGTTCTTTTAGAAATTTTAGAAGAAATACAAATTCATATGCATGTCAAAGAACAAATACATAGATTACACACATAAAAACACATTACTTATGATTTTTACGTGAAAAACCCAAAGGAAAAAACCATGATGAAAATGGTTGCTAGAATCTACTGTTCTAATCCAGCCTCACTGGCTAACCTCACTGGTTACATTCAAGGGCACCCATTTTAAGAAAGCACCCACTCCCTAAAGAGACACCAATCCCCTAACCGAACACCAACTCAGTTTTCTGATGGCACCAACCCATTAAAACTATGAAGCTACAACTTCAAAATACAAGATGGATTCACAAATGAATCCAAATCAATTTCTTTGTTACAAGTCTAGTTTGTAACTGCTCACTCTGTGCTCAATCTTTGCACATTCTCTGTGTGCTATTTCTTCCTCTTTGCCTCACTCTCTGTTGCTTTGTCTTTCACTCTGTGTCTGCATACATTTCAAAGTGACACTCTTCGAGTTGCTCTACAGCCCTCTCTCAAATGCAACAACTGCACAATGAATAATATGTCGTGTATATACATTGAGTTTTAGGGTTTCATCTATGCAACGTGTTCACACTTTAGCTCCTCTTGATTGACTCCTGCTATTCATTCACATTCAATGTGACTTTGACATTTGCGAATTCTCGTGTCTTGATTCATACATTACACTTTAATGCTCAAATCTCTTTTCTATCTTTAACGATTGCTGGATTCTGGTCATAACTGCACCGTTTTCTTTTCGTGTCTTGGTTCATGCACGCCATAATGTTTTTGTCTCTTTACTATGTTTGGCAACTGCTGGATTTATCTCATAAATGCACAACCTCCTTAATCGATGATTGATCAGTTGGATTGATCAATCTTGAGCTATGTGCAATCATTTACAGGGTTTGTTCCTTCATTTGTTCGTTGAGAACATATTAAATGCGGGCCTTTGATTTCTTTCTTCGCGCCAAGTCTAACCATCGAGCTCCTTTTTGCATCTCGCTATTTCCTATATATCAAGATCGTTTTTGCTCCTTTCGATTTATTCGAATATGCTTGATCCATAACTTTAGTCAGACGCTAATCTCTGGCAAATTTGACTATATCTCGCTTGTCACGGCATTCATGAGAGCTTTCGCTCCGATAGATCTTATCGGACTCGCTCGGTCGTTAACTTTGCCACTGTGCATTAACCTTTAAGCACTTTTAAGGCTTTGGATTCACTTGCTCCATTGGCTCTTCTTAATCCTGACTTGCATGTGTCGTTGGATCATCAAAGATGCTTGCTCTTTTATGTTGACTAGAGCATTAACCTTTGACATGTTGACTTCACCTTGCTTCTTTTGACGTCTTTGAGATGCTTCCCCTTTGTCAATCTCTTCAGACTTGCTCGAGCTTTAACATGTCCTCTTCGGGACAATTTCCACAGACTTTTTGTCCGAGTCCCCTTCGAGACAATTTCTGCGAACGTTTTGACCGAGTCCCCTTTCGGCACTTTATTTAGGACACATATCCTTCGGGGCTTTGCAATTGTACCTTTCGGCTTTTCTGTAGAGGTCCACATACCCTTCGGCCTTTTGAAAAGATCCCTTCGGACTTTCTACAATGGTCCACTTGCCTTTTGGACTTTTTAAAAAGATCCCTTCGAAACTTTTGCAACGGTCCACTTGCCCTTCAAACTTTTTGAAAATATCCCTTTGGAACTTTTGCAACGGTCCACTTACCCTTCGAACTTTTTGAAAAGATCCCTTTGGAACTTTTGCATCGGTTCACTTACCCTTCGAAATTTCTCCAAGTGTCCTTTCAAAAACTTTGTTTGGTCCACTTACCCTTCCGACTTCTTGAGAAGATCCTTTCGGCATTTTTGGAACGGTCCACTTACCCTTCGACTTTGTTCGGGTCCATTTTTCGGAAAACGACTTAACCATTTTTCCGAAAGAATTCTTTCAAGACCATTTCGGGTTCTCCATATTGCATGACTTATAAGTTCGAAAGAAGTTAAGTCATTCCATAACCCCAATTAACTTCATTAGACCCATTTGGGTTCTTGACGTTGCTCAACTTATAAACATGAAAGAAGTAAAGTCATTCCAAAAACCCGATTGACTCACCTAGACCCATTCGGGTTCTTCACATTGCTTGACTTATAAAGATGAGAGTAGTTAAGTCATTCCGAAAACCCGATCAACTCTGCTAGACCCATTCGGGTTCTTGAGACTGCTTAGCTTATGAATTTGAACGAAGTAAAGTTGTTCTAGAAACCCGATTTACTCACCCAGACCCATTCGGGTTCTCGAGATTGCTTTACTTGTGAAACTTTATGAGTCGAAGCAGTTGAAGTACACAAACCCGATCAACATTCTCCTGACCCAGTCGTGTTTTCGACACGGCTTTACTTATGAAACTTTATAAGTAAAAGCGAATGAAGTACATGGACTTGACAAACCCGAATCACTATGCCTTTGTCATTAATGTTTGCCTATTTGACATCAATGACAATCTTACAATCTCTTTATACACCATGATACTCAAATTGCCAACAATCTTCCCCTTTGTCATTGATGGCAAAACATACCGAAAATGACTATTCTTCATTTCTTCACCATTCTGCTTTCTCCCTCGTTGACATTAATGACAAAGAGTCCTTGCCATATCATGGAGATGGGCTGCTTCTTTACTGGCTGGCTATTCTGATCCTTGGACCTGGCTGGTTAGAACACTTTGTGAGGGACTCCCCCTTAGGCAATGGCATATTTGCCTAAGCTTCTACACAGGCACTTCAAATGTAGCTCTTTTGACTCCATGATTCTCCAGATGAGCATGTATATAGCATTGGTCTAAAAGACCAATCAAGAATCGACATATCTCTGTATAGACAGGCATAATAATCTAGAGCCAACATACCTTTGTCATCAAATTGCAAAGGAATTGCAGTTTTTTCACCAAACTGCCTTTTACTCTTAATCTAGGAGTTAATAATGTTCCTTAAATACTCCCCCTGGATTCATGCCCTATCACTAAAAGTTAGTGATGTGGTGTGGGAGCCACTACTCCCAACTTCTCTCTCAGATACTCAAATTGCTCCTTGGGAAGAGGCTTGGTAAATATGTCTGCAATTTGGTCCTTTGTTGGAACATGCTTAATTTTGACCTCTTGATCTGCAACCTTTTCTTTTAGAAAGTGATATTTGATGGATATATGCTTAGTTCTAGAGGCATCACTGGATTCTTAGAAATGTTTATGGCACTTGAGTTATCACAAAAGATAGAAATAGGTTCTTTGAATTCTACCTTGATATCTTTGAGAGTTTGCTTCATCCACGAGACTTGTGTGCAACATGTTGCTGCTGCTACATACTCTGATTTTGTTGTAGAAAGCGTAACTGACTCCTGCTTTTTGCTTAGCCAAGACACAAGTCTATTTTCAAGGAAGAATGCACCACCACTAGTGCTTCTGTTGTCGTCCACACTTCCTACCCAATCCACATCTGCATATGCAATCAAAGTGAGATCTTCACTTGCAGGGTACCACAGACCATAGTCAATTTTGCTTTTGATGTATCTGAAAATTCTTTTCAAAACATTGACATGTGATTCCTTGGGAGCTACTTGAAATCTTGCAACCATGCATACGACCTACATGATGTCTGGTCTTGATGTAGTCAAGTACAGCAGGCTACCTATCATTGACTTATACAACATATTATTCACATCAGGGGACTCATCTTCTTTGCTCAATTTACATCCAGTTATCATGGGAGTGCTAACTGGTTTGTTGTCCTCCATACCGAATTTCTTGAGCATCTCCTTCGCATACTTGGTTTGAGAAATGAATATCCCTTCATTGGTTTGTGCAATTTGTAGACCAAGAAAGAAATAAAGTTCTCCCAGCGTAGACATTTCAAATTCACTTTGCATTTGTGTTGCAAATTCTTTGCACATAATACTATTGCCACCTCCAAAGATGATATCACATAGACAACAATAATCAATATATGCTTACCTTTTGATTTGAAGTACAAATTGTTGTCTGCACATCCTTTGTTGAAGCCTTGTTGTTGCAGGTATTGATCCAATCTTGAATACAATGCTCTAGGTGCCTGTTTCAGACCATACAATGCTTTCTTCAGTTTGCATACATAATCTTCTTCTGCGAGCTAAAAACCCTCTGGTTGTTCAATGTAGACTTCCTCTTCTGCTGACTTTACATCCATTTGATATACTTTGAACTTCTTGTGAACAAAAAATGCCAAAAACATTCTTATAGCTTCTAGTCTTGTCACTGGAGCAATGTCTCTTCAAAATCTATGCCTTCTACTTGTGCATATCCCTTGCACACCAATCTGGCTTTGTTTCCTATGACGGCTCCATCTTCATTGAGTTTGTTTCTGTAAACCCATTTAGTTCCTATCACATTCTTGTTTGAGGGTCTAGGAACCAATTCCCATGTTTTGTTCTTATCTATTTGATTTAGTTCTTGCATGGCTTTTAACTAGTTTTCATCCTTGCTAGATTCACTAAAAGTTTTAGGCTCAATTTTTGAAAATGGAGCAAAACTTACTTGTTCCTTGTTCATTACAGCTCTTCTCCTAGTTTGAACTCCCTCATTTTTGTTGCCAATTATCTGTTCCTTGGGATGTTCCTTTTGAACAAACCTTGCAGATGCCCTTTCACTCTTTTCTTCCTCTTCTTCACTATCTTCTACATTTTTTGCTTCTTCTAATTTTTCAATTCTGATCTTCTCAACAGGTTCGTCATGTTTAAATCCTTCTTCGACCTTGACATTGATGCTCTCAACTATTTTATGCAGCCTCTTATTGTAGCATACATAGGCTTTGCTATGAGTGGAGTAATCAAGAAAGATTCCCTCATCACATTTTGACTCAAAGCTGCCTAGTTTGTCCTCCTTTCTTCTGATGTAGCATTTGCTTCCAAACACTTTGAAGCATTTAATTGATGCAGGCTTTCCATTGGACTCTGTTTAGGATGTACACTGCGTATGGCGTTTTATCACTTTTACCCTCAGTTGGACTCTGTTCAGGATGTACATTGCTGTTTGGACTGCTTTTTTCCAATATCCATAAGATAATTTGGCCTCTTTCAACATTGTTTTGGCCATCTCTTTTACAGTCTTATTCTTTCTCTCAACAACTCCATATTGCTGTGGAGTTCTTGTAGCAGAGTAGTGCCTTTTAATCCCATGCTTTTCACAATATTCTATGAATTCATTGGAGGTGAATTGTCCTCCTTTATCTGATCTCAGACATTTGATCTTTTTTCCCATTTCATTTTCAACCATGGCTCTAAAGCTCTTAAATCTCTCAAAGGTTTGAGATTTGTCCTTCAAAAAGCTTACCCATGTCATCCTTGAATAATCATCTACGAACAACATGAAGTAATAAACTCCTTTTGATCCTCTTGTCTGGGTTGGACCACAGAGATCAGTATAGACTAATTGAAGAGGCTTTGTGGTCGCATACTCTTTTGTTTGAAACTTGACCCTTGTTTGGTTTCCTAATTGACATTCTCTGCATGTAGTATCTGTGGGTTTAGTTATCTTGGGCATATTTCTTACACACTTGTTTGAACTTACTTTGACTAGATTATCGAAGTTGACATGTCCCATTCTTCTATGCCACAGCTAGCTTTCATCAATCTTTCCTAAGAGGCAACTATCATTGTTTGCCTCAACAAGATTGTAGAGGTTGTTCTCGGTCCTTGTCCCTTTTGCAAAAGTTTTGCCATATATCTTTAATTTACAGCCTTTAGCATCAAATATGACCTTGTATCCATTGTCACACATTGGCTGGCACTTAGCAGATTATGCTTCAGTCCTTTGACATAAAGAACATTGTGTAGGAAGCTTACCATCAATCTGCAAGCTTCTTGTGCCTTTGATTTTTACTGCTATGTTGTCTCCCAAACTGACAGTGCCTTCTTTGCATTTGCTCAACTTGGTGAACTTGGTCTTGTCACCAGTGATATGCTTAGAGCATCCACTATTAATTACCCATAGATTCTACTCTTTGGCGTGGAGTGTTGTTTGAGCAATTAAGGATTGACTTTTCACTCTCCATATTTCTTTAGGTCTCTCATGTGTCTTTTTCTTTTCTTTTTTAGTGATTTGTGGATCTTTGTTCTCAAGAGGAGACTTACCTTTCTTTACATTGTTTACTTTTGGCATAACAAAGTTAGTCCTACAATGCTTAACTATATGACCAAAATTATTACAATTATAGCACATTAAACTTGAATTTAGCAGAGGAGCAAATGAGTTTCTACTTGCAAAACTAATTCTTTTAGGAGGAACAACTCTACATTCAATGGTCCTATGACCAAACTGATTACAGTTGTAACAATATCCATAAAAGGATGAATAATACATGGTCATAAATTCTTTGGTGTAGTATGATGACCTTTCAAATACTTTTATTTCTTCAAATCTGCAACTTTCGTATATCCTTCTTCATCTTTGATTTCAGGGTTCTTTTCAAAATTCATTCTTCTCATCTTATCTTTGTTTGGATCATTCTTAATGTCCTTGTTGATCCTTTCTTTCTTTGCTTCTGCCCCTCCTATTTTGAAATTATCATATAGGTTGGTCGACGTACTAGTTGATGAATCATTTCCTTTCTCATATCCAAGACCAGATTTTCATTTGAAGGCTTCTGACCATTGATTAATTCATTAAGAATGTCTGATCCTTTTGTTAACTTTAGACTTTTGTCTATTTGACTTTTTGCCTTTTCAAGTTCTTTTCTCAAAGCTACTATTTATGTCTCAAGCTTCATGCATTCTTTGGATTTAATCTGTAGTTCCATTTTAACTACTTATATTCTTTTAGCTTCCTCAAGTTGCATCTTTAGGGTCACTATCAATTAATTAGATTTGTCAAGTTCCTTCTGCCCAAGCTTCTTTTGTTTTGAGTTCTCTTTTCTTAATTTCTCAATCTCTTCTAGAGCACAAACTAGCTCGCTTTCTAGGTCAACTTCACCTTCTTCTTCATCCCAATCTTCATCTTCATCCTATTCTTGATTTTTGGGAGTGGATTCTTCTGCCATGAACATAAATTCTTTTCCCTTTGCTATGAAAGCACAGTCATGATCATCATCCGAACTATCACTATCACTACCCTTCACTGAATCACTGTCTTCTTTTGTATATAAACCTTTCTTGCTCTTGAAGTTCGTCCTTTTTGCATAGTGAGGTTTCGCTCTTTTGTTGCTCTCTTCTTGCTCAAAATTGTCCTTATTATAAGGAATTTGGCAGCAAAGTGTCGTACCTTTCCGCAGTTAAAGCATTTGAATGGTAGCTTACCTTTGTATTTTCCTGACCCTCTAATTTTCTGACAAAACTTCTTCATCAGACTCCTCAGATTCCGACATAGAAGTTTCTTTTTTTGCCTGCTTTGCTACTTTGAATGCAGCGTCTCTTTTAAAGGTGTCTGTCTCTCCCATTCTCATCTCATAGGTTGTGAATGTTACATGCAACCCATCAACAGTGAGTTTGTCTAAATCTCTTGCTTCCTTTATTGCAGAAATTTTCGAGTCATATTTTGATGGCAGCGATCTTAACACCTTCTTGACTATAGTCGACTCTTCCATTTCTTCACCAAGACCTCTGATAGCATTCACTATTTCATCTACCCTGAGGAGGTAGTCGGCAATCTTTTCTTCTTCATTCATCTTAAGACTTTCAAACTGCCCTTTGTATGTTTGTGGCTTGGCTTGTTTCACTCTATCATCTCTTTCATAAACACTCTTTAACTTGTTCCAGATGTCTTTTGCACTTTGACAGTGCATAACTTTGACAAATTTTGAGTTTGACAGTCCACAAAGAATAACATTCTTTGCCTTAGCGTTATTTTCATATGCCTTCTTGGCAGCGTGATCAGTAGGAGCTACAACAGGAGCTGTATATCCATTTACTACAGACATCCATAAATCAAATCCTAATGAGAACAAATATGCTTCCATCCTTATGCTCCAAAAAGCATAGTTAGACCCATCAAACAAAGGTGCTTTGTTTGAGGAGAATCTTTCTTGATTGGCCATTGTGTTCACTAACCAAGATCTACCTGAGCTGATTAAGCTTCTGAAGGAACCCTAGGCTCTGATATCAATTGTTGAACACAACTATCCACTGAGAGGGGTGAATCAGTAGATTAGCTAAAACTAGTTCTTTTAACAATTTTAAAAGAAATACAAATTCATATGCAAGTCAAAGAACAAATGCAGAGATTACACACAAAAAAACACATTACTCATAATTTTTACGTGAAAAACCCAAAGGAAAAAACCACGGTGAAAATCGCTATTAGAATTTACTATTCTAATCCAACTTCACTGTTAAATACCTCACTGGTTACATTCAAGAGCACCCACTCTTAGGAAGCGCCCACTCCCTAAGGAGACACCAATCCCCTAACCGAACACCAACTCAGTTTTCTGATGGCACCAACCAATTAGAACTATGAAGCTACAACTTCAGAATACAAGATGGATTCACAAATGAATCCAGATCAATTTCTTTGTTACAAGTCTAGTCTGTAACTGCTCACTCTCTGCTCAATCTCTGCACATTCTCTGTGTGCTCTTTCTTCCTCTTTGCCTCACTCTTTGTTGCTATGTCTTTCACTCTGCGTCTGCATACATTTCAAAGTGACACTCTTTGAGGTGCTCTACAGCGCTCTTTCTAATGCAACAACAATAACTGCACAATGAATAATATGTCGTGTATATACATTGAGTTTTAGGGTTTCATCTATGCAATGTGTTCACACTTCAGCTCCTCTTGACTGACTCCTGCTATCTGTTCACATTCAATGCGACTTTGACATTTGTGAATCCCTGTGTCTTGATTCATACAGTACACTTTAATGCTCAGATCTCTTTCTATCTTTGACGATTGCTGGATTCTAGTCATAACTGTGCCGTTTCCTTTTCGTGTCTTGGTTCATGCATGCCATAATGTTCTGGTCTCTTTACTATGTTTGGCAACTATTATAGTACGATATTGCACCCCTGTGGGAGAGTTTTTCAGGCTTTTCCACTTCCGGCTATAAGTGTGGGAGCAACCTCAGGATGTGGGTTTCCTATAGTGAGGTTAAGCCTCTAGGATTTTTAAAAAGGCTAGTTCCTCTTTGGTGGGTCACCTAAACTACTGCTAAAATAAAACTTTCACGGAAAAAGGGTTAGAAATGGGAAAAAGGGCTCCTAAGAAGGCTAACAGGGGATGTACCAAATTTAAATGGACACTCATCTACGCTCGAACCCACACTAGATAAATCATGAGGCAACTTAGGCTTGCACGATCTCAGGATCAAGCTAACACAAGCTGTAAGAGTTTCAAGGAGAACACTAGTTCGAACCTGCAAAACTTGAAAAGACTTCAAAGAAGCAAGCAATAGGCTAATGGATTAGGAATACGCGCATTCACGAATCTACCAAGCAACAAACATACTAAAGAACTAATTGAAGATAGGAGATAAGCAAAGAAATCGAGTCTCATCGCATTTAAGAGGCAGTTCTTACAATATCTTGGCAGGGTCAAGCCTAACCAAGGGAGCACGTTTTGCAAATGTCTCAATGGGCATCCGTCTCCTAGTAAGATGAAAAAAGTCTATAACACTGAGAACCCTTAGAAATGGCAAATCTCATGATAGATATAAAGGGAAGAGAGAGAGAAAGAGAGCCGCATGGTAGAAAAGAGAGAGGAAGAAGACGTTGGAGACTTGGACCACTGTCGTTGTCTTGCCTTGACCATGAAACACATCACCCATGATCGTCGCAGATCTCCTCAAGCTCTTCCCATGCATTGAATTTTCCCTTTGTGAGGACCACACCTCCATGCTTGCAACGTCATGATTAACCTGTTCTTGGATGGTTGTCTGTTTGAGTTGAGTGAAGGCATGCCATTGCATTAATTTCTCATCTGCCCATGGAGACCAAAATTGATTATTGAGGAAAACCAATCCAAGACATTGGTTTTCCTATAGTCGATATATAGAATATATAGCCTCCCTTTGGAAAACTACCTCTGCCTTCTTGGACGCGTCTAAGCCATTCGTCCACTCTGCAGCGTGCCACTTGTCCTTTGCTGATTGGCCTTTCTATTCCAGCTTGCGCCACGCGGCAGCTTTGTCATCCGTTGCTTTCATGTCTCCCGTGTTGCTGGATGGCTTAAGTCAAGCTCTTGAAAAAATCCCGATTTACTCCATATGGAGTAACTCGGGCTTTTGCATCTTCTTTACTTATGAAAGTCCTTTAAGTGAAGCATTTGGAGAAACTCGATTGGCTCAACCATGAGTAATTTGGGTTTTCCAAGCTTCTCAACTTCGGACTTTGGCCGCTTCTTTACTCATGAACCCTTTCTAAGTAGAGCACCTGGAGAAACCCAATTTACTCTAAGTGGAGTAACTCAGGTTTTCCAAGCCTACCTACTTCAGGCTTTCTCATGTCTAAGTCTTCGAACTTCTCCCTGTTGAAGTCTTCGGACTTTTCTTAGTTGAAGTCTTCGGACTTCTGCTTGTCCAAGACTTTGGGTTCTTCCTTGTGGATTACTTAGGCTTTGTTTTCCACTGACAAATTGTCCGCGGGAATTCTCTTCCCTGGGAAAAATCTCCGAAGGAATTCCTTTGGACAAATTGTCCGAAGGAATTCCTTCGGACTTTTTGTCCGAAGGTTTTGTCTTTTTTCTTTTCTTTCGCAAAAACTTTTCCGAAGGAATTCTTTGCCTTTTTGTCTTTCTTTTTTAGCTTTTCGGACTTCTTCTGGATGAAGACTTGCTCCTTAGAAAACCCGAGAAGCACCCTCAAAGACCAAATCGAACTTTTGGCACCTCCTTACTTCGGATTTTGCTCAACTGATTACTTATAAAAAGGAGAAGTTGAGCTGCCCCATAAACCCGAAGTTGTCACTGCTGAAAAACCCGAAGTTTTCCCAAATACTTGCTATTCTCTTGCTTTGAAAGTCCCTCCTCTCATGCTTAGGCAAAATTTGATATGGGGGACAAAAAATGGCCAACATTTTGGCGACTCGTAGGGAAGCATCCCTGCTATGCTTGGACGAACCCAACATTTTTCCCTGCCTAGTCCATTGGGCATGGAGTCATCATCAGCTTGCAACTAACCTGGTCCGAAACTGGATACAAGGCTGACCCTTGTTGGAACTCCATCTTGAAGCAATAAGGATAGCACAAAACAAAACAAAGCAAAGTGCCCAAGGCACCTACTGAAAAGAAACTAGCCTAGAACAAAGCAAAAACAAATGTGCCTGAAACAACACTTGGAGGAATTGACCAAAACTAAACCTAATATACACATCCTAAAACTATGTACCCCTTTCGTCCTGGATCAAAAGGAAAGCTTGATACTTTTTTTGCATTATGAGTCAAAGGATTGCTCGAGGCATGCAACTTCTTGACCCCTGGACTTGATACCTACCTCTTCCTTGCTGCAATTGACAGCTTATTCGTCATCATGTTTAATGAAAACCAGGCAGCTCCAAATAGATCAGCAATGTGAACCCAAGCAGTCCCAAACTCTTCATATGGCTCCTTCGCTGCAGCGTCCAATGATGGTTCAACAAGGCAAACCTCTTTGATTCCTACGGCCTCCTAAATAAGACTGGACTTGTTCTTTGCTTCATGTTTTCTAGGCTCATCAAGGAGCTAATAGCCTATTCCGAAAATCTGAAACAACTCCAAATTAGCAATGCACTCTTGAGGTGGCAAAGTTGAAAGCTTGCCCACTCCATCTCCTTTGATTTGCCTGACAAAGTTGCTTTCCTTGGCTGCAACCAGACCATAATTGTCTTGGAGAACATAACCAGCCCCCAAGATCTCGAACAAGTCCTCAAAAGAGCCTTTCAACTGATTGGGAACCTCTGGCTACTCCACAAGTTCATTAGTTTAATCAGCGTCTTCTTTCATTTCCTCATCCTTCCCATCACGTGGCAGCTCATCTGAGGAAATGACAGCCTCGACCCCTTCATCCTCAACATAAGGTGGCAGCTTTGCATCCTTAATAGTGCAGTCTACTTCATGCACTACTGCAAAAGAGTTTTCATTATGTTCTTCATTCAAGAAGGCTGCGTTGATCTTTTGTTGACCGAGAGGGGACCCTATGGTGATTTCTTCCTCAAAGTCACTCGTGACATCCTCCTCCTCAGCCTCTTTGGATACATCCTCCATAGGTTCCTAATCCAGTTCCTTAAGCTGCTCTACTTGGATCACGTCCACCTCTTCTTCCTTCTCGTGAATTGGCTGAACCAATTTTCAAGATGGAAATGTGCAGGGAACAACCGCTAAATTTTCTTTATTCTCTGCTTCTTGAAAGACTCTCCATGAAGGAAAGGCTCTTGAGGGGAAAGGAGTGGAGGCTGCAAGGTCTCTTGACTGACTTCAGGAATCACCACCTCCATTTTCTGCGCATTGCTTTGATTAAATTTCCAAGATGGAAAAGATGGATGCTCTTGAGGAGGGAGGGATGGGGGTTGAATGACCTTGGGCTTACTTGGCTGTGTGACTTGGCTCCAAGATGGGAAAGGTAGAGGTTTAGCTTTCATTTGTTGATTGTGCCTTTCCTCTTCTTTCCTTGCATTCAGCTCCAACTCTCTGATTTGCTTCGCTATTTTCTTGAAATAGCTCCTCTTTAAGGTGATCAGGAACATAAGAAGGTTCTTGGAAAGGAATGAAGTCTTGAACCCAAACAATAGGCTGTTCCACAACAGGCACTTCGTTTTTTTGACAGCCTCCTTGGATGGATTTCCAAAAAGGAAAAGATTGTGGAACATGTGACAAACTTGGAAGATTCAAAGGAATACTTGAAATGGCCTCTTGAGGAGGAAAAGACAGCACATAAGAAGGCTGAGGTGGCGAATATGTGGGCACAAAAGGTTGGTGAGGCTGCCCCCACTGTTCTTCAAGTCCTTCCAGCTTGTCCTCAACCTTTGAATGTAATCGCATATGTCCATCATGTCACCATTGAGGCTGCTCCAATTTGCTTTCTCAACAGGTGTCCACTCTGCTTTAATTTGTTGCAATGAATCCCTCACATAACGGATTTGGTGAGGGGGGACATTTTGGCCATAACACTTTTTGTGAGCACAACTCAAGTGCATGCTTGTCAAGGCTCACTAGAGTTTGCTTGAGTGCTGGTATAGATGGCTCATGATAGGGTTGATGAGGAGCAGAATTTTGATGGACTTGTTGATATGGATGATCAGGGCAATATTCTTGCATATATGGATCATGAGGAACTTGCCGAGGTTCCTCATAGTCTTGATAGAAATCTTGGTGGGGTTGATTAAGCTCATATGGATCATACTGGGGATGTTGATAAGGATGTGAATAATAAGAGTATTCACCATAGTTGTTCATGTTAGCCTCACATGTCAAGTGAAACGCTGATTAAAACTTCAAAGAGATAAACTTGGTCTGCTCATAACATAAGCTTGATTTGGAGTCGCCAATGGCGCTAATACTTGCTTTCAAAAACAAGTAACGATGATCAGACACTTGGGCTGCTTAAACCAGCTGATAGATGTTCGGAGTTGCCATTGATGTTTTCTGAATGCCTCCAAAGGCTGATAAGTAGAAAGACAACACCGAAAATCCTTCCACTGTTTTGGACCTTAGTCCCACCGGGCATGCCGGAAACTGTTATAGCACGAAATTGCACCCCTGTGGGAGAGTTTTTCAGGCTTTCCCACTTCCAGCTATAAGCGTGGGAACAACCTTAGGATGTGGGTTTCCTATAGTGATGTTAAGCCTCTAGGATTTTTAAAGAGGCTAGTTCCTCTATGGTGGATCACCTAAACTACTGCTGAAATGAAACTTTCACGGGAAAAGGGTTAGAAAAGGGAAAAAGGGCTCCTAAGAAGGCTAATAGGCGATGCACCAAATTTAAGTAGACACTCATCTACGCTCGAACCCACACTAGATCAGTCATGAGGCGACTTAGGCTTGCACGATCTCAGGATCAAACTAACACATGCTGGAAGAGGTTCAGGGAGAACACTAGTCCTAACCTGCAAAACTTGAAAAGACTTCAAAGAAGCAAGCAACAGGCTAATGGATTAGGAATACGCGCATTCATGAATCCACCAAGCAACAAACATACTAAAGCACTAATCGAAGACAGGAGATGGGCAAAGAAATCGAGTCTCATCACATTCAAGGGGCAGTTCTTACAATATCTTGGCAGGGTCGAGCCTAACCAAGAGAGCATGCTTTTGCAAATGTCTCAATGGGCATCCGTCTCCCAACAAGATGAAAAAAGTATATAAAACTGGGAACCCTTAGAAATGGCAAATCTCATGATATATATAAAGGGAAGAGAGAGAGGGAGAGCCACACGACAGAAAAGAGAGAGGAAGAAGACATTGGAGACTGGGACCACTGTCGTTGTCTTGCCTTGACCATGAAACGTGTCACCCATGATCGCCACAGATCTCCTTGAGCCCTTCCCGTGCATTGAATTTTCCCTTTGTGAGGACCACACCTCCATGCTTGCAACGTCATGATTAACCTGTTCTTGGACGGCTGTCTGTTTGCTTTGAGCGAAGGCATGCCACTGCATTAATTTCTCAACTGACCATGGAGACCAAAATTGATTATTGAGGAAAACCAATCCAAGACATTGGTTTTCCTATAGTCGATATATAGAATATATAGCCTCCCTTTGGAAAACCGCCTCTGCCTTCTTAGACGCGTCTAAACCATTCGTCCACTCTGCAGCTTGCCACTTGTCCTTTGCTGATTGGCCTTTTTGTTCCAGCTTGCGCCACGCGGCAGCTTTGTCATCCGTTGCTTTCATGTCTTCCGTGTTGCTGGATGGCTTAAGTCAAGCTCTTGAAAAAACCTTGATTTCTTCATATGGAGTAACTCGGGCTTTTGCATCTTCTTTACTTATGAAAGTCCTTTAAGTGAAGCATTTGGAGAAACCCGATTTACTCTACCATGAGTAATTTGGGTTTTCCAAGCTTCTCAACTTCGGACTTTGGTTGCTTCTTTACTCATGAAGCCTTTCTAAGTAGAGCCCCTAGAGAAACCTGATTTACTCTAAGTGGAGTAACTCGGGTTTTCCAAGCCTACCTACTTCGGGGTTTCTCATGTCTAAGTCTTCGGACTTCTCCCTGTTGACGTCTTCGGATTTTTCTTAGTTGAAGTCTTCGGACTTCTGCCTGCCAAGACTTTGGGTTCTTCTTGGTGGATTACTTCAGCTTTGTTTTCCGTTGACAAATTGTCTGTGGGAATTCTTTCCCTGGGCAAAATCTCCGAAGGAATTCCTTTGGACAAATTGTCCGAAGGAATTCCTTCAGACTTTTTGTCCAAAGGTTTTGTCTTTTTTTTTTTCCTTCGGAAAAACTTTTTTGAAGGAATTCTTTGCCTTTTTGTCTTTCCTTTTTAGCTTTTCGGACTTCTTCTGGATGAAGACTTGCTCCTTAGAAAACCTGAGAAGCACCCTCAAAGACCAAATCGGACTTTTAGCACCTCCTTACTTTGGATTTTGCTCAACTGATTACTTATAAAAAGAAGTGAGCTGCCCCAGAAACCTGAAGTTGTCACTGCTGGAAAACCCGAAGTCTTCCTAAAGACTTGCAATTCTCTTGCTTTGAAAGTCCCTCCTCCCATGCTTAGGCAAAATTTGATACGGGGGCCAAAAAATGGCCAACAACAACTGCTCGATTTATCTCATAAATGCACAACCTCCTATATCGATGATTGATCGGTTGGATCGATCAATTTTGAGCTCTGTGCAATCATTTATAGGTTTTGTCTGTTCCTTCATTTGTTCGTTGAGAACATATTAAATGCGGGCCTTTGATTTCTTTCTTCGCGCCAAGTCTAACCATCGAGCTCCTTTTTGCATCTCGTTATTTCCTATATATCAGGATTGTTTTTGATCCTTTCGATTTATTCGAATATGCTCGATCCATAACTTTAGTTAGACGTTAATCTCTGATAGATTTGACTATATCTCACTTGTCACGGCATTCATGAGAGCTTTCGCTCCTATAGATCTTATTGGACTTGCTCAGTCTTTAACTTTGCCACTGTGCATTAACCTTCGAGCACTTTTAAGGCTTTGGATTCACTTACTCCGTTGGATCTTCTTAAACCTTACTTGCTTGTGTCATTGGATCATCAAAGATGCTTGCTCTTTTATGTTGACTAGATCATTAACCTTCGACATGTTGACTTCATCTCGTTTCTTTCGACGTCTTTGAGATGCTTCCCCTTTGTCGATCTCTTCAGACTTGCTCGAGCTTTAACATGTCCCCTTTGGGACAATTTTCGCGGACTTTTTGTCCTGGTCTCTTTCGGGACAATTTCCGCAGACTTTTTGTTCGAGTCCCCTTTCGGCACTTTTGTTTAGGACACTTACCCTTCGAGGCTTTGCAATTGTACCTTTATGCTTTTCTGTAAAGGTCCACATACCCTTTGGCCTTTTGAAAATATCCCTTTGGACTTTATGCAATGGTCCACTTGCCTTTCGGACTTTTTAAAAAGATCCCTTCGAAACTTTTGCAACGGTCCACTTACCCTTTGGACTTTTTGAAAAGATCCCTTCGAAACTTTTGCAATGGTCCACTTACCCTTCGAAATTTCTCCAAGTGTCCTTTCGGAAACTTTGTTTGGTCCACTTACCCTTCGGACTTCTTGAGAAGATCCCTTTGGCATTTTCGGAATGGTCCACTTACCCCTCATAAACTTTGTTTGGGTCCATTTTTCGAAAAACGACTTAACCATTTTTCCGAAAGAATTCTTTCAAGACCTTTTCGGGTTCTCCATATTGCATGACTTATATGTTCGAAAGAAGTTAAGTCATTCCATAACCCCGATTAACTTCATTAGACCCATTCGGGTTCTTGACGTTGCTCAACTTATAAACATGATGTAAAGTCATTCCAGAAACCTGATTGACTCACCTAGACCCATTTGAGTTCTTAACATTGCTTGATTTATAAAGATGAGAGTAGTTAAGTCATTCTGGAAACTCGATCAACTCCACTAGATCCATTCGGGTTCTCAAGATTGCTTTACTTGTGAAACTTTATGAGTCAAAGTAGTTGAAGCACACAAACCCAATCAACATTCTCCTGACCCAGTCGGGTTTTCGATATGGCTTTACTTATGAAATTTTATAAGTAAAAGCGAATGAAGTACATGGACTTGACAAACCCGAATCACTATGCCTTTGTCATTAATGTTTGCCTATTTGACATCAATGACAATCTTACAGACAATCTCCTTATACACCATGATACTCAAATTGCCAACACTACCTACGAAACCATATGAATCTTTGTTTCCGTTCCAACCATGCCCATTCCTTTCACGTCATTCACTTGTGCCATAGTTCCATGCATACTCATTTCTTGCATGCCCATTCCTCTTATCTACATTTTTGCCACTATTCTATGCATATCCATTCTTCGCATGTCTCTTACACTCCTTTGCTCTATGACCAAAAATGTTGCAATTAAAGCAATAGCCATAAAATGATCCTTGGTGCCTGTCAGACTATTTTGGCAAGAATGACCATCTATCATGCCAATGGTTCTTTCCTTTGTCTTCTATTTGCGAAACTTCATTCTTCAGGGAAGTCTTCTCTTCTATCTTCACAGGTTTAGCAATTTTAACATCCTCCTTGGTAACCTTTTGTTCATCTCCATAGCCAAGACTTGACTTGTCGAATAGTGACCTTTGACGATCTAGAATCTCATCTAGAACCTTGGTGCCCTTCTCAAATCTTAAGCTGCTTGTCAATTTAGCATTCGCCTTTTCTAAATCCTATCTCAAGGCAACAATCTCAGCGTCTAGCTTCTCAGATTCTTCCTTCTTTGCCATCAGTTTGATTTTAGTCTTTCTTTTATTGCCACTGTCTCTTTGACTTCAGCATTTAGACTCATGATGACCATTTCTGACTCGTCTCGAATTTTTGATAACTCTTCTTCTTTATCTTGATCATCTTCTTCGTATTTTTGAATTTATCGCTTTTGTTTTCGATTCTCTTTCTTGAGCATTTTGTTTTCATTCAAAGCACTTAATAGTTCTCCTTCGAGATCTACTTCTGCTTCTCTAGCTTCTGAATCACTCCAAGATTGTTCTCTAGTTATCTGATCATCACCATCCCAATCTTCTATACCCATGAACAAAACTTCACCTCCGTCAGTATCGGTAACACCTTCAATCTCCTCACTTGAGCTATTAGCCCTTTTTGAATAAAAGCTTTTCTTTTCTTTATCAGATCTTTTCTTTTTCTCATATTTCTCTGATTTGTAGTTTTTCTTACTCTTGATACTCTCTTTCTCATCATGTTCCACTTCATCATTACTACTCTCTTCTTTTAAATGGGGACATTTATTTGCAAAGTGTCCTATTTTTCCACAATTGAAATACTTAAAAGGTAGCTTACCTTTATATCTTCCAGATTCCTTTTTGAGATTTCTCACAAATAGGGCATCTTCTTTATCTAACTCTTTACTGGTGCTATAGCTTGATTCATGGTTTTCCTCTTTCTTTGATACTTTAAAAGTTGCATCATGCTTTGTTGGTTTTTCTACTTCCATCCTCATTTCGTATGCTGTGAGAATTCCATGTAATTCATCCATCTTCAATGTGTCCAAGTCTTTCATTTCTTCAATGGCCGAGACTTTCACATCATACCTCATAGGAAGTGACCTTAGTACTTTCTGTACTATCGTTGATTTTTCCATTTTCTCACCTAGCCCTTTGATGGTGTTGAGTTTGACTATCTCATCCACATGGAGAAGATAGGCTACAACAATTTCTTCATCTTTCATCTTAAGACTTTCAAACTACCTTCTACGTGTTTGAAGCTTTGCCTTCTTGACCTTGTCATCACCTTCACAGATATTTTGAAGTTTGTCCCATATATCTTTTGCTAGCACACAATGCATTACTTTTACGAACTCTGATTCTGATAAGCCACATATAATGACATTCAGTGCTTTCACATTATTCTCACATGCCTTCTTTCCAGCGTGATCCATTTGCTGATTTGTTGGTGCTATGAAACCTGTTGCTACTGATAAGCAAATTCAAACCCTAGAGCCATAAGGTATGTTCTCATCCTTATACTCCAAAAAGCATAATTCGTTCCATCAAACAATGGTGGTTTGTTTGTGGAGAAACCATCCTAACCTTAACGACTAGCCATATGTGCTCCCGGGATCTACCTTGCAGTGGTTAGATTGATTTTGAAGGAATTGCTCTAATATCAATTGTTAAGCGCATGCTTATACTGAGAAGGGGGGTGAATCAGTATAAGATAATCTTTTAATCTTTTAAATTTAATTAACCACAACAACCATAAACATTCAAGATCTAACAATTAATACCATAAGAGAAAACATGAATTACGTGGAAACCCTTTCGGGAGAAAACCATGGCAAAATATTGCTTTTATATATATATATATATATATATATATATATATAACTCTTTTACAAAAGTTCTGTAGGCACCAACCTACTGGAGACACCAATCCCTAGACCAAGCACCAACTCAGTCAATTTGTGAGCACCCACCCACTGGAGACACCAATCCCCTTTACAAGCACCAACTTGGGCAATTTGTGAGCACCAAACCACAGAAGACACTGATCCCCTTCGCCAAGCACCAACTCAGCTAATTCGTGTGCACTGACCCACAGGAGCACCAACCCCTAGACTATGAGGCACCAACCCCAAGCCAAATCGATTCCACCATCTGTGATTGCTTCTTCAATCGAATGATGGCTTTGCTTCTCTTACATTTTTTCTCTCATTGATTTTCTTATATAATATCTGCTCTCCTCTCTTTCACAATTCTCAAATGATATTCTTCATTAGAATAAATCTGCGCTTCATACTTATTTTCTTAAGAGATATTCTATTTCATTTTCTGCTCTCCTCTTTCACAATTCTCAAATGATATTCTTCATTAGAATAAATCTGCCCTTCATACTTCTTTTCTTAAGAGATTCTATTTCATTTTCTGCTCTTCTCTCTTTTTTTCCTTAGACTCGAATGATATATCTTCTCAATTCCATTCTTGCTTATTTCAATCCTTTCTACTCCCTTTTATATCCACTTCATGTCCTTTCAAAGAGAGACACACCTTTTAAACATATGAGTTGGCACATATTAGATATACTGCTGCCCATACACTTAATTAATCCATAATTAATTAATGCTGCCCCACAAACATAAGCGCTGCCCTCTAAAGTAAATCGTAGGCCTCTTTAGCCAAATCATGGCCCCTCTAATGAAATTGCTGGTCTTCATTCTTCAATCACTGCTCTTCATTCTTCAATCGCTGCTCTTTATTCTTCAATTCCTGCTCTTCACACTGGGTGAGTCTGGAGCTGCTGGGCGAGTCCGAAGCTACTGTAGCTTGCCCTTCACTTTGCCTTTTGACATTAATGACTTTGTTCTATGTATGCCTTCTATGACATCAATCATACTTTTGACATCAATGAACTGTTCCTTTGACATCAATGACAATATTTCCAACATCTTCAACATTTTAATATTTTTTAAAGAGATACAAGATGGAAGAGTAGCCTAAATATGTTCAGTGTGGTTCAAAATGATGGTGACATTTGGTATTTCTACGTGCTTTTCTTGTTATATAGGTTATAAAATTGCATAACTGACTGTTTGGAAGGATAGTGGAAACAAATGCCAATTTCATTCTCAATTATCAAATCATCCATGTCATATCTCAATATGTTGATTTGGATAAATATACAGGAGGCATCGGTAGTCCTTTTTCAAGTGATACATTTTTAATGGCATATAAGGTGGTCACTCATGTGAAACAAATGTAGCTTTACAAACCTCTGTAATATATTATCACATTTTTGCTTTGGATGTGTCTAAAACATGTCTTTACAGAAGGAAATAAGTAACATATATGACCATATAACAATAAGGATTAGTTGAAATGTGAAAACGAACTTGGTCAAGGCATGCTCGGCTCTAGAAATTTTAGAGATTACTTGATTTAATATCGATTAGTGTTTGGTTATTACATCAGTTAGTTATTGATTGGATTAATATTTATTTAAGATTAATCATTAAAAATGTTATCACCACAAAGATATCTTGGAAATGTTCCTGATATGTGTTTTTGTATTAACTTAAGAAATTACAAATGCTTAGTGGTTATCTATTCACATTTTGTTTTGTATTAATTCGAGCTTATCTTGTTTCCGCTTGGATTCTTGTCTTTTTGGCCAGGTTACTGCTTGCTCTGAATGCAACGGGAAGAAAGGTGACAAAACTTTGGAGGAGGCAGGCATGAAACTGATGAGAATTCCAAAGGTCTTGTTGCGTTCATTTCATTTTATTTCTTTCTTCCATTTTTTTTCTTAAATTTTGTTCAGAGAAGTAATTTACATATTCATTTTTCTAATTGACAGTAGAACAAGTTTCTAACAGGATGTTAGCATGTAGGCACCCAAAGATTATTACCATTCACAAGTACCTTTAACACGAGCAACTTTCAAGATGTTGATAAATCGAGAAAGGATGCCCAATGAGTGGATTGGTTATATATCTACACAAATTTCGGGAACATGAGTTTACCATTCTGTATTTCTGGTTAACATGGTTTTATGGAGCTGTATTCTATGTGATCTTATTTTTGTCCATATCTAATCTCCACGATTTTATCTGTCCCATAATATCTGTTTGCATGGTGGGTGAACATTACCATTCAAGATGAGATTTCTTTTATCAGAATGAGCTGACATTTTGATATGGGATGTCCAAAAATGTATGATACGGTATGTAACTATTAATTTGAGTTAACCATGATACTCAAATTAATTTGATTGGAGACTTAAGTAGTAATGTAAAGGCTACGAGGAAAATATGATTAGGAACCATCAAAGGTCATATTCAGATGTTCAATGTATACTTTGTGCATCTCAGATATGATCTGCCATAATTTCTATTATAAAATAGTTTAATTACAATAAAACTATAAAAATGCTTCTTGATCCGACCTGTGTACAGTGAAATAGTATTGGCACGATGTTTCGGGTCAAATCATCCAACCCATCATTCTTTCTGTTCTCCTGATGACAGGTTGGATGATTAGACCCGAAATGTCGAGCCAATACTATTTCATTGTACATAGGTCTGATCCATATGCATTTTTATAATTTAGAATGGACTGTGGAAACCTATTTTCTTTAACACATTAAAACAATTACAGTATGAGTACACCATAACAAAAAAAGTTGGCTGGAAAGTGGCATACCCTAGTTTAATTTGAATGAGGTAGCCACACAAAACTATTGCCGTGTGTTGAAAAAATATGGCTCCAGTAAAACAAACAAGTTTGGAGATGGTCACCATCATCTGTTCAATTGTTGGGCCCAATCCAATAGTTGGAGCAAACACATTATCAAGAATTGCCTTACTGTGTCTATTTTGATGGGGTCTCTTTTGAGTCATCCTATATTGTGTGATAGATGAGTGGTTGAGAATCGTATACTTGTCCTTGCTAAAGATGTCTCTTGTTTGTAATGGGAGCAGATCAAATCCAAAAGGTCCCCAGAAATATGAAGATTCATTCCCATGATACCATAACTTTGAGTCATCGAAGAAGACATGCTTAAGAAACTTGCTCATCGCTGGGGCATTGCGAGGAAAGCTTCTTATGCCCGTGCCAAAAAAATAAAATAAAAAAATCATGGTCTAGTGTCTGTTCACATCAAGAACAAAAGCATCACAGTTGCAGGATAATCATCACAAATTTGAGTGTAAACTACTTTCCCTATGAAAATTTAGGGAAGCTACAATCATTTGCGCATCCATTCCAAAGACCAGAAAATATACTAGTATTGGAAACTGTGTTCCAGCAATCATGGCACTTTCCATCCCACACAAAAATATGGCATGCTGCAACTGGCTTCTCTTTAGAAAACATATAAAATAAATCACGTTTACTTGATGCAGTAGTTTTTTCTAGGTGGTGACAAAAATGTGACAAAGACGAAGCTAATCATCCCAACACTCCATGCGAACATAGTCATCTAGGCATTGTGGTGAACTGGATCAACATGCACTAAATTTGATTTTGTAGGAGACCTGGAGATCCTAGTACGGCTACCAGGGTCATATTGAACTAGAAAATTGCCTTCAAAAACATTGGTTGAGCTCCTTGTGCAAAGATCGGCAATGAAACATAATGTCTCCCTCCATTGTTCTGAAAGCAAATCAGATTTCACCCACAACACAGGCATGAGTAAACCAATGGCAAATTGTGAGTTAAACTTGTTCTTTTGCATATATAAAACAATAAACAAAACCCAGTGGATATTGAAATTCTTTTCACTTACAAAACGAGTATTACCATTTGGCCATTTTCTCTTCCTCATTCAAAGCTTGATGATCACTCTTTTCTAAATTTGTGCTTCCTAATCTTGATTATTAAAAAGTGCAGTCACTTTTCAGTCTATAAAACAATAAACAAAACACAATAATTATTGAAACAGTTTCCACCATCCACACAAGTATTACCATTTTCGGCAATTACTTGTTTTACCAATTCAAAACGTCGTCATCACCAGTTCTCGATTCCATGCTTCCTAGTTTGGATTTGGATTACTTTAAAATATGGCAGCATGAATAAAATGCATAAAGGAATATACTACTAGTCCATGTATTCAAAAGATAGAAACCAAACACAAGGGGAAAACAATGAAAACTTTGGATTGATGAAAACAAAATCTCCATTTTGGCATTCACTTCTTTTCAAGCACAACTACATCCTTCTTAGATGCAAGTGAATCCATGTCTTACCTAAATGGCTTGATCCAAATAGTGTTTCAAGGTAAAACGGAATGATCGAGCAGTGCTTGTTTCTCAAAAAATAGATGTGAATACAAAATGAAAGAAAATCACTTACATTGATTACTTATCTTGAGACATTGCTACATGCTCATCATGTGTTGTTGAACCCAAGTCTATTTGTCTGGCTCAATCCAAATAGTGTTAAAAGGTAAAATAGGATTTCATTATTTCTCCTTTCGACAAAAAATATGAAAGATCCAAAAATGGATTGCAAAAAAGAAATTTAAAAAAAAAAAAAAAAATGTAGAATCTGAAATTAGATAGCCCCAAGGAAATAAAACCTGTAGAGCAGAAGAAAGAAGAAAATTCTTGCGCCTTACGTTGCTTACATACGGGAAAGAACAACATGGCAAACAAATGCTATGTTGAACATCCCAACTTGCAAAAAAACCATTGAAACGAGCAAGACCACTTCATTGTACGTATCTATCAATGCGCTTCCTCTCCATTATTCTTTTGGAACAAATATATGGGTGAGGGCAGCACCATAAGGTATTTTCAGCGTTTGATTTTACAGCTCTATATGTATAACTACTATGCCCTAGGCCCTATTAAAAAGGCCATGCTCTTCAAAATTTAGAGTGTTGATACAAATGGCATCTGATCTCTTGGGTTGAGTTGTTTTCCCAACCTCTAAATCTTGAAATATGCACTTGTCAAACACCAAAACATCAAGAATCGAATCCCCTAGGTTTGCGATGAATTTATTCCCTTCAATTCCATCTTTTGCTATAATCATTTAATTGTAAGCCCTATGGTTCCATGGAGGGGAGCTTGCAAAATTTTACTGAGTGGGTCCTACCGAGGAATTTTAGAAGCCTTTTCTAGTTTAATGGTTCCATAGATTTTACTATTGGAACGCTTTAGTATAAATTTATAATACAAAATAATAAAAGTATAGAAGGTTACATACCAACGTAGCCGATTGGTATTCATGGCTTAGACTCCATGCCAGAGGACAAAATGTTGGCTCTAAACACAACACCAAAAAAATAGGAACAAAAAACAAAGCCGGACAAGACATGACACTCAAAACCACATTACATCAGCAAATGATGTTCAAAATCACATTACAACCTATAAGAGAATTAAGCACAAGCCACAACACTCGAGAGAGGAAGCAAATGATCATCCTTAGATAGTAGAGTAGTCCAAGTGAAAGGCTCTATAGGAGGATCCGCTGCCACCCAGCCATTCAGGGGGTCCAAAGTCATATTTATCGTCCATCCATACATGCATTGAGTTCGAGTAGTAGTGCTAACAAGAGAACCCCTCCAGGAGGGCATTGTAGCAGATTTTTCACGCAGTGGGGGTGACCTCCATCCCCCCTGTTAGAAGCAAGGGGAGAAGTAGTTGTGACTGCGGGAATGACTTATATGCCACTTGGGAGGTGGCAGTGGCAGACCTTAGGGAAGGGCACCAAGCACGATGTTGCTCACTATGCAGGGATCACTCCCCCAATGGTCCAACAACTCCTATAAATGGACCTCCATGGCAACCTTGTCAGTTTGGATTTGAATTTGCATGTAGGCTGAAGATATAATAGAAACCTTGTTATTAATAGAAAAGAGAACATTCAACATTGTTAAATAAAACATTATTTTTGGCCTTCCATAATTAGAAAAGAATCACAACTGTGAAAAAATCCATAAAAAAACAATAGTAGTAGGTCAGTTGGCCGAATCCCCAAGCAGGGCAAGACGCCAAGAGAAAGGCTCATGGTGATAAGGTTGAAAGGGGCTATGAATCCATTTCCAAGCAGACTAAGCTCTAGTGGAGAACCATAAGAGATGTTTGAAGGACTGGGCGCTTGCAAGTAGGGCACTTGGGTTGAGCAATTCTAATATAGGAGAGCTGCTCCTTGAGCGAAAGACGGTAGTAGACCAAGCACTAGAGGGAGTGGGCCAACTTGGGCTCTAAACGAGCTATCCAAATTCGATCGAGCCTGGCAAGCCATGTCTTGGGGGAGGAATTAAGACCCCATCGCCTATTGACCTTGCTGAGAGCAGAATAAAAGGGACTCAACTTGATAGAGGAGTCCTGGGGAATAGTTTTTAAAATGGGTATCACAATTCTACCTTAGTCCTTCCACCATGAGTGGGTTGGTTGCAAGCCCAACTTGTGCAACATTACATTTGGTATTATATCTATTATGTGAAGAACATAAGGTCAGTCCACATTCAAATGAAGTTTTATTTTCAAATCCGGCCAAGGAGTCTAATCCCTGTCAGAGACCAAATCTCAAATGGTATGAATTCCTTTCTTGAAGAGCCTTAGTGCTTTGATTCTAGACAACTCTACCAACAAAACATTAGAATTGATCATAATGGGAAACCACCATATATTATGATCATTAAAAGATAAACTAGTGCAAAAACCGTCACCAATCCATCTCAGATGGGGTTTGACAATGTCAAAAGCCTTCCATATGATTTTTGCTAGAAATGAACCTTCAATTTTGACTAGAGCTGACATGATGAGAAGAGTGTGGAAGCCAATATTTTTCCAACTGGGTTTTCCATAGGGGGATCCAAAGGATATACAATGTCTTAGCGATATCTTCCAGGATGTATTGCCTTCAATGGCTCTAACAAGCCATTTACCACACAAAGTTGTGCTCTCCTTGTAAATATCAATAATTCCCATACCTCCTTTATTGTGAGGGAGGCAATAGATGTCCCAAACAACTCGATGGAATCCCCTCAAATGTTTGGCATTAAACCAAAGGAAATACCTGAGAAATTAGCTAACTTATCATAGGAAGCCTTAGAGGGAGCCCAATGGGGAGAAAAGTAAACATGGGTAGCTCCTAAGATTTTAATGCAAACTTGGAATTTCCCTACTAAGGAGAGTGGTTTGGTAGCCCAATATTCAACCTTCTTTTCAACACGGTTAATGACATATTTCCAAAGCTCTGCAAGAGAACTATCAAAGGCAAAGGGGATGCATATAAATTTGAATTGTTCTCTACTGATCCATTTCCACTTGAAATAGAGAAGCCACTTAGGCATATGCATCATGCTTTCTCTGAAAGATTGAGTTTTACTCCATTGCAAACTAGACCCAGAGGCTAAACAAAAAATATCAAGACACTTCATGGCTTATAAGAAGGTTTTTTCTGTTCTTCAAGGGTGAGGAAAGTATCATCAGCAAAGTGACCAGTAATGAGTTGAGAAGACCGATCAGGTAAAACAATACCCCGAACAAGACTCCGCTCGATGCTAGAAGCCAAAAGATAACCTAAAGGTTATGCAAAAAGAACATGCAAAATTGGACCAAGAGGGCAACCTTGACAGATGGAGCATTGGAGGCAAATACTATTAGATTTGAGACCATTAATAGTGAGGCTGGCCTAGGCATTTGCCAATAAAGTTTGGACTTCCAAGATAAAAAGTGGCCAAAACCAAGAGCCTTTAACATAACTAAGGTAAAAGATCATTCAATTCTTTCATAGGCTTTTTCAAAATCCAATCTGAAAAAAATGGTTCTCTGGCGTGAAGCCCTAGCTCATTCCATACCTTCCCAAACGACAATAAGGTTATCAAGAATATATCTACTTTTAATAAATTATGTTTGCTATGGTCTAACAATATCAGGGAGAATGAGACGAAGATGATTGGAAAGAGCTTTAACAAGGATATTACATGAAACATTTAACAAAGTGATAGGCTGCGAATTGGTAGTGAGCTATGGGTTACTAGCTTTAGGAATAAACTTCTTGATAGTACATTGATTGATTATGGCACCCAAAGATTGCTTTTGCAGAACTTCTTTATAAACTTGGAGCAAATCAGGCCCAACAAATTCCCATGTGGCTTTGTGAAATTTGTAAGGAACGTTGTCAAGGCCAGGAGCTTTATCATTACTCATGCAGTGAAGAGTCTCTGATAGTTCATGGAGCCTCAATGGCACTTTTGTTAGTCTGTAGGCATTCTTGTAGAGCTTGGGCTCTTTCCACTGTTTCCTCCTGAGCTTGAAACACTAATTTGTAGTGGTCCAAAGAAACAAAGATGTCAAGTTGAGAAGTGAGCCTTGCTTGAGGTGACTTGATAGCCTTGATCTGGGCTTGGGCTTGTTTGGCCCTAAGGGATATGAAAATTTCCTTTGAATCCTTGTCTCCAATTTTGAGCCAATGCAAGCGAGCACAAAGTTTTGCCCCTTTGGTAGTATGACCATCTGCCACCTTGATTTGGTGTTTGAACGAGGCGGCTGGGCTCTGTAAGTGGTAATCAAAGGGTTTGTGTTTGAGGAGGGAGGAAACTTTTTGAAATTCCTTAAGCACAGCTTCATCACCCCATTTTTTGGCATGAGCAATCTGATTCCCATAGTGAAGGAGAAAGGTGGTGGTGCACAAAATAGCCTTATTCCACCACTCTATCTAGCTGGTAGTATATGGCGGGTGGGGTGCCAGGTTCCAAACCCAGGCAATAAGACAAATGGTACCTGCATGGCTCAAGAGAGGTCTTGAGAATGAAATGATTACATGGCACTTTGAATTGACCTGTGATCTAGTCCACTCTACAAGAGATGGGGGCATGATCTAAGAGAATGTATTTAGAATGAACATTGACAGACTGGCCATTAATGTTGGAAAAAGAAAAAAATATTTTGTTTTGACATGTAACGGTCGAGCCTTTTGAGGACATGAACAATGCTAGTACGGCAGTTGGACCACGTAAACTAAGGCGTAATATTTAATGTGTGCTGCTAGAGGAGAGGGTCGAAAAGACCCCACCTATTATTGAAATAATACCATGCTTCATGTTCTCCCATGCACCATCTCATGGGCAGCGCACCATCTTTGTCATTGGGGTTTTCATCCATATTAAAATCCTTGCCCATGACCCATGTGGCAAGGGATAAATTGTCACCTAGATATCGCCATAACAAATATTTGTCTAGGCCATCATTTGAAGCGTAAATGTTGAGAATGCCTAATTAATGACCAGTATCCAAAAGTAGCGAATTCGCTCTATTTGACGGGTCTTCCCCCATGGCAAGAATTAATGGGAAATTTTTGGTGATACCAATGTGTTGGCGTTGCCATGTCCTTCCTCATGCAAAGTGGAGAATTGGGTGGCATTAGGTTGAATACACTTGAGAGTAGTCTGTAAAAGAAATTGAAAAAAAATAACTTCTTGCAGAGAAAATCTAATGAGCCATTTTGTTGGCAAGCAACTCGCCCAACGAATTTGCGAGAGGACTTTGTGAAGCTTCGAACATTCCAAGAGATAATATTTATTGGGAAATGTCATCCATTTGGAGCTCTCCCTAGCCATCCTCTATATCTTCAAGGGCTGAAAAAAGATTACGCTAGTTTGGAAAAGAAAATCCTTGAAGCATAAGACCATTATGTTCATCTCTTAGATGTGCCACAAGCATTTGTATATCCCCTATATAGTATTGAGAAACAAAGTCCATTGAAAATAATCAAGCATCTTCTTCGAGGATGTTAGTGAGGTCTCATGATCGTGATGACTCAAGTTATGAAAAATTTAACCAACAAACTTATACTGTATTATTGATGGATACAACCGTTCATAATGATAAGTTTCCACATAGTTTAAGTGGTTGAAACCAAAGAGATGGAGAAAGTCATCCAGTGAAACCTTCTCTTTCATCAGTTGGGCACCAAAAAACCCTCCCATACACATCTATGTGCCCAATAGGTTGTATTTTTCAAGCTCTATGATTGGAATCCTATACAATTTCCCTGACGACTTGTTGACAAATATTGAATTGGTTGGCTAACATCCCCGATAGAGTTAACAGAGGACTTCAAAAGATAAGCATATAATGCAAAAATGGCTTTCAAATCCCAATTGGGTCGACGACATTCCAAAAGCACATTTCTCAAAGCAAATGGCTTTCTAAACCCTGGTCAAATGTAATCAATCCAAAGATATTCTTTCATAGCTATAAAATTCCTTTTCCAAAACTATTTGGGTCAACGACCTTCAAATATTCCATTAACAACGTAGAAGGGTTTTCACTTAAACTGGCAAGTCAAAGCCAATCTTCAAGTTTTAAAGATCAGATTTTAGATATGCAGTTTTTCAAAGTACGTTTTCCATGTATAATGGCTTTTCAAACCCTGCCCAAATAAAAAAGACTTCAACATGCATTTTCAAAGTGGCATAAAGCTAAGTTTTCCCATTGGCGGGTTTAAATGGTACATTTCGAATGTAAATACCTTTTTATAAGCCTACAATGGTCAAAAGTAGTTTTCAAAGTTCCAAAGCAGCGTGCAATGAATGGTTTTTTCCAATTCTTCAATTGTCAAGCAGCATTCTTAAGCCCATTTTGCAACCTCGGGTTCTAAGAATGCATTTTACAATATAAAATCCACTTCTCAAGCCCACAGGCAAATAACGAGACTCCAAACATTTATCAAATTTGGTTTAAAGTGAATTTATCTTCTTAAGTTCTTCTATTGCACCTGTATCTTGAGCGATCACTATGAGGTTGCTGGATCATCAACTATGTGTATAGATTTTTGTCGATGGCTAAGAATATTGAAAGAAAGAATTTATATTGATGTCCATGTAATGATCAAAAGGTCAATGAGACTCGAGGATACAATCATTAACAATAAAAAGACTAGGAATGACGCCCAATAAAGGTAAAGGTTATGACGTTGAAGGAGAGGTGAATACATTGACACATATATCAATGGACAAAGTCATCTAATCCTTTGTTTAAGGATTTTGTACAACAAGAAGCAGGATCCTTTGAGGACTTCAATCCTCAATATGTTGATGGTGCTGGTTCTATAAATGATTTTAAAATATGACTTTCCAACACCAAAACAAAGCATCATCAATAAGGAGATCACAACCAAAGGAGAATTATGGTGTATACTACTATAAGAGTAGTGAGAGTAGTGGAGAGGCATTGTAAGAAAATTGGACACGGGGAACCGCCACCTCTTCACCATTGTTTACTAAAGAACAAGTACTATGGTTAGGTTTGCAAAGAGTGGTTGCAGTTATCTACAATGACTTTGCACTTCTTATTTCAAGAACATAAACAAAATGTGGTCCTCTACCTTGTTCAAAGTTCATCTTCCTAGAGGATCACCTGAAGAGGATTCTATCCAGTCTTGCCATACATCAATACCCAAAGTTATTACAATAGGAGACCATTGGGATGAAGGAAAAGAGCAATGAAAGTTGATATGAAATCCATGACTCCACCATCAGCTTGAATCGCAAGAAAAGTAGATTTTGTTGTTTCATCATTCACAGTTTGATGCATATAAGAAGGTGAAAAAGAAGTTTATTAAGGATTGTTTTGTAAAATTTAAAAGGGGTATATTTGTATTAAGGTCTTATCAATTGGATTCAAGAGACATGAAAGTTTGGATCGAAGGGTTTGTTCTTTGCATTCATTTCGGTAAAAACTATCCAGGTTTATCAATTGCCATAAAGAATAAGAAGCAAGGTTGTGAAGAAGAGAATAATGAATCAGTAATTTTTTTAAAAAAGGGGGCACACTATTTGAAAGACTTGTGGAGCATAATAAAATACCCTTTTCAAGCATTGTCCTCACAATACCAAATAAGGAAGCATTGGGTACTTGGCAAAGAGAAATAGGTTGTGTGTTGTAGTTTCAAGAATAAGGGGCACATTATATTTTGTGGAAATGATAAATCTTTGTTAGAGAAGTCTGAAAATTGTACATAAATTATGACTATTTATCTCATAAGAACTGTGTGGGTAATACAATGCATCTCTATTGTCTTCGACATCCTCTTAGCCCACTCTTCGCATTTTCTAACAACCCTGTTGATAACTTCAATTCTTTCTTGTGGAAAGACATGCAATAGTCAATTTTTCTATGGTCACTATTGCCAAAGTATTTTCTATTACGTGGATCATCCAAAATGTAGAAAGGCTTGCCCATGTTGATGGCATAAAGGTTGGAAAGAAAATCACCCAGTCAAAAAAATGAATGAAATGATTTAAAAGTCTTAAATAGTTTCCAAATCATTTCATGTAGTTTTTTGTAACTTTGTTTGCATAATGCGACTTTCATGAGTGCATTTTACATGCAAAAATCATGTCCAACGTTTATCGTGCCTCCGGAAGGTTTCAAATAGCTATTGCAGTCTTCCATGTGTATGTTTTGTCAAGGATAAGCATACTTTCTGTTTGACAAGTATTCATTGCATCCCTGTGTCTCTCCAAATCCGTATATCTCTCTGTGCTGACCGTTGAAACTATTCTTTCCAAAATACATGCAAGACGTTTCAAACAAATTTATTGTTGGTTTTGGTAGTTTTCAACGACAAGTGCAAGTTTCCAAACTGTTTCATGCGACCTTTTATCACCTCCTTTGCATAGTGCGGCTTTCAAAATCTTATTTTGCATGCAATAATCATTCCACAAGCTCGTTGTGCCTCTTGAAAGCTTCTAAACGACCATCACAACCTTCCACATGGCTTAGATCCTCCTCCAATTATCTCGTGCAACATTCTAGTTATCATTGTGCATATGGCAGACTTTGTGAAGGTTTTTTGCATTGTAAAATTGCCTCCTCGAACCTACAGATTGCTCCATAAAAGCCAATACGCATGTGATACAAGCTCCTAGAATCTGTTGTCTCCTTCCACAATCGCTTAACTAGTCATAGTTGTGTTTCCATATGATTTTTGATGCTTTCATCAACGTCTAAGTGTTTTTATAAACTGTTCAATAGCTTGACACAATCAATATCACGTTTTTCTCCTTCGTAGCGTTCAAAGGCGATTTACAAGGTGTTATAAAGTCTGTTTTGAAACGTAAAGTGATTCTGATCGAATTTGCGGATTTCAATATCATGTTTTGTATGTAAATTGAGGTGCCAAAGCTTGCAGACCATTATTTAGACATCAATACTCTTCCACCACCTTTTGCGTGTAAAGAAAGATATTCCCAACAGCTGAAATAAAGTAAGCATAAAAGAGTCCTATGTTTTACAAAAGTTATAATAAAAAAACATCAAAGACAAATAGATCCAATATACATTCCAAATCTAGCACACATTTAATAGTTGAGAATTTGTCGTGGTTACAACTGGGTAATTTTCTACAAGAGTAGATCATAGTATGAATAACCTTGGGAACATGCAAAGAATTAGAAATCCAGCCTCATATCATGAGAGCATGCAGACAAGATGTACTTCTAAGGGTGCAATGTAATTTGATGTTGAACTGAAGACTGAGTCTTTCTTTAGTCCTAGTAGCCTATTTGCATCACCTCTAGGGAGGAGTTCAGTTCTACTAGATTCCATGGGAACTCTTGGAGGTGAAAGCTTTGAACAAGATTTGCTTTTGGATGTTCCTTCAAACATTATCCTTTCAACAGGTGAGCTTGTGTACAAACCCGATTGGAAATGCAAAGCCTCAAAGGATTCCTTGAGTGATGCAGACAACCTCAATAATCCAAACAATGTGGAAGAAACAATGATGTGAATGTGGATTAATATGACGTCAAATGTTATTTTAAGTGCTTCGATTATACTTGTATCTTGGGCAATCACTATGAGGTTGTTGGATCATCAACAATGTGTATAGAATTTTTGTCAATGGCTAACAATATTGAAAGAAAGAAAGAAATTATAGTAATGTTCACATATGATCAAAAGGTCGGTGAGACTCAAAGATACAATCAGTAACAATATAAATTTCAAGGAATGGGAACCAAAAAAACTAAAAAGAGAAACATAAAAGTGGACAAATTCAACTTAAGTCAAGAAGCAATCTTAAAGTTGAGTTAAGTCATGGTATGGGAAAACCCTAGTTAAATTTCAATTCAAGTGGAGTCTTAGGTTGAGTTAAAGTTAGAAGGTAGTTATGTAACTACCTAAGGAACAAATGCTATAAAAAGGTGGATTGCCATTGTAACTCGGTTCATAATTTCTCCCTCTTGGCTCATGGGAAAGAGCTTCTATGTCTTTGTGTTGAGTTTTTCATTTTTAAGGAATCTTGTGAATACAATGTAAACAAATTTGTAAGATGAATAAATTGCTTCATGGGTTTTTATTGTTTCTTGTTTGTGAAATTCGCATTACAGTTTATGAATAAAGAAATTCTTTAAAACTTGCATTTTTTTTATTAAGTGTAAACTCTTGGTTTTACAAATTGTGTGATTGAAATCCTAGAGAATAGAACTTGTGTTGCATACACTTAATCCATTTTGAGGGAAGACTTTGAGCTTACAAGTAATCTTGATTCTCTCTTGTTGGTTATTATGTGTTTTCATTTATATAATAACATGAAGATTCCAACCTGTACTATTTAATGCTAAATGTAACCCTGCTCGAAAGGAGAGAGAAACTATGTTCATTTCCAACAGAAATATGGAGTTTTGTATAACTTTGTGTCTTGAAGCCCCTTTGGCAATGCACTTTATCTATCTATTTGAAATGCATCTTTCTTACCCTTCTTAAGATACAAGTTTCTATTGTTGAACTGTCCAACCTATTCCCTCAAATTTGGGTCATTTAAGCAGTTTTTTGTGTCTATCCTGCTAAGGATCTCCTATTCTCCTTTCTATTTCTCTCTATTCTCTCCCCATTCCCATATTTTCCTTTTCTTCCATTTTTGCTTCATTTTCATTCTTTCTGGCTAAAAGTACCAAAAAACCCCAAAACCCCATCATACAAGGGAGCTTACCCTCTCAAACATGAAGGAAAATCATGTTTAAACTTGTGGTTTATCCAATGTTGCAAGTTTCATGTTTCCTCTAATTGGGTGAATCACATAAATAATCTAATAAATCATTGTGACATAAAATCTTGCCAACACAAAAGACATTTAGAAATTTAAACTTCTTGCAGACATACAAAAATTAGTGAACCAATATATTGGCAAAAATCTCGCATAGAGAATTTGCAAGATGACTCCGTGAGACCTCAAACATTCCAATAGAGGATATTCATTTGGAAATGCCATCCATTTGGAGCTCTCCTTGGCCATCCTATATAGCTTCAAGTATTGAAAAACTATTATGTTGGTTTGGAAGAGAAAATCCTTCAAGCACAATGGAGCTATGTTTAGCCCCATTTTCATCTCAGGGAGAGTTGCCACCACCATGGGGTGGGCTGCATGACCGTCTAGAGGAGCCGCTTGTTGAGGATATCTTGACAGAAGAAGAGCCTTTTTGAGGATGTGAACTTTGAGAAATGATGTTTTGCTGGTCTTGTGGGGATTTAATAAGATGGGAAGGACATGTGGGAACCTCTGGGGAGGCCTTGGTTGCTGGGGGAGAAGTGACAGTGGGGAGGGTTTTGACCCTAACTATAATTTTTTTGCAGTAACTGTATTACAACTATCACCTTTCTCTGCCACCTTGGGATTCTCAAGTTTCATAGGAATTCAAGTGACCCATAAGGGGATAATCTTTGATGCAATGATCAGGAACTTGACATTTGAAACAAGTATTTGGTAGATTGAAATATACAACCTTCTGTGCCCAACAACTATTGCCGACATGGATATCTAATAAAATCCTTTAACTCATTGGATAAATCGACCTCAACGCAAACTTGCTTGCTAGGCGTGAGGAATAGAACTTGGTTGTTCATGGCATATACTCATTCGATTGGCTGGGCAATTTGGTCAACAAACGACCATAATGGAATTGGCAAGCCTAGAATTTCAATATAGACCAACACCCTAAAGGAGGCCTGGTTATTGACTTTGAAATTCTGGGTCCAGTGAGATAAAATCAAGAACATGTTTTTGAGAAACCAACAATTTGATTTGGCTAAGAGGGTTTGAACTTTGGATGGCTCTTCGAATGAAAAAATAAAAGAACCCTTTGATAAGGTTTTGAACCCTAGTGACATGGACGCTTGAGGGCCCCCATGGGTGATGAAACCAGTTGTTCAGAGAGTCTTCTGAGGGGATACAACCAACAAAATATGCAATAAGAGAATAATTCTCATACCATTTACAGACATTATCAATGAATTCTGGTTGCAAACATACCTTAGGCTAAGAGGGAAGACCAAAAGGATTACCTTTGGGATAGACTTCTTAGTTCACTTGGGTGCCATTATTCTCACCACTTGCAACAACAATTGCAACCTAGATTGTGGAGGCCATTCAATAAGGCTAGCCCACCTAAAGGGCGATGCATTGAGCACAATAAATACTTGAAAACTTGGAGTTTCACGCATAAGTAGTATGGAAAGCATGTAAGCCAGCTATAAAAAAAAAGTTGGTCATGAAAAAACCCTAGCCATTCCATAGCTTTTTAATTCTTTTGTGCCAAGAAATTTTAATGAAAAATTATGGGAATTATATGCAAACAAGTAGTCTACATTTTTATCAAATTTTTAATAATTTCTTTAAAAATCATTCAAGGTGCGATGTAGACAAAAAATCCCTAAACCTGTGGGGGAAACTTTCAATCCTTCCTCTTTAATAGCAACCTAAAGTCTACATGCTAAAAATCTAGGGCTCTTACTTTATAAGAAAAGACTAATTTTATTCTTGCAGATGTATTATTTCAATTCCATGGGACCACTCTTGTAATAAAAATGGGAGCCCAAGCCCTGTTTGAAGGACCACATCCTTAGCTAGGCCATCCTTTGATGGCTAAAAGTCTTTCCCATGTCAGACATTAAGCTTCAACAATTTTTGAATGAAAACAACATTGGGAAATTTACCTTCTAGCTTTGCTCTGCTTTCAAACCCTGCAACTATGCATGTTGGGAGGTACTCATAAATCTCATTCAATCTCTTTCAATTATAGAGTTAGAATAAAAACTCAAAACAAAAAATGTGAAACACCCATAAAACCTAGACTGTTCTTTACTTGCACTCAATTTCCTATTGTAGATAGAATTCTTAGATCGAAAAACTATTGACAAATATATCTAGATCACCATTTGGCCACTAAAATTATTGTCCAACTCAAGGCTCATGCTTCAAAAATTATTTAATAAAAATGAATTTGGAACATTTGCCTTCAATATATCCTTCATTTCCCAATCCCCATTGATGACATTCAATAATTGATAGTCCTAGACTTTGCACTAAATGCACAACCTCACAAGAAATTCAAATTGAGCCCCAAAATATATACTTAGAAAAGTTTAATGAGCAACAAGTTAAATTGCCATTTTCCAATTGCTTCAATTTATGGATTCATTGACAAACAAAAGCCCTAAAAACTAATTTTCACAACCAAATCTGAAGACAAAAATATGTAGATCGTCATTCTCCAATAAAATTCTTGCTTAGCACAAACATCAAGTGGCTCATACATTGGGCTTTGGTGATCAATGAACACCAGTGACTTTGACACATTTTTCTTCTACCTTTCTTATCACTACTACATAAGAACCAATTTCTATCGGAAATCAAGCCTTTTCTACTAGGGTTTAAAAACTCAACAAAAAACATTTTCATTGGGCTTTTGATAGAAATCCAAATGAAAGTTAGACAAATCAAAGCATATTTTTTCCATCAAAACTATGTTAATTGATAGAAAACATGAGAGAATTATGACGAAATCTCTAATGAAATCCCTCACACACACACACGCACGCATGCACACACACACACACACACACACACACACACACACACACACATGTACACACACACACATATATTTGGTAAATTCTTTATGGGGTAACCTTGAACTTAAATACTGTGATCTAGGAGTATAAATTGTTATCAACATAGTAGTCATATTGAGCCCATCTAGTTGGGGCCATGCGAAGGGCATGCTCTAAAGGTTTCCATCCATATGGAGTTTTCCCATGTACACCTTGAGGGATCCATCTTGAGATTTTACATGTTGACAAGGCAACACCAGAGTCTAAGGTAAGGCTTGCAGAATGTAATGTGGTTGCATGAGCATTGCAACATGAAAACTAAGTTGAGGCAAGCATGGATAAGAAATGGGATAAACTGGACCAACATAAGAGAAGGGGGTTGGTTAATTGATTATAATTAGAAAGCAAAACAAATAATGCAATATGTCATGAAAGGTGACCTAAAATGCTCTAGCAAGTGGCCAACTTCAATAACCAAGTCGATGGTGATGAAAATTGTCACTCCTGATGAAGAAGTTCTCCAAGCTACATGGAGGAATCCTAAGTCACTAAGCTCTAGAAGGTTACAACATAGGTTGTTTGTTATCAATCAACTAATTTTTTTATTTGTATGGTCTTTCTCTTATACAGGGTCTAGGTAAGGCAAGGTAGGGTAAACTTGACTTAGGGGCAAGCTGGCAAGGTGTAAAATGTGAAATTTTGGCTCGTTTTCACTTCACAACTTCCAAAATAACGAGGTTTGAGCTAAATAGTGACTAGGCAATACAAGACCACAAGTAATGGATACAAAACAAGAATGTGATTACGCATGTGGTTTTCAATATTTCTTCATTTTATGTCAAATTTTAGCTCAAAAAGGGGTTTGTGAACATGTGAATGGATTGGGGAAATAAACAAAAGCATCAATGAAATTGAGAAAGAACATTTCAAATCATGACTAAGAAAAAATATGGCATGTGTTGGTCTTATATGTTCAAAATATTTCCCACTTAAGATGTACCCTCGAAACCTCAAAAATTAGTTTTGGCAGTCACGAGAATAGTTTTGGCAATCATGCATGACCTTTGGCACTCTAGAGGATAGTTCAGATAGTTTGGCATGCCTTATGGTAGTAGTAGGGGTAATTCTAGCAATTTATGTTTGCACAATTTTGATTGTTTTTAAACACACTTACAATCTAAATTGGGTTGTTCATTGTGCAGAGGATTGGACTCAAGACTAAAAACATATGATGTAGAACATGATGTTGAAAACCCATCATGTGGTAGACAAGTTGGTGTAGACACATAAATTTGGTATTAGACACTTGACAACATCAACTTTGACATACTTTGACATACTTGGACTTGTGTGTACACATTTGACTCTTGTACACACTTTCCCTTATCTGTTCACCCACCTTTTTCTTTGGCTAACCTTATTTATTAGATAGACATATTTAGGGTCACCATAGTCTATATAAGAACACTCCATAATCTTAAACAAATTGTCATGATATTCTAGACCATTGATTTTCATTCTCAGGGCAATAACGACAATAGTCAGAAATTTATGGTTTGTTGCAAGTGACTGTCTCTGTTGTTAGTGTCCAAGAACCTTCAACATCTATTTTTCAAATTGGGATGTCTCCATTAGTTCAGCTTAGACATGTTTTATGGATTAGTCATAACAGATAACTTCAAAGAGTCATCTATAAATACAAATCAATCCTAAATATATATTGACTTGTTAACTTGGTCACTATTTGGCATTCACATTGAGAAATCCATTAACACTCTCTTGAGACATTATTACAAAAGCCTATACATTTGGAAAGCCCTCAAAGAAGCAACCCTAGAGCCAAATTTGAATACAAACATATAAAGTTACATATTATCAAGTGTCAGAAGTGTCGAAAGCCAAACATTGCATTCTAACATGATCATGATGGTGCACACACATCTAGGTGAGATAAACACGTACAATTTGAGCCTTTTTTTGAGTATTGGATCATAGGCAACACTTAATCATTCAACGGGGAGTGGTTGGGGGTGTCCATCCCATCTTTCTAGCCCCTTTTTCAAAATTTCATTGTCAAAAGTGCAATTAGGGTTTCAAAGGAAGGAAAAGAAAAAAAATATTAATGTAAATGACCAATGGTAAGCACACATTTAAGTCATCTACAAGTGCAGGTGTAGCAATTTGAGGTGGCACATACTTGCTCAATCAATAGAGAAAATACCAGTAGATCCTAGAAAACACTGGTAGAGCCTAGACAATACCAGTTGTTGCAGGGATTTGAGCTTTGTTGGCAGCATCCACAAAGGTTTTGAGGCTAGGCTTTGTTCCCTAATCTAAGTGGCTATAGAGTAAACAAACAAAAATTTTAGACATTGTGATGAATGAAGTGAGCAATATAAATTAGAAATAAGCTAAGTGCATTTATTTCCTGTTTGTTTTGTCAATTCTAAATATAGTAAGTGTAATATCAATTTACCTTTTACATGCAAATTTATATGATTAATGATAGTTTTCATAATCTAAATATTTTTTAAGACACATTAATCCAAAATAAGTAGAACTTTTTTGTGAACGTAACGTGAACCTGATCATTAATTTGAGCACATAAAAACACTAGGTCTTTTTTACCATAGGGTTTAGACTTTCTTAGGGTTGCAGATTTAACCTACCTTAGGGTTTGACTTTCAAATTTGATTTATAATTTCCTCATTATTTATATAAGTAAAACCAAAGCATAGTAGTAATGGATGTTAGTAGTTTATATTTTGTGATCTAAGTTATGATTGTCATGATTGCATGTTTATTTCCTAAAAGATACAATATGTTTAATATTCATGTAATTAAATGGCTAATTATATTTATAGTAAAACTAAAGATGATATTAATAATGATGAATTCATAACTCTCCTTAGTAACATATATTCCATGAATGTTGAATCCGAGATACTTTTGGTTGCTAATCAAGGGGAAAGTGCATGTATAACTCATTTTGTTCCTTCTTATCCTAGACCTCAAGATAGTGATAACTAGCATCCCTTATCTATTATTCTTCAAGATTATATAGGATACAAAGGTCCATGTTATCACAACATGAAGAGGTAGGGTTCATAATCTTGTACCATTTTGCATTACTATCAAATTTGAAATATTTTGAGTTCGTGATTAAAAAAATAAATCCTCTCAATCCATAAGATGTAGTGTACCTAGTGTGGCCATTATTGTTAAGACTTAGTCATTGAATGAACTTATTCTGAGTTTCACCATTTCCGCACATCAGATTCTTATTGTGATGCATTCCATAGATGTGTTGCGAAAACAAGCACAAACTTTATCTCTAAAGGTCACCTTACTTGAAGATAAACTTGCACATGTCCAAAATCCTGAGCATGCTATTCTAAATTGCATCTCTAACACCCCATTTAAAACTTATGTGTCTTAAAATATTTTATCTCAAACACAGGTTAAGAAACAAAAAACATTCATGACTAATGAATCTCAAAATTGGTATAAACTTAATACATCTCCAAGTGAAACTCGTAGGAACATGATTCAAAACAAATTGATCATATTACCTTTTGCATGTCCTATGAAAATATCTAAATATTATTGTGCTTATCATAGAGTTCATCATGGACATCCCATAGATAGTTGTCATGCTTTGAAACATGGAATACAATATTTCATTGATGGTGCTAATTTTAAATTGGATACATCTATCATAGCACCAACATAGTTAAGTACACCTTCCAATATTTATAGACACCTGAATCTGGTCACATGTAGTTGAAAGTATTTATTCATGACACATAGTGAACCACTTGACTTATGCCCAAATACATAGCTCTTATTCACCATTTATCCAAACCATTTATGTATATTCAGGTTTGATCCTCTATTTGCCATCACTACTATACAATAATTTCCTAGTCAAATGCTCAAATTGCCTTATACTACTCTTAGACTCCTTCCAACTTCATGAAAATTATCCTTGTTTTTCTAAGACAAGTCTACATGAGGTAGACAAGTTTGTTGACATGCCCCTATCCACCTAGAGCAACCTTGTCCTTGCATCACTTAACAACATGATTTAAAATTCAAAATATTTATCTGGGTCTTCCCGCATATTTTGTAAGGTCAACTAAATGAAATTGTTAGAAAGTTTCACTTTATAAGCAAATCAAAATCTTATTTCAATGGGACTTGATCTCTATTTGGGATCTATATTTTACACTAATTCACATTGAGTAAAGCTACCCTATTCTTTCCAAATTTAATATCAATCAATAAGAGTAATCTCAAATCAAGTCAAGAACTAACATCGTTAAGTACCAAAGCCAAATTTATGGTTGCATACATACTCAATGAGCACAATTGCATAATCACTTTGGTGGGAGAACTACATGTGGCTTGATTCTCTCTTTAGAGTATCTAGATATATAAGCAACAATTAATTATCAACAAAGGTGAATGTGTTAGGAATATAGAACGCAAAACAATATTAATGAAATAAAGACGAAAATAAAATGCAAAAAACACAACACAATAGAGACACAGATTTAACGTGGTTCACCCAATATGGGTTACATCCACACAAAAATAATCAGTTCTTCTCTTATTCAATCTAATAAATGAAAGAAAAAAAACTTGCAATACATCCACTGTAATATCCTCTTCACTCACACCTACTGTGTCGTCATGATTACAATGCCCTCATATCAAAGGAGGGTTACATATTAAGGCAAAATTGCACTAACATAATTTTTACCGTTAGATCTATGACCTAATAGTGAATGGTCAAGATTTACTATGAAATTACAATATTTTACAATGCATTTTTCACAAAATTTTGCTTTGGGGGTGCTGCCCCCAAACCCCCACCAGGAGGGCTCCAAGTATGGTCACCCCCCTGGACCCCCATGATGACCCTAGTGGGGAGGGGCATTACCTCCCCGACACCTCCTATCAAGAAATGGACATTCTAATAAGATTAGGCTCCACCATCCAACATAATCGGGTCAGCTTGACCCATTACACTCCCACTATCTTTTTGTAGGTTTCTAGCTGTCACAAATAACCCTAGGGTTTCCAAGGCAAAAAGAAAGAAAAAATATTTTATTTGTGACACTAACATAAGTGAAGTATTTTTTCCATCTCAGCAGACATAGAAATTATAGTTTCATCACAGTCAAAGGAGAAAAGTACACGATCAGTGGACACGACTGACTTGCACTATTGTCTAGGAGACATGGACCTGTTCAGACATAGTTAAACTCTCTATTTTTGACCCTGAGCTATCACAATCCAATTTTATTATGTTTTCCATCGTCATATATCAATCACAATCAACTAGAACATAAAAGTTAAATATCTTGTATTTGATTGTGCTTACTATTTTTGACATATACCACTTGTTAATTTCAAGTTCAATTTCAATCAATTCTATTATACATCCAAATTTATGGTTAAATGTCATAGATTATAATATGAATAAATATATCAAATTTTATATCTATTAAACACCATTTATTTGTTAGATCTAAAATAAGGTAAAATATATTGGTGAACTCGTATATTTTTTAGCATTGTTTTTTCTATTTTTGTTTTAGGGTTTTAGTTGATTCATGATTTACATATACTAAAGAGAAATCTGATAATCCTTTACTATATTTTATTAAGATCTGCTCTAGGATTTCTCTTTGACCTAGGGTTTTAAATTGAATCCCTAATTTTTATGTAATTTTTTTTTCTTTTGCTTGCTTTCTAAAACTACGTTTCGAGAATTGTAAATCTCACAAGAGCTTTCGTTCTGAGAAAAGTAGTCAAGAGTTTTAATTGAGTCATGGTGTGAGGGGTACTACTTAATATTCAATCTATTATAAAATGTTATATATAGTTTTTAGTTTTCACATGCCTCACGGTATATCATAAATGCCTAAATTTTTAATTTTTAACTATAGGAAGCCTCTTGGTCATTTTTTTATATAGCGCACCAATAAGTGGTTAGCCCCTTAAAAATACTCTTAACTTACTTTAGACATAGGATAGTATGGATATGAGATAATAGAATTCTTTGTAATTAGTGCTTTTTGGGTCTTGTTCACTATTTATGATTGTGATCAGTATATTTGAGAGCTTACAAATCAAACATATCCTATCTGGCTACACCTATTCTATCTTTATTTTTACACATTTGCATGGTTCCTTCTTATGCCACACAAGAAAAGTAATTATCTTGTTCTTCTATAACATGGTGCTAAATTAAGTGGTATACATATAACTTCAAATTCGTTTGGTCTCTTCTAAAATGGATAACATAGATGTTTCTACTCAATTTGATAATGCAACTATTCAAAGTTACGTATAAATAAAAAATGACGTTGATGATAAACATAATAATCAAGATAATGAAACTAAACATAATAATCAATATAATCATGAAGGCTTCTATAAAATTGATCTCAATGAACTTAATGGGGTAAATCCTAAGAAAGAAAGAGAATTATCAAATTTTTGACAGGGACTTTGTCAATATCCCAACCATGTGGATAAGGTTGTGAAATTAATATTAGCATCTAAGATTACACATCAAGCTAATATTGCATCATCTCAAGCACAACAAAAAGAAATTTTCTTTCGATTTATTCATACTTCCACTTCAGGTGTTCTGATTTTTACCATTTTTTCTATTCCTATATTGAATCTCTAATTACATATGCAACATCATCCTTAGGTATGGGGCTATCACAAGGTTTACAAAAAAATAATATGCCTATTTATACCATGCATCACACAGACCTCCTTTGATTACCATGCATGGTCTATCACCAACTTCACCTAATGCACTCTCTTGAGTAGATTATTACAAAACTACATGCTAAACTATTGCAATTAGAGCAAGGTGTCTCTAGAGCTAGTCATTCAATCGATTCCCATAATTTAATTCATAATCCTTTGGCACCAAATATTACCAATAGGTTTTTTAATATCATAATCTACCACTCTATGCATGTAATTGTGATCATGAACATCTTCGATCATTTCATACAACTTGTTTGGATTATGTATACAATGAAAAATTATTAATAAAGTTCTTTCCAAAAAGTCTCAAAAACTGTGTTTTGTGATGTTCTATGATCTTCCAATCCAATCAATTAAAGCATTTAAATCTTTGTCTTATAAGTTTTTATCACACTTATCTATTAACATTGGTGAAAAACTATCTTATGCATAAATTACCAAACTCAAATAAGGGTCTAATGAGCCAATTAGTAAATATGTTCTTCGATACAAAACTATGCTACCTAAGATGAAAAATTCTATTATAGAAAATGAGTTACAAGATATATTCACACAAAGTTTGGTATCACCACTTCATGAGTATATCATATTTGACAAATTCAAATATTTTGATGAGTTATGTTATATAGTCAAAGAACAAGAAGTCAAGCTTATAGCTTTGAAAAAATTTAAATATATACCAAATGATCCAACTACTTCAAATACTAAGTTTCAAAGAAAACCAAGCTACAAGGTCAAATATAATGAAAGTAAGAATGAAGTAAAAGTAATTGTCAGTGTAGTATCACAACTTGCAAATAAGCTTTAATTGGCAGCTCCACCAAGGAGGATTTTTTCACGGTTACCAACTCCTCATGTTTTGTTACAAAAGTTACTTGACTACAATCTTATATTTCTTCCTCCACCATGAGAGGTTGATATGAGTAAGCCTCATCATAAGGAATTCAAAAGTAACACATATTGTGACTATCACATATATATTAGACATTTTATAAACAAATGTTACAGGTTAATATATAAGATACAAGATCTTATCGATGGAAATAATATTGAGCTAAGCACACCCACAAAAAAGCCCAGACCACAACAAAATGATAATGTAAAGTTGAAAATCTTCAGTAATCCATTTCCAAACCATGGCATAACAGAAAATATAGATAATTCAAAGGTACGCCATGCATATAATGCACATTTTCCCCCTTTGACATATGGACATCCAATATATGATATTATTGGTACATTTATAGGCACTTCGACACCACATACCATGGTCACATTTGATGACAACAAAATTATCAATGATGATTCAAATAGGCATGCATTTTTTATTCAATCTTATATCAATAAAAAACCCATACATAGTGTCATGATCGATAATTGATTAATTAAAAATGTATGTACAATGACATTTATTCACACCCTTGGGTACAAAAAGTGAGATTTACAAGCTACATCAAAATTAGGTAAATAATTCGATGGGAATATACATAATAATTTTGGGCATACAATGTTATCATTTTAGGTTGGTTTAACAACAATGGCTACTCCATTGTTAGTCTTACCAAGCATAGGGGTCTTTGATATGTTAATAGGATAACCTTGGACATAGAAGCAACATGTAGTGACATATATATTAAAAAAGTGGTTAAATTTATAGGAGTTAGATATGAATACCCTCTATAGTTAGTGGTAACTTTTCCTTCTCCCCCACCACCATCGTAGTTGGTTATGCACCTATTCAAGAGCATAGTATAGAGATAATTATTTCACCTATTCAAGAGCACAATACATAGACAATTATTGAACCTATTCAAGAGAACAATATAGAGACAATTGTTGCACTTATGCAAGATTTTTTTATACAATCAATTTATAGGAAAATGATACACCCTCATAAACAACAAACTTCATATCAAAGAGTTATGCAAAGTTCAAATAGATATTCATCTTTTATATTGCATCATAAGATAGTACCTTAGATAATTTAGCATGTTCCTAAACGAACACAGGTAGTGAGATATTATCCTACTATACACCAGACTCCACCAAGACCTACGCCTTCTAGAGTTACACACTTCACAAGATATTTTATGAGTAGTGATCACAACAGTTACATTATATCACTAAATGTCTTATCTGATTTTCATTCATCTACATGTAGCAATTTTCATTCACGAAAAGTCACCCTCCAATTTTATGATATAGGGACACACTATGATACTTCCATTAATGGGATCATATGGTAGTTTCTTTCAAATATATTTCAAAAACTACAAAAAAATTTAAAAAATTCAAAATTACAAAAATAGACAAAAATACAAAAAACTTCAAATATGTCAAAAATATATAAATATTCATAATACACTTAAAAATAACAAAATAAGGAATTAAGTATAACATGCATTGCTAGTTTACTTCTGTACAGATGTTATTTATCACATTTTTGGTAGATAGCATGTTGGGACCCTTTTTGAGTAACTGTGTGGACCACACCAACTAGACCAATCTCAGCATGAGGTAATTCTTGGAGTAATTGATCACTTTTTATACATAATGGCACTAACTAGAGAAGTCCTTGTGGATCTTCCACCAACTGGTAGGTAGTTGCGTGGTGTCGAATTACATAAAGACATCCCTACCAATACTTGTATGTGGTAGCTCAAGAAGCATGACTGTTGGAAGAGTGGAATAGGTGAGATAACGACCCTTCAATGATATCTCAATATACAATGTACACATGTCTAACTTGGTTAGCATAGTGGAGATGGCAGGATAATGACCCCATGCGACACCTCACCTCTTGGCACGTGCCCATCTGACCTGGAATAAGATGCCCCATTGGCTATAAAAGAAGACCTATTTTGAAGAAATAGGAGAGGTGATTAAGTGCAGTGAAGCTATGGAAAAATAGAGAGCGAACCATTAGTATTCCTTATTATGTATTTGGTAGTTTAGAGATTTGAATGTATATCCCAAGCTTGCCTATGAGCCACTGGGCATGAATAGAATTAAAAAGAGCATAGGCTCTATTTCTTTGTATCAAACTTTGTTGCTGAACTAGAAGTTAATAAAGAAATGGAGTATTGAGCCTTGTTTTATAAATTACATAATGTTAAGCTTGTGAGTTAATTTCATTTAAGTAATGTTGGAACTATTTACTTGAATGTATTATGAAATGGAGGGTATCCCTTGGTCGCTACTGGCATCCTTGTGCCATATAACAACTTTGACTCCCCTATAAAGCGATAAAGTGTTGGAATTGAACTACACCAAGGCTCCAAAACCCACACCTAAGTGCTACCCTGAGATTGAGCAATCGAACATAAGACATCCCCATGATTGTCCAAGTACCTGAATCACCTTATACCATCCATTCCCAAAGCTTGCACTGATAAGAGCCCTACCTAGCCAAACATGGATTTGCACCTTAGGACTTGGGCCACTAAGAAATCTTGCATCTAGTGAACTCTCATTGAAGCACTTAGCACCGAAAGGCCACATGAACCCCTTTAGCCAATGACCAAGTCCCTTTAAGCCCCAAGTTGTGCCATGTTGTAACTAGCCCAATGTGGGCCAATTCCTTTGTTATTATACTTTGGGTGAGCACACAAGGCTTGTGACTTGTGTGAAACTAATGCCAATGCCATATCATGATTAAATGTTGTGCACCGGACCTTTCTATGTTTGCACCTAGCTCCATCAAGTCTAGAACCGACTTGGGTTACTAGCTAAGTACTTGACCTAATGTAAAGCCAACCTAGTGAACTTTTCTACAACATTTTGGTTCTATTGTTGGGATCTGTGAATTTTATTGCTACAATGGTGTAATAGAGGGATGCTCTGACTATCACTCAAGAATATCAAGCACTGGCTAGAGCAAGTGGAAGATAGTTTCACGTAGAGGCACCCTACATACAAAGGGCAGAAGCTGAGCAAATGGGTGCAAGCCAACTTGTATGACGCTCTATATGAGGAATTATTTTGTGAGCTACCTGAGCATGTGTATTGATGGTTTGTCGCCTATACAACTTGTAGAAGGTAAAGCTATGGTCAATGCCTTGATTGGATCATAGAACACATAAAAAGGCTTGAAATCTTGGATGAAGTTTTGACGTGCATTATGGATAAGTGGTGGAAAGGCACACTAAATAGCTATGTGCTAGAGTTCACAATGTCGACCTTCTCGTGCCCTAAAGAAGTAGAGTATGAGTTTATTAACGAGCCAAGGGGCATGTTTATCAGAGGACTCAACATTGAACTGAAGAAACTCCTGGTGGATTACAATATAAAAATCGTAAGAATGGAAGGCTAAAATCCTTGCACATATGAGCAAGCACAAAAGGTGAGAAGGGGAAGTGTAGATACGGTACGATGGAAGAAGAATAAACACTTGACATCCAAGAGCTCTGGAGGATGAACTATAGTAAGTGAAGGCATAGGCTGATGGAGGATCTTGAACCTAAAAGTGTTGAGAGGACTTGTAGTGAGTGGGAAGGCATGGGGAAGGATCCCTTAAATTGAAGTAGTATGAAGAGAGAGAGGAAGAAGAAAGAGACCAGACTCAATAGTTGGGTGCAAGATGCAATGGGTTCCTGTAAGATGTGGTGCTTGAGAATGCACTAGAAGCACCTACCCCCTTTGAACCCGAAGCACAAGCTCATGCACTAGATTACCCATCAAAAGATAGAAGAATGACAATTGAACCTATTATTGACATTAAATTTGATAGGATTAAAGATTTGGATCAAGAGTTTGTGATTGAGAAAGTGATTATGTATGAGGAATTGAGTAAGGATACGATGAATCTAGTAAGTGCCAACCCAAGAACTGTGAAGCTAGGCTCGAGCATTCCCATGTAGAGGATGTTAGTTTCACCCACTGGGCAACCATAGGAAGTGGCACGGTGCCACAAGTGAGCAGTACTACATCGACAAGTTTGACAGTATGACTGACCACATTTAGATCGATGCCCCAACCTTCAATTTGAGTCACTAACAGGCCACTTCCAACTCAGACACAAAGGGGATAGGAACCTTAGAACCTAAAACCACCCCCTTAATATGTCTACTACAAGATGGTGATGCACTTGCCTAAGTATCGAGGAGTTGAAAATGTTGTGGAACATGTGCTGAAATATGAGTTGCAATGGCATGCTCAGGGCATCACTTAGTGCGAGCGCAAGACAACCCAGTTTGTGACCACTTTGCTAGATCATACCCATACTTGGTATTGGAAGTTCAATCTGAGCCAAGCTATAATTGACTACATTATGCTGAAAGAAGCCTTCTTGAAAGAGTTTGATATCTCTAAATTCAAGTAGTAGAGCATTATGGCATTTAAGGAGATCAACCAAGGATTATCTAAGAGCATGCACCTATATGATGTACAGTTTAAAACTTTTCTCTCGAAGCTTTCATATGACATCCACCCTTCCCAGCATGCACAATGGTTCATTGGAGGCTTGCTAGTACTTTTCAGATGAGTGTTGTCCATGAAGACCTTCACAGACCCCTACAAAGCAATTGAAGTCATGCTTTAGGCCAAGGTAGTAAGCAGTGCCAATATTGGGATCAACTGATTTATGGAGGCACATATCACATCAATGGCCTCCCAACTACAAAAGTTTACTGGTTTGGCACATTACACTCATAGTGGGTTATGGTGCATCGATTGTGAGATGGAGGGGCATAAAAAGAATAACTACCTACGAATAAATGTTCGTGCCCTCCTCAACTATGAAGTTTGTCATGGGCTGCATGACTCTTGGAACTATCCCATGTTATAGCATGAAAGCCAAGTAAACACCACCATTTAATACAAAATGTGTGATGCATATACCCATTCAATAGAAAATTATTAAGTAATTGATGAGATGCACCAAAACATGGAAAGAGGTGTGAGGCAAGTGACAACATCAGGCAGTGGTCAGGCATGTCAAGGCAATAAAGGCTATGGCCAGAATAATATGGGTTATGGCAACCAATGAGGCATGCACAGGTGAGGAGGAGGATGTGGTGGAGGAATATTCCCACCATGATCATGTTATAAGTGTGGGGAGACTAAGTGATATCAGTGTGAATACTCCTTGCACCTAACATGAGGGTATTGTCGATACCACATTCGGTTAAAGAATGCCTAGACCTATACAAAAAGATAACTCAAGGTCACCTTGATGCAGATAGAGGTGCCACAATGGTTAGGCACGAGTCTAGAGAGGAAAAGTGGGATCCTAAGCAACAACAGACTCGCAAGGAGCCACCCAAGGTGCATGCCACAACAAGGAGAAGGTTCACCACTCAACCACCCACTATGCTGAACCAAGATATGAGCTTGGAGTATGGCGAATTAAGCCACACTAAGCACATAATGTAGCTAGAGCCAAAAGTGGTGACATATATTGACCCTACATGGAAAAATGATGTCTTGCAGCAAGTTATGAGTATGATATAGAACTTACAAGGTGAACTCTAGTTGGTCAGAGATTTAGAGGCACAAACCACTACTTTGCACAAGAAGCAAGATTGCCAAGAGGCTGAAGTGCAGGAGTTGACTGAGATCATGTGCCTCCTACAATCTAAAGGGGTGTTGCCACTACTGAAAGACTTACTTCTAAAGCATGCAAGAAAAGAAATAGTGTAAAAGGTCGCATCTCAAGTGATAGAAGTTACAACACCGCATATGGATTGGGCACGTGAGGTAAGGCATATTCAAAAAATTGAGTATGACCAAGAATTATTGATAGATGCCACCATTAATGGGTGGTCAGTTTGTGAAATCCTAGTAAATATGGGTGCCAATATCAATATTCTAACCAAAAATGCCTAGGAAAAGATGGGGTGACCACCCTTGAGGCCTTCACCTCATATGTTATTTATGGCTAATGAAACCCGAGCGCAACTGATTGGGATCTTGAAGAGAACCATTGTAGATATTATGAGCACCAAATTTGACACCAACTTCGAGGTCATTGAGTTGGCAGAACATGACAACTATTCTGCACTCTTGGGAAGGCCATGATGTTATGCTAACAATGCAGACATGCACTTTAGGAAGTGCTATATGAATTTTTAAAATGGCAAGGAAAGGGTGGTGATCCCTCTTTTAAGTGATTAAGGGCCCCCATACATAGAAAGTGTTGATCTTGAAGATGAGATCAACCACATTTATAACATCATGGCGTAGGGTGTCGAGAAGCTCAACCCTAATGACCAAGACATTCTCAAATGGGAGGATGGACAATTAGCCTCCAGTACAACTAATGTAGCCTGTGAGTGATGGGTTGAAGAGGCCTATGAGGTCACTGGTCGAAGGTACCACCTAGTACACTTAGCCAGATCAAGGCTAGCCAAAACAACGTTGGTTAAGATTGAATAACTCAAGAAGAAATGGGTTCCCCCTACCCGAAAAGTGGGGAAAGGGTGTTCCAACTAAGTAAAGGGAAGCTTACAGTGCTCCCAAATTATGAAGGGAGCCAACCCATATAAAATAATGTCCATGACATTGAAGCCTACATCCCAAAGGAGATAGATCGAATGAGCGTACTAGTGCATACCTTGAAGAGAACTTCTGCTCGCTGGTGGGCAGTGTAGAGAAATAGCTTGCCAACTTGGCAGGATATGAAGGTAATGATTTGCACTAGGTTCAACAAGAGTAATGAGGATCTGGACATACCCACTTACACTGATGATTCTGACATAATCGTATGTGCATTTATACAAATAAACCTGGACTATCTACAGTGAGAATGCACCAAGAGGCTTGTGGGTGCACACCTTTTACAGGACCTTGAAAACATGGATGAGGGCCTGGTACATTGTAAATGAGATGCATCATGAAATAGGAAATTGGAAGATGCTAAAGGAGAGGTTCGTTCACACCTTCTCCTTTTCCTCACAAAACTTAGAGCTACTAGAGCCATTTCAAGTCATTTGCAAGGCAGTGTTTGAGGATACTACAATCTTAGAAGAGTCCCTGAAGGAAATGTTTGAGGAAAAAGGACTAGTGCTCCTGACATATTTTAAAGAGATGGTGGTCAATAGTGACTCTAGTGAAGAAGATGATGAGACCTAGAAAGAGTGCAATTAGAAAGATCTAACAAGTAGACAAAAGCTTGTGCACCTTGTAGATGACAACACCCCAGATGATGAAGATCCAACACATCTTTGAATTGACACAACAAAGGGGACAAGGCAAGTTGAAGATTCTCATCAGGAGAAAAATTAACCCTACCACATCCCACTCAGTACCACTAAAGTATACATTAGTGCAGAAGGTGAGCTATAGATCACCACTATAGGTGCTTACTAGTCCGAGTCAGAGCTGCCATAAATTATAGACCTTTTGAAAGAATTTTAGGACTTGGTCCTATGTATCTATAAGGACATGAAGGGCACCCACCCTTCCCTTGGAAAAATGAGCATCAAGCTGGTGGATGGTACAAAGTCAGTCAAGAACTGCCCATATCAGATGAACCCCAATCTCTATGCCAAGGTAAAGATAGAGATTGATAGAATGCTAATAGTCAACATCATTTACCTGATGCAAGAATATGACTGGGTGAGCTCGATAGTCATCAACATCAATAAGGATGGGTGCATACAGATCTATGTCAACTACAGGATGTTGAATGCATCATGCATCAATGATCCATTCCCGAATCCGTTCATCGATGATGTCCTGGATAGGGTTGTAGGCTATGAAATCCACACTTTCATTGATAGGTTTTTGGGCTACCATCAGGTGCAGATTGAGGATAAACCCAAAATGACCTTTGTAACTGAATGGGGTTATTTCACTTACAATGTGATGCCCTTTAGACTCAATAATGTGCCAACCATATTCTCCAGGGTGGGAATCACTTCCTTCAAAGAGTTTATCCATAAGTTACTCCAAGTATATCTTGGTGACTGGAATGTGTATGGTCTTATAAAAAACCACTATGACCATATGTGCCTCATGTTTGAGAGGTGTAAACAGCTCCAGATCTTTTTAAATCTGAAGAAGTGCTTCTTCATAACTCTATTTGGGACATTGATTGGGTACATCATCTGTAAGGATGGTTTGCTTGTTAATCCAACAAAGATAGCCATAATAATCTAGCTCTAGACTCCTTCAATGTAGAATGATGTTTGTGCCTTTCTATGCCATTGTGGCTACTATAGGAAGTTTATTCAGAGCTATGCAAAGATCATGGTGCCTTTAGAGGAGCTCTATGTAAAGATGGCCCATTCTACTAGGGAGAGGTGTAAGAGGCCTTTGAAACACTGAAGCTAAAGTTGGCTAGTGGGCTAATTCTATAATTTTTCAACTGGATGAATCTTTTCCATGTCCACATTGATGCTTCAGGCTCTATCATTAGTGCCATTTTGGCACAACTAGGTGAGGGCAAGATGTACCACCCCATCTCCTTTGTAAGTAGAAAATTGACATAAGTAGAGCAGAATTACACCACCACCTAGTACACGGTGTTGGCAATAGTCTACGCCTTACAAAAACTTAGGAAATATCTATTGGTAACCCCATTAATATTTTTCACAAACCATGAGGTGCTCAAGTACCTCATGAACAAGCCTATTTTACATGGGTGCATATGCAGATGGATTATTCTCTTCCATGAGTTCTATTTCTCCATTGTAGTTAAACTTGGGAAGCAGAACTTGGGGCCAGATCATTTATCTCATATAAATTTTGGTGATGGGGTGGTGCCAATTGAGGATGACATGATAGATGCACAACTGTACAGAGTCCAACATATTTCTAAATATCTAATGGAGATTTCCACTTTCTTAACATCTAGGTTTACGCCCCAAACCTTGTCCACTAAGGAAAAGAAACAACTTATGGTCCGCGTCACCCCCTTCTAGCTCATTGAGGGGGAGTTGTACAAACTGAGTAGGGATGAAGTATTGTGTCGATGTGTTTTGGAACATGTACGAGACTCCATCCTGCAAGAAGTGCACAAAGGGATTACAAGAGGCCATTGTGCTAAAAACACAATGACACATAAGATACTACAGTCAAGCTTGTGGTGGCCAAGCCTGTTCCAAGATACAAAGGAGTACACTAAGGCATGTGATGTATGCCAGTATAATATAAAACCCCACCAGGATGAGATGACCCTCATCCCCATTCTTGCCTAGGCGCCATTCAAAAAATGGGTCATTGACTTTGTTAGGCTAATCACTCCTACAACATGGCACACAAGTGCCAGATATATCTTAATGACCATTGACTATTTCACCAAGTGAGTTGAAATCACATTGACCAAAGACTGCATAGCCACGACAACCATACACTTCATATGGGAGAACATCATCAGTTGATATGGGTGCCCATTAAGTCTGATTAGCGATAAGGGCACTCATTTCATCAATGAGATGGTGCGCATTATTCTGAATAAATATATGGTGGCACACCATAAGACCAACTCATATCATCCCCAAGCCAATGCCACAGCTGAAGCCTTTAACAAATTTTTGGGAACATCCATGACAAAGATATGCGATTTTGGTCACAAGGATTGGGATGATCAGGTTTCAATGGTAATTTGGGCATACCGCATGACCTACAAGAACCTAAACAAGGATACACCATTTCAACTAGTGTTTGGAGTTGAAGTAATTCTACTATAGAATTCATGGTGCCCTCCTTATACACTACACAGATTAATTGATTAGATAATCAAGAATATTTAAGTGCAAGGTTGGAAGACTTAGAGCACTTCGATGAGAAGCATGCTCAAGCCAAATGGAGTCAGTATATTGAGAAGGCACACAAGAATTGCTAGCACGATAATCATATCAAGCACAAGGAGCTAACTGAAGGAGCATTGATGCTACTTATGATTCTAAGTACTTCAATCACCTTGAAAAGTTGCAAATCTAGTGGATGGGTCCCTACATCATCCATCATATTTTGGAAATAGGTGCATGTAAGTTGTGCATGTTATCTGGTGAAATGCTCCTTGGGAATTTCAATGGCAACTAACTAAAACCTTATAGGTAGTAAGATGGTGCTCATTCCATGAAAACACTGACTTCTTGGTCACTAGTCAGTTTGAAATTGATCTGACCAAAATAAAGTTTGGTGCAAGCCAAACTATTATTTTCTTTTTGTTTTATCCCTTGTATAGTGTATAGAGGAAATAAGCAACACATGAAAATTGCAAGAAATTTTGAGTCAACACTTCATGCATAATTCCAATTGGGTGAGTCGAGCACTCACGTCCATAAGTGCATGAGGCCAGACACCTAAGTAGTGGGTGTGTGAAGCCTACTAGGTGCAAGCATAAGTAGATCAATAGACATATGTGTAAGATGAAAAGTATAGGTCCCTTAGAGACTCAAGAATGAACCACTCTAGTGCTACATCACAAGAACGCACATCGATTGATCTAGCACCAGATACCCTAGGAGGCATGAAGTGAAGATGCCCAACATGGTTGAATGTAAGGTAGACAGTGAATATGCACTCTAAAAGTGCACAAGAGAATAAAAAAAGAAACAAAATGTTGGAGGGCCAACACAATGGATTTGTATGGGGTAAGACAAGGCCAAGGCAAAATGATGTGCATGAAATTGACTAAGGCAAGAAGCATGCTTGAAATAGGAGTGAAGTTAGAGAATAAGTAGAATCAAGGAGGCTGAGTCATGTGGATGTGAGGTGCTACACTCAGGTTGTCACAAAAAAGGTGAAGGTCATGCCGAAGGATACACACACAGAAGGAAGTCATCGAAGACAACTAGCATCTACCCAAAAAGGAGTGGGAAGTGACCGTTTCAACCACACATCACTTCACCAAAAAAGTTATTAGGAGCATTCAATGAGGTGGTTGTAGCACAAAGATATGCATTTATGTGTATAAGACAAGATATTTTTGAGCATTTCATATATTTTTGCATTTTTCAAGAAATTGAGGTGCCTACGCCATTAAAACCTGCATTGATAATGGTGGTTGACAAGAAAAAGCTATAAATTAGCAAGCAGTTAACTTGTTTAGATTATAAAATTTATGCTAACTCTAAGACTTAGTACAAACAAAGTAAGAAACTATAGATCTGAAGAGATAAAATTCTACCCCAGTGAGAATTCAACCAAATCAGACACTGAAAGTGAAAGGAAGCACATTGAAATGAAGTGCATTCACAAGTAAAGATAATGTGAAGGGTTAAATAGAGAAAATTAGTGTAGGGAGCCAAGTAAAATTAGAAGCTATCACCTAGGTCACCATTAATGACTAGCAAAGCTCAAAGCCAAACATATAGTTGAAGATCTTGTGATTGTAAAAGCACCAGCCATCATTCGAGGCTTCAACAAACCATACCTCCCTAGGTTCAACACAAGCCACTTCAAGATGGTGAATAAGCAAAAGGTGTCAAGCTTTGTAGAGGTGTAACTGGAACCCAAGAGGTTTAGTATTATATAGGAAGCGATGACTGCTAAAACCAAGTCACAACCGATCGAGGTAGTGAACATCACAGATGTTGATATCAAAGCACTAACCAAGCTATCCTATCAATATATGTAGTATCCATCAGAGGTTTAGGTAAGGGAAAGTTGGATCTCTTTCATGCATAATTACCAACTAAAAAAGTACAACCATCAAACATTGAGTCATTTTCAGGACTTGATGGTGGATACGAGGCACAAGACCCTAGAAGGTGACACATTTTTTGATGTCTCAATTTGAGACAAATTAAAGTTTTTCGATGCAAATTATCTATATGAGTTGCCCTGCTTCAAAAAATTAGAGGAGCTCATCTAGTTCCTACTCTCACATGTCCACGAGGACCACTTCTACTTTGCGAGATGACGCATGAAGATCTCATAATAATTAATCAAAAAGATAACTAGGCTACCTGATGTCAGACAAGACATCCATCAAATGATGGATGATGTCGAGGAGGTAGAGCACATCGTAAAGCTCCTAAATTACTTTAAGGGGGGCTATAAGTTCCCAATTAACAAATGTGAGGACCCAGGCATGAGGGCGATGATGTGCCTCATAAGTTTTAAATTGTGCCTTGGTGACTGGTGGACATATGTGTTTAAGGCGTACCTCTACATCGCATATCACATGGCATAGGGCATCCAATTTAATATCACCAAGTTCATCATGGAGGAACAAATCAAGAATGTACTAGAATTCCATATTTCAAAGGGAACTTTCAGGTGGGGGTTCATCCTCATCTTGATCATGATGGAGGAGATCAGGATCCCATATGGGAGTAAAGATAGTTTGTGGGTATTTCTAAATCACCATGAATCCCTTGCATATAAATATAAGGATTACACCTACCCCACCACTTTTGGCCCTAATTACAAGATGCACATAATGCATTGGTGTGAGCAGTACATAGAAGCCTTTAGACTGGAGTGATGCATTCCCTAGGGGCTCCCTCAAAGTTTGTTTGAGATGGCACTTTTTACCATAATGCAACAATATTGCATCGTGCACTTGGCGCTTAAATATAGAAACAGGTCAAGATGGCTAAATCTCCCCTTTGCCTTCTCAGTAGAATACTTTAGGGACACACTGCATAAGATCCTAAACATGCAACAAATGGATGTTCCAGTTAAGGAACTGGACATGAAAAGAAGGAAGTTGAGGTTTTCCTACGTGGATGGAAGAGCGATAGAAGATGAAGAAGATACCTTGGATCGAATAGACATCGATCCAATTTAGGAGGTGATCATCCTTGACTTCATTCATAGACTTTACTATGACATGAATCTAAGGAAGATGGATTCTAGTGTTGGGTCAAGCGTCAAGCATAAAGAAGACCCCCCAATCTAGATTGGGAAGGAAGGAACCCCTGCACCCATGAAGAAGAAAATGTCTCCCCAAAAAAAGGGAGGGGAAACTTTGGAGGAAATAGAGGAGCGCTTGAAGCTCAAAATCTCATCAAAAATGGAGGCATCCTCCTTAGGTTCTTCTGAGAAGTGCATCAAGTTTGTGCCAAAGACCTACCCCAGGATAAAGAAGAAGAAGGGGAAGGCTTGGATTCTAGTGGAAAAGATAGTCCTCTTTGGCATTGAGGAGGGAGAGGAGGAAGAGGACTTAGAGGAAGAAGAAGGTGTGATGGGCACCTACATTGTGCTCAAGGATGTTGAGTCCTCATCAACATCCTTGAGCACAATAGAAAGAAGAAATGACTAAGGTGAGAGTGCCTAAGGAAGTCATTGAAATGGTGGAGGTTGTGGAATAGAGGCAAGAAGAAGAGCATAAGTCACAGATGGAGGAAGGAGGTGAGGAAGGAGAAAAGGGCAAGGAGCCCAAAGAGGTGACCCAATCAGGTGCACCAATGGAAGAGGAACTATAGTGACAGTGGAAGGGTATGGGCCTTGACCAAGCACATATTGATGCAATGCTAAAATTACATTGGAGGCACAAAGAGATGAAAGCCAAGTGCATATCCTAGGTTGAAATCAATCAGCAGAAGTTGAGGAAATAAGAGAGTGAGAAAATAAATGCATAGCACAAGCCATGCAAAGGAAGACTGAGAAATAAAGGGCCAAGAAAGAAGAGGCAGAGAGAAAGGGATAGGAAGAGAAGGCCAAGAAAAAGGATAGAGAGGAAGAGGCAGCCTAGGTAGAACATGCCAAGCTGTTGAAAGAGTGGGAAGAGAAGAAGGTCACTACAAGCATGGGGCCAAGTAAAGAGAAAACATTAGAGAAGGCACCAATCACCCCCACCAGTATAGCATAAGAAGTTGCACAATAGGTACACTCAGGATTTGAAGGGGTACATGAGGAGAAGAAAAGTGATATTGGCACCTTGAAGCAAACAAAGAAGGAGACCAAAGCCTCGTTAGGACTAGGAGAAGTAAAAAATGCTGCAACAAAAGTTCACGCCATAGAGCCACTGCCAGAGACAATGGAAGAAGGCACTAGCTCAAGCACCAACACAAGTGAAGAGGAAGATCTAGGAGAGGATGAGGAGTTTGTGCTAAGCAATAGAGAAAGGGCACAATAAGAGCTTAAGGAGAACGAGAGCCTCTAATTGATGGAGTGCATGCCTCTTAAAACTACCATGAACCTAACACACCATCAGGTCTCTTGGGCACTGGATTGTTATATGGATGAAATCAAATTTGAGGTTTTGATAAAGGTAATTTAGAGCACCAAGAAGCTAGAGGAAGGGCATGATTACCAACTCCTTAATCCACATGACATAAACCCCATACACTCGACCAATGCCTTGATCAAGATGACCTCTACTGTAGCTCACAAGAACATCATCAATGATGTTCATGCCTATAGCTAGAAGAAAATAGAGAAGAAGGTTGAGAAAGAGCTCAAGGCAACCAAAATCAAGCTAAAACAACTTATAGAGTGCATAGGAGAGGTGGAGACATCCCTCTTGGATAAGGTGGATACCTTAGAGAAGAGTGAAGTTGACCAAATCTATGTGCTTGTGGAGTAAATGATCCTTAGGATGAGGTCGACGCTCAAGGATCAAGAAGACCCTTGTGAGGCCCTAAGGAAGGAGTTGAACAAAAATATGGATGTGGTCAAAGACCTCTTCACCAGACTCGAAGAGGGCATAGAAGAAACAGACAATATATTTTGTAACTTTGCCAACCAAGTAGTAATCATTGATGCATGCCTTAAGAAGGTAAAGGAGGAAAAAGATGTTTTGTTCCAACACTCCTTCATGATGACCACAACCGAGCGCATGCAAATAATAGCAAAGGTCAAACTCATTCAGCTCCAAATTGAAGACTCAAGAGCAAGAATTGGAGGTGGTCTTCTGTGCCTTCCAAATAAAGGTCAGTGATCAGGAGGAGATCTTGGATGGAAGGGTGAAGCATGCAAAATAGAGGTTTGAAGCCTTTAGGAAAGAGCTGGAAAGCATGGACCTGTTTGTTCTCAAGGCCACATCCAAAGAAGCAGATGGCACCATTGAAGAAATTAAGGGTGCCATTTAAGGGTTTGAAAATTTCAAAGCAAACTTAGAGCAGGGTGCATCTGAGTTTTGCGCACCTAAGGTGCTAAAAGACTAGTTTGGGGCAGACTAGCAATTTATATGAGGTAATGTTGGGCCCCCTTTTGAGTAAGTGCATGGACTATGCAAACTAGACCAATCTCATCATGAGGCAACTCTTAGAGTAATTGTTCCCCTTTTGTAGATTTTGGTGCTAGCTAGAGAAGTCCCCATGAATCCTGCACTAGCTGGCACATAGTTGCATGGTGTTGACTTACACAAAGACATCCTTGCCAAGACTTGTATGTGGTAGTTCAAGAAGCATGACTATCAGAAGAGTGAAGTAGGGGAGATAGCTACCCCTCAATAATAGCTCAACATACAGTGTGCACACATCCAACTTGGGTAGCATAGTGGAGCTAGTGGGATAACGACCCCATACGACACCTCACTTCTTGGCACATGCCCATCTGACCTAGCAGAAGATACTCTATTGGCTATAAAAGAAGACCTATTTTGAAGAAATAGGAGAGGTGATTAAATGCAGTGAAGCTCTGATGAAATAGAGAGCGAACCATTAATATTCCTTATTATGTATTTGGTAGTTTAGAGATTTAAATGTATATCCCAAGCTCGCTTGTGATCTACTGGGCATGAATAAAATTAGAAAGAGCATAAGCTCTATTTCTTTGTATCAATCTTTGTTACTAAACTAGATGTTAATGAAGAAGGTTAATGAAGAAATGGAGTATTGAGCCTTGTTTTATAAATTACATAATGTTAAGCTTGTGATTTAGTTTCATTTAAGTAATGTTGGAGCTATTTACTTGAATGTATTGTGAAATGGAGGGTATCCTTTGGTCGCTAATGGCATCCTTGTGCCATATAGAGACCTCGTCTCCCCTATAAAGTAACAAGGTATTTGAATTGGAATGCACCAAGGCTCCAAGACCCACACCTAAATGCTACCCCTAAGGTTGAGCAATCAAACATAATCCATCCCTATGATTGTCCAAGTACCCGAATCACCTTATACCATCCATTCCCAAATCTTGCATTGATAAGAGCCTTGCCTGGCCAAGCATGGACTTGTACCTTAGGACTTGGGCCACTAAGAAAGCTTTCACCTAGTGAACTCTCATTGAAGGAATTAGCACCAGAAGGTTGCCTAAATTCCTCTGGCCAATGACCAAGTCCATTTGAACCTTGAGTTGTGCCATGTTACAAATAGCTCAATGCAGGTTTGGTTCTTTTGTTGTTGCACTTTGGGTGAGTGCACAAAGCTTTCACCTTGTGTGAAACTGATGCCAGTGCCATAACATGATTAAATGTTGTGTGCCATACCTTCCTATGTTCGTACCTAGCTATATCAAGTCTAGAACCAACTTGGGTTGCTAGCTAAGTGCTTGGTCTAGCGTAAAGCCAACCTAGTGAACTTTTCTACAACATAGCATATATTTTTTCATACACATGTATTTACGAGGTATATGAGTGTGATAAAACACATACATACCATACATGGATTTCATAGATATTGTATTTCCTTCCATCCAGTGGCCATTTCTATGTTGGGGGCATCTTATTCTACAAGTTATATTATAAGAGTGTCTTGCTAGTTACTCATATCTTACATTGTGCTACTTTAGGTGAACCTCCATTTTGGAGAAAAGCCAAAGATTAAATGTGCAGAGTAAAAATTCAATCAATAGACCAATTCAATATTCAATATGAAATTACAAACTTATGTAGCCAAAATATGTCCTATAAACAAAGAGTTGGCTACAACCACTCAAGCCATGATGAGTACGTTGTTTTAACAACTTATAAAACTTAATCTCTAACAAGTTCACATAACCATTACTCACAAATATTAAACTAATAATTTGAGTACTAAAATACTATTTCTAAGCTTCCTCCCCTTAATGCTCACATGGATAAATCCCCCCACCCTTTAAATTTTTACATAGCGGATGTTGGGTTCACTCGATAATGCGTTCGTTAAAACAATGGAAGAGTTTGACAATGTTTTCTATGATTTTAAATCATAGGCTTATGTAATAGTTTTTTTCAATATAATATTGATGCATACATAAGGGATTTTGATGAATCACAAAGTGAAAATTACTCACTTATTAAAAATTGACACTTGATGACACTAGACATATAAGACAATGGGCATGGATTAATAACCTCGAGATGACAATAAATAAATATAACTAACCCATGATAATTTAATATTAACCTTGAATAAAAACTATAATACATATCCAAAATTATTGATACACTAAAATAAACAAAATGCGTATTAATCTAAAATCAACTTGACACTTTCGACACATTATCTATTGACTACGAAACAAAACAATATTAAGATCCTAAACACACTAAAGACTCGAATACAAAACACTATTATAAAATAACTTAAGAAACTATTACAAAACTAAATAACTGACTGTAAAAAATGGCTTTACAAAAATTAAATCTACACAATAAATTAAATACTAAACATATTAAACACAATAAATACTAAAACACAATATTTTAATAAACCTAAAATGAGTTATCACATAAGAACCTAAACTCAAGACATATTATCCTTGTTTATATATGTTGCAAGGTTAATGGGAGTCACTGAATAGACTTAAGTTTGAGTTGCTGATTAGATCTAGGTTGGAGGTGCTGAGTAGACCCAATTTACTATGTAGATTTGAGAACTGGCCAAAGTGGAGCTCAATGTATGGCAAACATGCTACCAGAGGTATAAAGAAAAAAAATTCATTGAAATTTGAGAGATGATGTCACTGAATACACAGACCAAAGGAGACTATTCATATTTAAATGCATAACATGTATTTTGTCATCTTTATCTTGGTATGACTTGAGAAGTTGATGCGATCGAGGTAGGACAAGCTCTGCTTCAATGTCAAAATTAGACTGTGAAAATCTAAACACCAAATGGGTTAAGATAAATAAACCATTTCCAAATTCCATTATGGGTAGTGGGCCAAGAGATAGGGTAGTAAGATTTGTTGAGCTCGATCTTACAAAAACTACCATTGTCGATTTGAGGCCAATGCTAATGGAGAACCAACCGAGTTCATCAAATGAAAGATGAGCTCGATTGGGATCTCGTCAATGTTGATCCAACAATAAAACTCATTAATTAATGCAAGGATGTAATGATCAACTTGTTAATGATAGGTCGATGTTACTCTTTGAGGTGAGTTTAGGGCAGAGCTAGGGTAGCCCACCCATTGCAATGTTTTCCTTCAACAAAATTCTCTGAAAAGAATAGGGATCTACAAAAAAAAAACCTTCAAAACATTATATGTATGTATGTCAATGGGATTTGTAGTGGTCTACACTACATAATCACTTGTAGAAAAAATGAAGATCTCTTGAATGATAAGATTGTTGGATGTGGCCTAAACTCTAAATTCTTATTATGAACAAACTTTAATTTTTAAAGATGTCTATTGAACTTGATTCGATACTAAATGTAGGGGAACCTCCATTTTGGAGAAGAGTCGAAGCTTGAATGTGTAGATCAGAAATTCAATCAATCAACCAATTCAGTATTCAATATGAGATTAAAAATTTATGTAGTCAAAATATCTATTAAAAGCAAGGAGTTGGTTAGAACTATTAAATGTGGAGTTCGTTTTAACACCCTTAAGGTAAAAATAAAATTACCGAAACAATTTTAACATGAAATATTTACATTTTACAATGGTGGGATGAATTTTAACCACTTCCCTTTTTTATGGCACATTTTTGGGAAGTGGGTATGGTTTAGAGTTGTTGAGAGAATCGGGGGATTATGTGGTTGAAACCTCCCTTATTTCATGCCTTATTTTGTGGGTATATGGTTATCCTTATGGTTATGGTGCATTTTTCAAGGGATTTTGAAAATTATAAATATGGGAGAAGGGTAACACATTATTCATTATGTTTTGCATTGAGTTTTGAGCTTTGCATTCTTTTTGCTATCAATATGATTGATTTTGAGGTGTAGTTTTCCATCTCAAGAATTCTGGTGTGAATTCGGACTAGATAAAATTATCTGTGTGAAAAGTTTCTTGTTTAGAGTTGTTTTTAATCTTGTTTATAATATTATTGAGATCCTCTTGGTGGATGTAGCCCACATTGGGTGAACCACATTATATTGATGTTATGTGTGTATTTTTACTTAGATCTAAATTTTTCTTCCATATGTCTATGTTGCTTTGATTCTGAGGAATGAATTTTGTGTTGCATGTTATTTCATAATTAATTAATTTTAATCACTTATTTCTAACAAGAACCACTTAATCCATGATGATCAAGTTGTTTTAACAACTTATAAAACTTATTCTCTAACAAGGTCACATAACAATCACTCACAAATACTAAACTAATAATGTGAATAGTAATATGATATTCCTAACTATATGGATATGCTACTTTGGTATGATTGACATTGATACATATAGATACTATAGATTAGTTTTCACTTGTTTTATGCTCTTTTGATATTGTTACTTTCTTGTATGATAGTCTAGATATTTCTTGATTATTGTGTGCAACATTTTTATGTCTATTATTTATGACATTATTAATGTTCTTTGTATATGGCCCTTTATTTTATTTTATTTTATTTTTTGAGTTTGATTAATAGTGCCATGATACATATCATAAAATTTTATTATGCAGTTTTAATCATAGATGGTTACTTTATTGCATGCCTCATTATTATATCTATGTAGACTTGATACTTGTATGTCTTGTATTACATATATTACAAACATACTTCAATGATAATTATATTACTATGATGACATCCTCTCCACATGATGACATAATGATACATGAATATATTTTTATCATATGATACAATAACTCTTATTTTGAGATGAGTAACTTACATGTTACATCCCTCATCTCAAAATGAAGAATTAAAGTGGGTTTATCTTAAAGATATAGGCCTCTATGAGCATAAAAATCAAATTTTATGACATAGTACATGTTTCAAAGATTTAAAATAATTCAAAAAATAACTCTATGATAGATTACAAGTTTCAAATGTTCAAAGTAATTCAAAAATCAGATGTATAACAACTACTAGCACATTGATACAAATTATCAGGGCATATGACATGCATATGCACTTAATTTAAAAATATTTGAGTACATATTCATACACGCTTGAATTCATATGTATGGACATATGCAAAACCTTTATATGAATAAAATTTATATGTTTCACATATAGTTATAGTGGAGCATATAAGTGCATTTCATTCTTTACCATTTGTCACAGATTTATGGGGCATGATACATGTTCATGCACACACATATTTTACAATTCAAAAGGTATGATACAAATTTATGTACATATGCACTGCAATAAATTTTACAGATTCAAATAAAAATGGTTGAATTTTAATTTAAATTTATTGACCCTATGGCCATGATACAGGCATGAATATTCTTCATTTTATTTTGATCATGCAAATATAATCTAGATGCATCTTCAACGGTGTGATTCATTCTATTATAGATAACGTACATTTGAGTCTAGTGACATTCAATGACCTTGACATTACTTTTAGTGAACCCATTATGTAGATCCATATTTTAAGATGAGTGATGTACATTCGAGTATAGTCGCATTCAATAGACTTGACATCACTTTTAACGAACCCATCGTGGTTTCACGATTCTTTCGATTACTACATTGGGTACTTCTCTCTATCCATGAGAGTTGGAATGTGTATCTTTCCAACTCAAGGGATTGATTAGTTATTTAAAATTGGGACTTAATAACTCTCAATTTACTAATAGTTAAACATGAGGAACCATCTTTGCAAGTGCTTTGATAAGGGGCACCTTTATTCAATGCTTCATCATGCCTTTATAGGTTATAGGGAAATATGGTTTTATCTCCCTTCCTGTGTACTCCTTCCTTTCTCTCTTTTGAATTTTTCAATTTTTGAAGTCTAGATTTTTAAAATTTTAAATATGAGTAAATGATTACTTCATGTACTATTGCAAGGTTCACTAAAATGAGTGTCTTGCACATTAGACTTTCCTATAAAATAAAAAGTGTTTTATATACATTCAAATTTATCTTTACCGTTTCTCTTAGCAAATTCAATACTAAAATAAAAGGGGAGAATGTAGACACCTAATATTTTTTAGTTACTTGACAATGTTGATTTTTGATACATCTTGAACCACTTAACTTACACATAAATATAAAACTCTTATTCACCATTTATCAAATCCATATATCTATATTCAAGATTTACCCCCCATTCTCTATCATTACTATATAAGAATTTATAATTCAAAATGCTCAAACTACCATATACTACTCTAAGATTGCTTCTAACTTCGGGATAGTTGTCCCTACTTTTTGAGGATAGGTCTACATTAGGTGGATAGGTTTATTGTCGCATACCTTCCCACCTAGAGTGCTCTTATCCTTACGCTATTTAACTTCTAGTTTCCAAATTCAAAATATTCAAATGGGTCTTTCTACACGTTTCGTAATGCCAACTAAAATAAAATTTCAAAAAATTTCACTATATAAAAAAATCAAAATCTCATTTCAAAGGGGCTTCATCTATATACACTATTGAACATTGAGAAAAACTACCATATTATTCCTAAATTCAATATAAATCACTAGGAGCTATCTCAAATCAAGTCTGAAACATATCATATCAAGTCAGTAGCTAACATTTTCAAGTATCAAAGTCAATTTTATAAATGCATACATATAGTTAATGATCATAATTACATAATTAATTTAAGTGAGAGAGCTGTATGTGGCTTGATTCCTTCATCAGAGTATCGGGATATGTAGATAGTGATCAATCATCAATATAGGTGATTGGGGCTAGCTCAACCCATTACACCCCCCTCTATTTTTATACGTTCTAACTCTCACAAGTACCACTAGAATTTCTATGAAAAATATAATGAAAACAATAATTTCTGCATGACACTAACAAAAGCCAAGTATCTCAACCATCTAAGTAAATATATACGAAAATAATAGAGAAGTTATAAATTCATCACAATTAAAGCAAACAAATCCGTAGTTAATGTGCACAACTAACTTGCACTGTTGTTTAGGGAGCGTAGATTTATCCATACATAATAAAACTTTTTTTTTGTGGTCCTAAACTGTCATAGTCTAGCTTTAATATATTTTTCATTATTAGACATCAACTAAAGATCAAAAAATCTAACTATCTTTTATTTGGTTGTACTTATTATTATTAGCATATGTCACTTGTCAATTTTAATTTTAATTAATTTTACTATACATTCATATTTATGCTTAAATGTATTATAATATAAATAGATCTATCAAATTGTGTGCTTATTAAATAATTGTAACAACTCTGTTGAATTTGACATAGAAAACATGATATATATTTTTAATTTATTACAACATATACTTTCATTAGATTATGACTCGAGAATATAATTAATGACCCCATTAAATACTATAAGTATAATAATTATAAATGAACATGTTACATCACTGATCACTATCACCATAATAAACACATTATAACTGATTACAGATATCCATTCATGACTGGTACAAACATATAACTATTGTCGTCAATATACAATAAGTAACTATAACTCATCAAGATAATGTTTCAATAATAAATATAATACAATACAATGTAGATATATAATATACATGGCTCTCTGGAGTATAGTTCTTTGAACTCTAGTATCTATGACAATCTCAAGTATCATCTCAAAAATAGTACTTCTATGGGGAGGGAGAATTTCATCTGAGTGCTTTTTTACATCGACCATAGACCAATTTTTTTTCGTATTAATCTCATCAGAGAATGACCATTTCTTCACAGATGAGTAGATAGTAATGGTGTAGAAATCCAAAGAGATAAGATAGTACCCGTGTATCATATGATTTCTAAAACTAAACATGCGGTGTATGATATAAATCCATTTTGTTCAATATATTGCACAAATATATAAATCATACTTATGAAATGAAAATATCTCACTAACATTACTTTTGTCAAAGTCTTCAAATAATAAATAATCTATGGATCAGTCAAAATTTATACACACTATTTGATCGGATTAGCTTCATCTGACATTGTGATATTAGTAAGCTAGTGAAATCCGTCTCACTACTTAATTAATATTAATAATATGAGATTTTGTTAACATATTATAACCAATATATTCATTCAAATTACCTCCTACTAGCAATCAAAACACATAACATGCTAAGCATAGGAATAATAAAAAATATACATTTATTCCATCAAATGTATGACTGAATTTCACAAGAATATCTATCTCATAATAAAAATAATAAGCAAACAAGTTCAGATTATACCAATGGAGTATTATATATATATATATATATATATATATATATATATATATATATATATATATATATATATATATATATATATATATATATATATAAGGTTGCACACTCTATTTTTTATAAGCAGATATCATACAATACTTTCTACTAACTATCATAAAATATGTTATTTTTAAAAATATCTAACACACATATATTTAGTTTATCAAATGTATGAATGAATCTAGATATATTAATTATATTTTGTACCATTTAGATATAAAATACATTTAAACTATAATTTCTAAATAAAATACCCTCTATGACATCCCATAATATCATAGTTTATTACACATGAGCACATTACTCAATTATGAATAACTAATCTTATAATTTCAAGAATTAAATATTCATAATTCTAAATATTAGGTAAACAAGTGTAGTTTATACCAATCAGATATATTCTATGTTTAAATTGCATACTAGAAATAAAAAAAATATAAGTTATAGGTGCACATCACGATGCATTAATATATGTTATATATGTCTAAACCCTTGTACATTTAGATCTACGTATAATATGGTACAATCTCCAATTTTTATTACTGTATGTATATATGTATCAATAGTTCAATCATGTTATTATCAAAGAGTTAGATAACTCATCAGTAAGTTATACTCTTTCATTTAAACAAGTGATTCCATTTCAATGAGACTATTTTAATATGGTTGTAGTTTTCTACTTCTCAAAATAATTATGATTTATTTTAACCATCTATTTAGCTATAAATATAGGTATATGACCCAACACACCCATTTATATTATGTATTTATATTGCATACTTTAATTCTTATGAAGATATACTTCTTTTATATACACCCTTATACATATTAATTATATTTGCGCTATGTATCGCATACAAGTACTTAATAATATAAAAATATTATAAACATCAACAATCATCTGAAATTTTAATTACTATAAATAGTTTTCACATACACTACACTCTATGATAACCCATATTATCACAGTCTAGTGTTTTTAGGCACTACTAATTACCACAACCAATCATAATAAAGTAGTATAAATCAATGGAAGCATAAGCTTCTGTTCAAATGTCTAGTTATAATAATTTCAAAAACTAAAGTTTCATAATCTCAATTATGTTTTGTTTGAACATGATACTTCATTTATACGTTTCAGAGTATTTTAAGAATCTATGTACATGTATAGTTGGTGTCCTCTTCTGGATTTCATGATTTAGTTATAACAATTAATAAAACTATGGACACACATCACTACATACCAATATATACCATAAATACATATATTTTTGTACAAATTAATCTACCTATAATAGGTACTATACACATGTCCTCAAATAATAAATAAATACTGCATAAAACTCCTATAGTCATAACTCAAATAATGATTTCATGAGATTTTCAATAATTATTTGAAAAAATACATGGAATATTATTTATGAGATATATTATATCCAAAATATTAGTAATCTAATCATTCTAGTCAACAGGGTATTTGCTTTTCCTTATCAAATGACCATATGTTTTTAACTTTCAACACCCAAAGTTTCTTATAACCTACTAAGTTTTGTTCTCTTATATCTTGCTACATGATCGTTTTCATTGACTATTACATAAATTCTAATCATGCATATATATACATCGATGTTAACAATCCTTTCATAAAGGTACACCATAGGTCCATGTCAAGCATATTATGTATTGCCCTACATTTAGATCAATTTAATTTGAATTTATTATCATTGATTAAGTACAACTACTACAAAATATTATTGATCAAGCTGTTTATAAAGTCTTAAATGAATCAACATATATTTGATTTTTAGTTAATTTTTATATTAAAACAATATTTTAGGTAATTGGGTTATTGCATATTATTCAGGTTAATGCATATATATAATAAATTTGAATATATATATATATATATATATATATATATATATATATAATCCTATATATATATTATCTACTTCATCGATATACTTTTAGTGGTCAAACTGTAAGAACGATTTACATCTACAATTATTAAACCATTATATAAAAGAAAGACCAAATCTTGACTAGAAACTTATATAACATTTTAAATTATATAATACAACAAACAAGATGGTGGGTATGTAACATCCCAGTATATAATATTCTTGCATTTTAGGGAAACTATATATATAATTAAACCATTATATAAAAGAAAGACCAAATCTTGACTAGCAACTTATATAACATTTTAAATTATATAATACAACAAACAAGATGGTGGGTATGTAACATCCCAGTATATAATATTCTTGCATTTTAGGGAAACTATATATATATAATATATATATATATATAGTTTCCCTAAAATGCAAGAATATTATATACTGGGATGTTACATACCCACCATCTTGTTTGTTGTATTATATAATTTAAAATGTTATATAAGTTGCTAGTCAAGATTTGGTCTTTCTTTTATATAATGGTTTAATAATTGTAGATGTAAATCGTTCTTATAGTTTGACCACTAAAAATAGATCGATGAAGTAGATAATATATATATTGGATGGTAAATTCTTATCCATCAAATTTATGTGCTACAATATTTTAGCTTAACGTCTTATTATTCCTCTTCGTAAACCATTATTGATTAGTATTTAAACTTGACATTTTTCTTTATATATTTTAACATCTTACAATATAATAACTAACTACTTGGATTTATGTGGATTTTTAATGATTTAGTGAACTCATATACCATGATCAACATATTATCGAATGCATTCTTAAATATCTAAGGATGATTTATCTTATAAATGAAAAATTGATATATATCACTTGTACTAACTTCTATGATCATTAAATAGTTTTGCCAGGTGATATAACTTGTACTAGATCAATAAATAGTTTTGCCTGGCTATATACTATGAAAAATCACTTGTATCATAAATGTTATTATAATTATATATCGCTAGTGGCAATAATTGTTATACATCATTGATGGAGATCACTGACATTTTCACACAACATTGATAATGCTAATATCTATTGATCACTGATGTATATAGTTGTATAAAATTTGGAATATAATGCTAGAATGTTGGCATGATATTTTGACTTAAATTATTGTGTATACTAAATTTGTTGCCATTATATTCTATTCATAGTTTATCCACAAGATTATATGAGTCACTGTTGTTATAAAGGAGTTCACTTCTATATAGTTAGATTGAAGTATATTTTGTAGGTTCATTGTTTAAGCTATATAGCACTAGAATATTTTATGTCAGATCGCTATATTCACTCAATGTTCTTGTTGTATAAGATATCCATAACCCAATGCCCTCTAACTAACCTTACATGCATAGACCAACTCCCTAAAGTTTAGCTTGTTGTCTCCTAAATAGTTGACTATAAATAATATTCCACACACACAATGGTGATTATTCTACCAAACTACTAAAAAATACCTGATTTGGGGTGATGTAATCAGGTAAAGGCGACTTGAGTAAAATCATTGTTAGATAAATATTTGAACAACAATGTAAATATAGACATGCATATTAATTAATTTTCATTGAGTTTAAGGTTTTAAAACATATCCACCAACCATTATAAAATACCATATTTACATATGTTCATAAATTTAAAACATCAGATTTACACATATTCCTAAATTTAAAACATCACTTACTTGATTATAGTGTTCAGACGTCATCAACAGGTCCATGACTTTCTTGATTTTCTCCTTTCTTCTCTTTCTCTTGCCTTCTTTTAGCCTCCCCACTTCCTTTTCTCTCTGTGTCTTCCCTTGAATATATCCTCCTTATTTTAAAGATAGCGACCCTCTGTTTTCTTTTTCTTGTTAGCATGATTTTCAATCTTTTGTTTTTTTCTTTTTCTTTCTTTAATTTTTGTTTTATTCTTTTTCTTAAATATATAATTCCCAATTATTATTTTTATTTTGGTATATATGTATTTTTCTAAATATAAAATATAATTACTTTATTTGCTTTATTTCCTTTATGAGGCCTTGCACATTGTTATTTTTCTAATTCCTTAATACTAATAATAATATAGAATCAATAGTTTTCATAATGACCTACTTAGCAATATGACTAACAAAAGGTTAATATCATTCTTTAATCTAAAAATAGTAAATCACATCATGTAAACTTCCCATGTCTTCTCAATAGAAATTGGCATCTCGAAGTATCATAAATGGTTAGCTTATGTTCTAAAACATTCCAAAGTCACGAGGGTTAGTTTACAAACATGTTCATGTAATTTTGCAGTTCCAAAAACATGAAAATATTAGCATAATATAAACACAATCACACATATTAATTCATCTAAGTGTAAATCTGAGCTAACACACACACAACTAATCATGTATAAACCAAGTGCAGATAACATAAAAAAATTACTAGTGCTAACTATTTAAACTATGTATATAATGAATTTTATTTAACGTAGTGTGTGTAGGGTTTTAGCTATTTCTCTATCGTCCCCTAATATCTCCATTTATGTCACCTTATTCGATGATGTTCTCCCTCCGTCAGGATCTGAGAGATGAGTTTCTCCTACGTCAACCTCACAATAATGGGTGGTTAGTCCATAACACCATGACATTTATACATCATAAAATATAACTGAAATAACAACTCATTATGATCATAATATAAGAACATATACTATAACTAACTTATAACAATGTAATCATGTAACCTAAGCAACATATAACTACCTCATAACAACATGTGACTTATAACTTAGCTAGTAATAATCAAATCAAGTTATCAACTATAGAAAATTTTACGGATAATCAAATAAATTTGTTTAGCAAGAAATCAAGATGTAACAATAACATTTATTTTTTAAAATAAAAAATAGATTAAAAAAATCAAGTAACCCACTAAAATTATGATTCCATCCCATAAGGTTGAATTACCCAAACAAAAATTACCTAAAGAAATTTTGCCTAAGAAAGAGACACCTAAGAAGGAAGTTTATAAGAAATATGTACTTAAGAAGACTGATGTTACAAACATTGTTTTTAATAAAGAAACCACAACTTTCACTTCATACATTGTTTTTAAAAAGGCAACCACAAGTTCCACTTCATACATATAATAAAATGAAAAAATGTATCTCATAGAATATATGATTACATCTTTGCAACTATCTAATCATGAACATGCTAATGATGATGATGAATATATTGAAGAGCAAAGAAAATATAATAACCCAATTCCAAAATACTATGTGGTTGGTTATAACTGCCCTACTACAAATACATAATACTATTAGAATGACACATCTAAATTAGTTGGATGTTAGCAATTATTTCATATACACTACAAAATCTCTAGTTATTAACATGGGTCAAATATCACTACAAGCATTACCTGAAGTAATATTACCACAAGTATATAATGCAAATAAAATCATAAATGTGCCTTCAAGTTTAGCATCAAATTTATATCCATATAATTCACTCACTCATGATCTAGAGCTATTATCTTATCATAAAAGTAATAAGTGAAGATGACATATTTAATATACATGGTTGGTCATATGATTCCATACAATTCAATTTTTTAGATTGTGATGAGATCATTGGTCAGCTCGAACATAATCTACTATACATAACTTGGTGTTTTATTGCTTGATCACCTTCTCTAGATTGGATCGACTGCTCTTCTATCTTGACATACATGTGTACATATGCCTTTACATTTACAATTCTTATAGACCTTAGATTTGATTTTGTTATAATGTTTTCAATGGCCTTGCATTTTGATTATTTATTCTGATTTGGATATTCATGAATGCTATCTTACAATGATACATCCTCTACAATAGTTTGATCTTAGTCCATATTATTTGTTTCATACTAATTATCCGCTCATCCATATTAACTATTTATGCATCTTTTGTCATGGCATACATTGAGCTTAAATGATCACATATATTCTATGTTTGTATATCTTTTGATCTTTGCACACTGATTTTTGCCTATTGAAGACACACATCTTCCTATCTCTACATGCTCTTTTAAAACATGGTTTAAAATTTACATACACACTAGGAGCATATTGTTTTCCTTCAATTTCTCAAGACTTCTTTATTATTACACTTGGTACACATTATGTATGATATAAGTTATGGATTATTTGGATCCCTTATATTTTTTTATATTTTCAAATAATTTCATTTTGGCCTTGCTTGATTAGATATACATGTGCTTAAATTTAAATAAATACAAAAAATAAAATAAAAATTAAAATATTCAAAAAATACAAAACTAGGACTTATGAATGTCATGATTTGCTATTATATGTTATTGATTTATGTTATTTATCATACATATGGTGAATTATATATATATATAGTAGACATGTCACCAATGTAGAAACGCTGACCCTGGCTGTAAATAATGTCACACATGTATATGTCCATGTGTGTTCTACATTCCACTCATGTATACAGTGAAAAACAAGTGCACATATATATATATATATATATATATATATATATATATATATATATATATATATATATATATATATGCACTTTTTTTTCACTGTATACATGAGTGGAATGTATAACACTTATGGACATATACATGTGTGACATTATTTACAGCCAGGGTCAGCCTTTCTACATTGGTGACATATCTACACTGGAGGTATATTTACACACTTATCATGTTATATATTTATATACCAATCCATTTATATTAGTAGAATATTATGGACACCTTGCTTTTTCTTTTAGTTTTTATAGAACCATTTCCTATGGATATTGTGCTTTGTTATACTAAATGATAACATTGATTGATTATTTAGATTAACATTGTTGGACCCATGCATATTTGATGTTGATGATTATTACATTGTGTGATCATTGATGCGTTCTTTATTACATGTTCTATGAGTATATTTATTGTCTTGTCATTTATGTTAGAAGATCCTCTAGTCTATGTTATGGCCATGTCGTGTCTATGTCAAGTTATAGTCAAGTCAAATTTGAGTCATGTATTGAGTGTTTATGTGTTTCATGATCATGATATTGCATGTGTATGTGTGTGTATGGATAAACATATGAATTTTTTTGAGCTTGATTATGTGATTTTTATTGTGCATAATTATATTATGATCGATGTCATGATGTATATCATTCATCTACTGCATTGCTTATTATTGCATGCCTAATTTGTATATTTTCTTGACATGACACTTGTATGTCCATTGCCTTTGATGACATGATTCATACATACTCGAATGATCAAATATTTATATGATGATATATATTATCATGTTTGTATACATAATGATTACATTTTTATATATAACACATGGTGTGCCTAATATTTTATTTTAAGATGAGTGATTCACAAAAAATATTATTCACCTCAAAATGGGGGCATACAATGGGTTTGTCTTAGAGATTCAGGCCATGATAGATAGGTAGCTCATATTTTTGATTAGATTGTGTTATATAGATGTAACATATTGAGGCATATGTGAGGAATTCTATATGATTATGGGGATTAATTTGGATATTATATGACACAAATTATATGGGTCAGATTGAGCAGATTATCAGATTGAAAAGATTGAAAAATAAATGATGTCATTCTATATTACTTTGACATTTACATGCATTAGATTTGGGTCATGAACATTTTTAATACAAAAAAATTCTATTTACGTGTTGTGTTTTATGGGAAATGATGGTATTACAAAACAAACTGGATCTAAAATCTATTTGCAATAGTTGATTATGAGTTTCAATTTACATACCAATCTATTTTGAGGTTCTATCTTGGCATACAAACATGTTATGGGGTTCCAAAAAAGTTAAGATTATATTTAAAGTAATTTAATTGAATATATTATGGCACTCAACTTCTAAAACTTTTTATTTAATGGGGTTTGGAGCATTTATACTTGTCAATACATTGCTTCAGTGGTTGCATCTTTTTAAGGCATAATCATCCCATGGCATTCTCCAAACAAGTTCAATGAGTAGAATTTAGGTTCATGTACCCTTCAGTGTATTCATCGATTGACTTTCTAATTTTAAATAATCTAATGATCTAGATTATTTTATATTTTATATCATGAGTCGACATTGATCTATACAAATTTCCTTGTAGGTTTTGTGTAGAGTAAGTGGGATATTTTATGAATATATATCAACATCAAGTGTGATTAATCATATATTTTATCCTTTTAATCTATAATTTTCAATACTAGATTAAAGAGGGGCATTATTGACATATAAATTTGGTATTAGACACTCAGAAACATCAACTTTGACATACTTGAATCTGTGTACACATTTGACTCATGTACACACTTTACCCTGTATGTTCACTTACCTATTGTCTTGGCTAACCTAATTTAATAGATAAAAATATGAATGCTCACCCTAGTTTTTGCAAGTAACACTTCATAATCCTAAAAATATTTATGCCATATCCAAAATCATTTGAAAATAGTTTTTGAAAATAGTATTGATGAATGCTCACCCTAGTTTATGAATGCTCACCTTAGTTTTTGAAAATAGTCTCATAGTTACAATTTTTGTAAGTGTCTTCTTCCATAGGTAGTGTCTAGTAAACCTCAATGAGTATCTTTGAAATTAGTATGTCTATCGTAGGTTGTTCTAGACATGTTTCATGGGTAAATGGTGGTAAGATGTATCAAAAAATAATCTATAAATACACATCAATCCTTAGGTTATATTGACCTGTTAACTTGGTCACTATTTGGAGTTCACAATGAGAAATCAATTAGCACTCTCTTAAGGCATTATAAAAAAAACATACAAATATTAAAACCCATAAAAGGATCATCCTTAGATCTAAGTTTGGATAAAAATGTAGGTAAAAGTTGCATGTTTTCAAGTGTCAAAATCCAAACATTGCATTGCATTTTCACATGATCATGATTGTGCACACACATATGTGGGAGAATTACATATTTTTTTAGACCTCTTTTAAGTATTGAATGTAGGTAACACTTAGTACCTCAATGGGGATTGGTTGGGGTTTTACAAACCATATTTATAACTCTTTTTTCAAAGATTCATCTTGTGTCTAAATTACAATTTAGGTTTCAAAGGAAGGAGAAGCAAAATAAGGATCAACATAAAGGAGTGAGGGTGAGTGAATATAAAAATTAATCCATAAGTGTAGTCACAATGATCTGAGGTGGATAGACCTAAAAAATTAATAGAGATAGAACCAACATGGCCTAGATAGTACCAGTCATTGTAGGGGCCTAGGCTTTGTTGGTGCTGTCTGCATAGGTTTAAAGGTTTTGTTTGCTAATATAAACAACTAAAAAGCATATATACAACATTTTCAAAGAATATTATGAATGCAATGAGTAAAAATAATAATAAATTATCTAAGTGTGTCTATTTCCTCTTTGCTTTGTCAATTTTAAATATAGTAAATTTAATTTCAATCTACCTTTTACATTCATATTTGTATGATTAATGCCTTATTCTACATAATCTAAATATTTCTAGTTTTACACTATTTTAAGACATATTAATCCAAAATAAGTAAACATTAGGAGATGAAGTATATTAGGTAAAGTATAACCTTGAATATGCTATGGATAGGAGTAATTGGTCGATTAATGAATTTTGAGATGGGCATGTTGACACTTGTTTGCTACATAGAGTGGAGAGGATATCAAATTAGATATTAATATAACTTTAATTAATGAGTGAAAAAGTGGCACATTGGAATATGGATTCCATTTTTTCTCATTTTGTTGGAGGGGGGGGGAATGGGGGTGGGTGTAGAGTGGAAAATTACATTGAAATGTGTGTATTGATTGCTAGGCTTATTAGTTACAAGTGAGGTAGTGAAAAAGTAATAATATTTCAACATAAGGTTAAAGTAAAGATGGCTAGAGTATTTTTGTAATAAAAATAATGGATTTGGTTTGACCAAATTAGGCATTTTATTTATGGCTATATAGTTTCCCCCATTTTAAATCTTCATAATGGAATCACTGGTATCTTAATTACTGAAGTGTTAGGCAACAAGGGAGAACCATCCATACAGGTTGGCATTATAGTGTGCATCAGCTATAAAGAGAGCATACATGCTTCAAATGGGGGAGAATGTGCTATTATTTTTATAAAGACATGCCCTAGATAATGAGGGAGGGATTGATGAGTTTTTTTACTTACATATTGATGATTTGAATGTACATATTTACATATCAAGTTGCATGTCATACATAAGGTGGATGATGAGGCACCTAGAGTGGAAAAGTGGATAAGGTACCAAAACTTGGATAATAATTTTGACATTTAGGGAAATTGGAGAGATAATTGATGCTAACATAGTAGTGTAGTTATACTCATACTTGATAGGTGTATGGATTTATGACTAGGAGGATATGAAGCATGCACAAGGGACCACTAGATTAATAGGCATATTATAATAGGAAGAGATATATCCTATACATTGGGTAGTGTATTAGTTTGTTAAGAGATATCATGAGATGCCATGTCTCTAAATTCAATATTTTTTGGATGTAATGCATGGGCATATATCGTAGATGATAAGTGCAAATAAATGGAAAGGAGAGGTCATTCTTATTAATTTATTGGCTACTGTGAAGATGTGAAGGCATATGGTATTCTTTCTACATGCACCACTAAAGTGATTTACCAATGGGATGTGTTGTTTGATGAAAAATCCCAATCTTATGAGCCATCATATTTTCATCCTCCTCTACTAGTTTTCATTGAGCCGAACACAACTTATAATGTTTATTATGAAAAAAAAGGAAGCTAGGATGACTTCTGTTATGAGTTTCACTATAGTTTATATGATGAGACTTAAGGGGAATAACTATCTCCTCCACCACTGATAAAATATATAATTCCACCTTATGTGCCACATTTCTATGAAACCACAATTGCACAACTAAAATAAATTGCAAAGAGGTCAGTGCATAGGCAAGGGATCCTAAAGATCCACATAGGACTAAATCAAAACATTAGTTTGGTGTTGCATACGTGGCATCATTTGAAATGAATTAGGATCCAAAGAATTATCATGAGGATTGTACACATTTTAAATATGAAAAAAACTTAGTTTTTTATAATAACAATAAAACTTGGGACTTGGTTCCACTTTTGAAACAAAAAAATTAATGAGGTGCAAATGGGCTTACCACACTAAGTATGTAGTAGATGGGTCCATTGATAGGGACAAATATAGGATTTTAGTAAAAGGTTTTTCACAAGTTTAAGGTGTTGATTACCATGAAAACATTGCTTTAGTTTCCAAGACAAATCCATTAGGTTAGTACTCTCTTTGGCTACAAAATAGGGATGGGAATTCCATTATAAATACATCAAGAGTTCCTTATTGAATAGTGATTTATATGAAGAAATATACATGTTATATCCTCTTTGGTCCATTAGTAATGAGAAATCAAACTCTTTGTGTAGATTATAAAATGCATTGTACAATTTATACCATGTTCTTTGAGATTGGTATGAAAATATCGACATGAATCTAATCAACATTTGATTTTACATAGAGTTCCTCTAACCTTGTAGTCTACGCAAATAAATTAGAGGGGAAATCTTGATTTTGGTCCTATATGTTGATGCATTAATCATTATAGGGATTTCCACCAATTAATTCAATGATGTGAAGTCATGGTTGATGAAGTACTTTGAGATGACTCATTTTGACTTGTTATATTTTTTTATTGGTCTTCATATTTGACATGTTGATATAATTTTTTGTTAATCATTCCAAGTATGCTCAAGACATGCTTCATCACTTCAACATGGAAGAATATAAGTCCACACTAACTCTTATTCAGTCTAGAGTTGCAATTTATGCCAGGTGTTCTTCTCCTTCGATTGATGGTACACTACAAGAAACTAGTGGGAAGTATTCTATACTTGACTCATATTCATCCTAATCTCTCTTTTTCTATGAATCTTATGTCACATTTTTTCTAAAACCCCCATGATATCCATTTGAAATCTATAAAGTGAATTATATAGTATCTTCATGATACTACTCATAATGAGATTGAGTATAGGTTAGAAGGAAAAGCCTCAATTTTTATTTACACTATTGGTGGAAAAATCATTGTTGTAGGTTACACAGATATAGATTAGGTAGGGGATCCATACAATAATAAGTTGACTGTAGGATAAATATATCATCTTGGAGAAGGTCTCATGATTTGGTCTTGTAATAAAAAAATGCTATTGTTTTATCCTCTATGAAAGCTAAGCATAGTGGCATTATTGTTGTTGACTGTAAGTTAGTTTAGATTCAATGCATGCTTTTTGAATTTAGATTTATAGACCTAACCCTCAATGATTTGGTGTGATAATCAAAGTTCTATCTACATATTTCACAACCCAGTGGGGAACCAGTGCATAGAGTTTATTGAGATTCATATGCATCATATCTGACAATTGATACAAGATAAGGTTATTAATCTTAGTATTGTTAGACAGTTGATTAGGTTGTAAACATATCTACAAATCCTTTACTTGAGGATTGATTTTTTTAGTGCAGGAAACTTTTGGAATGGAAGAAAGATGTCACCAATGAGGGATAGTTCAGTTATTCCTCCGTCCTTCCATTTACAAAAGTACATATTAAGGGGGGATGTTAATGTATTTAATAACACATACATGTTTTTATGGTTTATGATGCAGTTGCAATATATTTATGGATAACTATTGGTGGGTGCACACTTATCCATAACCTATTATTAGAGAAGATTATTAATCAAGTATTATTTTAATTAACTTCTCTTAAAAATATTTAAGTATTATATCTAATAAGGATTGTTCTATAAGTAACTACTCTTCAAATCCCTATTGTTAACCCTAGCCTCTTTTCATATTTATATAAGAGTGTAGAGGGCTAGTGGGTGAGGAACACCATGAATGAGAGTGATTATTTGTAATACTATAAAATATAGGCCATATATTTAATATAAAGAGGTGGTCATGCTACTTGTGATAAATGTGTGTATTGTCCTGCTTTAAGATTTCATTAGATTTATATATTACATGTATTATGTATATTTGTCTTATGATAACTATAGTGATTCTAGAACTATTCCAACAATTTAATAGCAAATGCTTTTTATGTAGTTTAAACACTAAGGAGACATTCTTGAATGAACCAATGGGCTAAGGAAAATTATTTGACAAAGGTGCCTACAACTGTTAGACAACAAAGGCCTAAATAAACATTTAAGCACAAAATACATGAGAAGACAACCATACATCACCCAAGATGTAAATCTAGGTGTAATCCTATTGTACATAAACAACCATGCCAATGCCAAGTGATCATGGGGCATACTAGAACAAATTAAAGAATGAACTATTGAGGAATGACTTATAAAAGAGGGAAAGGGGTTGTATGTTTTTCAATTTCACTTGTATTTCCTTATCAATTCATTTGCATTTTTTATTGTTTTATTTTTTTTGAGAATATTTTTCTTTTATAATCTCTTTAATGATCCCAATGAATTATATCTGAAGACAAAAATACATAGACATACTTAGACCTTTTGTTGTACTCCTCAATCTATACCCCATGATGGAAGTTTATTCAAATTCATTTAAAGAAATTGATCTTGTTGTAATAGGGGAAAAATGGGTTGTCCTCATTTGATGTGTTGGTGTGTGTCTGAAGCAAAGTTTAACACATAAAGAGCCAAACTACCTCAACTTATCTTTACCACCAAGGCATACAAAAACTAAACCTTGGGAGGGCACATATGAGACAATATTAAACCACCTCCCTAAGTTATCAAACTAATCCACAAGTGGAAGTGCATCTAGCCACAAGGGTCAAATGATGACAACAAAGGGAAATGATAGGAAATAGTGAATCAAGAAAGCATTTCACCTTATGTCTCCATTCAATTAAATTTGAATCCTTAATGTCATTGACACCTATGCAACACTAAATGAAAGGTTGATAACGAGTGATAAATGTAAAAGTGAATGTAAGGTAAGATAAATGTAATAGAACTTTAGGTATTTAGTTTACAAGATTGTAAAGCTTTAAGCCCTCAAACGTGTATGATCATAAGGTGCTATTGCCAAAATCCTTAGTAATTTGAAAAGTTCCATGATAATTAAGGTTAAACTTATGTACCTCCATAGGTTTATTTTGATTTAGTTACATCTAGTCCATGCACTAAACCACCAAAAACTAGGGGACAAAGGAGGGTTTTCTTACTATACTTTAAAAAATGTATAGCCCCATAGGCTTTGGAAAATTTTAAGGATTTAAGGTGTTTCTTGTCTAATGTATTAAGCTAAAAATAATGGAAATTACTATATTTGTACTCATTCTAAGATTATTTATAAGGGAATCCACAACAAAGTGGGTTCTACTTCTAAATGGAATATTTATTTAGTGTCACAAACTAAGGAAAATGGGGTTTCCCTCATAGATGTGTTGTGCTAGTCCTATAGGTATAAAGAACTAGGAATAGATTTAGAAGCCAACCTCTTTTGTTATCCTTTGTTGTTTTAATAAAAAAAGACTTGATGGTTTTGTTGGAAACTTCACCCTCTCCATTGAACTGATGATAATAAAGAATAAAATCTTTTTTGGGAATAAAATCCACTACAAAGTGCTCACACAAGTTTTTTTTGAATTTTACACCATTATTAGTAATGATGCGCTCAGGGATACTAGATATGAGAACGATTAGGGTCATAACCCATTTTTCAAAATTTTGACGCAAAACCATTATTTTAATAAATAAATTATATTTTGAAGTATGTTTATATTATGTATATGTTATATATGGATAAATGATATTATTTAACATGAATAATATTTTATTTTGATTATGTTGATTAAATGCATAAGTTTTAGTATTTATTGTATCTAGATATATTTTGACATATTGTTTAGATGTAACAGATTTAACATTGATTATATCTTGGTTAAATTTGATTTAATTATTCATATTATGTTTTTGAATTGGACTTACTACTTGCTAGCATTTGAGGTGGATGCAAGATAGTTTTTTGCCCCTCAAAGTGGCAAGATATAGAGGGAGAGTATCATTAAGGAGAGGGTAAACATATATAAGATATTAATCTTTGGGAGAAATGAAGAGTTTCAAACTCACATACCAATTTTGTATTTTTTTACTTTTGTTCTTTGTTACATGCTTAGAGAATTCAAATTCTATGCTCAAATCTTTGTGTGGGTATTACTAGTCATATTTTTGTCTTATTGTTGTATAGTCACACATGATCTACTTCCTCATATGCTTGCTTTGCATTATATAGATTGTTTTAGTGTCAAACATGTTGGATTATTATTCAAAATTAATTTATGATTGGCTAACATGATCTTAATCACTTTAATTTTGAATGGTTTATTTGGTGAACTGATAGTTTATGTTATGTTTACATTGTTAAGAGTATTTATGGTCAAGATATATCTTTGGCCATTAGGATACATGATTTGAAATGCACCCAAAAACCAACATATTTTTTTTTTGTGTGTTTCCCCATATAACTTGTCACAATAATATGTTCACAATAAAAAAAAATATAAATTATTTAGATTATGTTTCATTTTAGTGATGATATTTCACATTAAACCTCAAGGTTCATATCTTGAATAGGCCATTAGTTTGCCCTTATAATTTCACTAGGTTATGCTTAACATATATGTCATGTACGTTTATTATAAATGTTAAAATCTTATTATGACCTTAATGATTAAGTTCTTGGACCTAAGGATTAGTTCCTTTATTCATGTAAAATTGATATAAGTTTAATTTACCTTTCAGAACATAAAATCCAATCTCAATTTATTTCTTTCTTAATTTAAGGTTTGCATTTCCCTTCAAGTTATTTCCATTTGTCCATCCTTAAGTGAAATTAGACCTTCAAAGTCCTTGTAATAATTTCAATAGATTAATTCATTCAAGACCTAAGCATTTAAGGTTTCCTATGTTGTTTTCCCATTTAACTCTTTCTCTTAATTTTCTCAATTACAATTTTCTTTACCAACAAGATTTATCAATGCAATACAAAGGATACAACAATTTAGAATATTTCATGTAAGCCCATGATAATCTATTTATACTAAGCTTTGTTCCAACATCTTATAATAAATTAAAGAATGATTAATAAAATCTTTTTCAATTGATATAATTTCATAAGTGTATAATATCTCTATTGTAAGTCATGTTATTTAAATAACATTATAAGAAAAATAAAACCATTCTCATTTCCTACTAATTTAATAAAACATAGAATTCTAATTTACAAATACAATCTAGAAGTAACATAGACTACAATGTTCTCCATGATATGTTCACATTCATTATTAAACCATTCCTTTATGGTAAATTATCTTAATAACTAACATGGTTTACAATAGAATAATCAATGCTACTATTAATTGAAAAATATCACAAATTTTCACCCAATACAACAAACATCAATATATCACTGGAATGTAATCATTTCATTATGAGATAAGTAATCTAAAAAAATTACTTAATAACCTTGGTCATGATGTTTCTCTCACAATCCTTATGTTATTAAATGAACATTGGTTCCATCACAAAGGATTGGTTGTTATACAATATAATAATTAGCTATGTTATAAAGGTTCATTCCAAAAGCTTTTACATCACTAGTTTCACTTGAAATAATCATAATGAGCTCAATAATTACTACTAATAGATAAACATTAGTAATATTTCCAAATGATTATCATTATAACAGCATCCAAAAATCAAACATATGCATAAATCGTGCTAGTTTCCTAGTCCTTGACTGAATCAAGTCATAATGAGGAGTGGGTTAGATGAGCCTATCTATTGTTTTTATGTTCCAGCCCATCCATTTATCTTGGCTTAGTGAGACCATGATGAGGTATAATTCCAAGTCACTGGTTTAGGGCTGACAAAAAAAAAACAAGGTTTCCAACAACCATACATATGACATGTAATTCAAGGTCCAAATAAAGTGTCACACTCAATAGTCTAAACTTACATTAAAGGTGCTCTAAAGTATATTTAATTTCAATGCTTAAATATACCACAAATAATTAATATTACAAGTCAATCAAAAGAAATACATGATTTTCTCATGATAAATTACAAATAGTTTGTGTGTTAGTCCTTGACAAGCATACATGAGCCACTCAAAACTTTCACATGAGTCCCTCATGTATCATTACCAAAAATTGGAATTCAAGAATCATTCATACATCACACGAGTCTATCATTTTTTATTTATTATTCCTTCATGAGTTTAAGTATGACTCACTCTTACAATTACAAGAGACACTTGAGTAATTTAATAAAACATTATAACTTCATACATATTCCATCATACCATCTTAAACTAGAAACAAGGTACAAAAAATTATAGGTATCTCACTTAAATGTAGAGGATGAATCAATATTTAAGATAACACCATTTTTAGGTGTTAAAAATGTATTAAACAATCCCAATACACAATGGATACGATCAATATTACAATAGGTTCAGGGATTGAATGTAAGGTCATAAAAAGGTAAACAATCATATTTTTAAAGAACAAAAATTATCCTTAGAATTAATCTATCAAAATTAATATCTCATACAATAATTACACACATTAATATCCACATAAACAATGTCATGCTATAACTAAGACTATATTTAATGTTGAGTCCTTTTTATAAATATATTGTATCAACTCAAGAGTGATCAAAATACAACCAATTTTTTTTCAATATCCACACTTTATCACCACCAATCCATAACACAACTCAATGAACATTTAATATATATTATACAATAATACAACATGATTTTAATAGGCAATGTAGTCACTCATTTATTTCCATAGAACACAATCGAACTAAAGGTAACACTTAACTTATCATTTACTTATGTTGACATATTAATTATTTAGTAAATAAACAATGTTATACATGGTTATCATAACCATTTTCCTCATGTTTAAAAACCTATTATAGAAAAGCTACCTTGGTTCCATTTTATAAACCATTCAAATCTACAAAGCACATCCATCTTGTAGACCTATGTGTGTGTGTGTTCACATACATGTTTCATAAATATAAATAATTTTCTCAGACCTAATTGTCTATAACCATTCATTTTATAAGTAAAAATTATATTTACTCATCTCAACATAATAGTGATTAATTAAACCATTCCAAACATGGTTTTAGCAACTGACTTATCAAGGAATTCACTTATCCATACTTACATGATTTTATAATTTAAAAGTTCTAGTAATCTTTACAATAGGTTAAGTCATTCAATACCTAAGTCTTTAAGGTTCCTATGGTGTTTTCACATTTAACTCTTTCTCTTAAGTTTCTCTATTATGTTTTTCTTTACCAACAAGAGGCACCATTGAAATAATTTAGAGACAACAACGAAGAAGATTTCATGTAAGTGTAGACACATAATTTTGGTAAAAGTTATGTAGTTATAGTGATTTTATTATGCTTTAGTTGATTTGAATAATTAGATTACGTTAGATTGTTATTGGTGTGTTTTCAGTCACATTGGATCCTTCATAATATTTTATTATCATAATTTTCTCATGAACACTTTCAATTCTATTATTTGTTTTTCTTGGGATATTAAAAATCACTCTTATAAATTAATTAGTCTTTGTTTCTTGATATGTTGGTCACCTTGATCAAATTTGTACGATCTGACAATGATAATAATTTTTGTTGTGCAATACAATTCTAATCACATCAGTTGTGGATCCTTTGTGCCATATTTTTAAAACCCCTTCATCCTAACTCTTTTATTTTGTATTAGGTGTTGTTGAATTAAGATTGGACACATATGCTTTGTGAGTTATCCCATGAGTTAATTATAATTATCCCGCATACATGGGAAATAATAGTTGTCTTTTTTTTAAATTAGTTTTAGTAGAGATTATAGGCAAGATGAAAAGATAACAATCAAATATATTTGTATTGATCATTACCTTAAATATATTTCCCTCTCAAAGAGGCCTAGAATATGTTGTAATCAGATTATGTGATCTCGGTATTTTTTTTAATTATCACATTTCATATTATATGTTTCTATTGTTTGGATGAATTGTTAAAATAAATTTATTATGATCTAGAATCTATAGACACCTAAATTTGGCATAAAACCATTATTCCCAATTTGAATTATTTAGAAAACTTGTAAATTTTAACTCATTTTTAGGATGGCCATATATACATGGTCAAATAAACCTTAAAAATATCCCAATATTGTGTATAAGGTATATGTTAGTACATATGAACCACTTATCACATGTTATCTAGTCCTCCTTTGATAACTGAGCACTACCTGTCTCCAAGACAAACCCATAAATATATAGCCCCATTCAAAATATCCCCCCTATTCATGCATATTAATTAGGTATGAATTATGTATTTTAGTTATGTATGGTTAGATATACTTAATTTATAATTGTGTATTCCTATGTTGAGTAACAACTAGAATTATGGTAAACATAAATGGTGAACCTGATATTAATTAAAAAGTTGATCTTCTAATGTAGTCTCAGATACAAAGAATAGTTAAGGTACATGATACATATTTATTTAGGGGGCACATATGACCTACATATGTTTTTTATAATATAATTGACATTACATATTCTTAACTTTAGTCTCTAGAATTTCATAATAAGATTGACATATGATGGCTATCATTATTCTATATGGATTTCTTTTATTATTTTACATCTTGGGGAGGAAGGATGTCTTCTCCAAGCACATCAATATATTTAACAATGAATTCAAATTATATTTGGTGTTGTCATGTAGTTTGCTTTATCATATGTCATGAAATCTCAATTTTACATAACCATTTTGGACTTATATTGTGTAATTGTCTTGCACTATTAGATAGATCATTATACCTAGTACAATATGTATACACTTTATCATGTTATTAACATGATTAACGATTACAAAACTCATATTTTTCCCATGAAATGTAGAAAATTAAAAAAAAAACACTAGGAAATTTAAAAAATTCAAGAACATTGGCAAAATTTTAAAAATTCAAAAACATTGGACAATTTTCAAAAATTCAAAAATATCATTTTATATATGTCACATATTTACCTATTCTAAATATACTCATTTTTTATCAATATTTTTTGTGGATTGAGTGTTATGCAGGTTCACAACTTACATTATTTCACATGGTGCTTCCACATCTAGGATAGGCCAATTTCATAGACAACATGTCTTAACATTGGAGGAATTTATATTTTAGATGATTATTTCATAGTGATATCTATCATTTCTTGTATTTTATCACATTGAGCTAGTTAAATTGGTTACTACATTTATCGCTAATATCTTTTTTATTAGATATGGGTAAATAATGCTTTTGAAACTGAATCTATGAACTAGACAAAGAGAGAGTTTTGATCATAAGACCCATAACCATTACAATGTAGCAAATATATTTTTTAATTTAAAATAGGACCCACAACCTATACAACAAAACAAAATGGAGCAACTAGATGGAACTAGAAAAATTCTCTTCCAACCACAACTAGAACTAGTTAAAAAATAGTCAGTAGAGAACAACCCAATAAACCAACCTGAGAAAAATAACTATAGTGAAGTAGATGCAAATCATCATAGAGACAACAATTGTTTAAACATCACTATTGATATTAGGTTTCTAGGTACTATTAGGGTCAAGCCTAAGGTGTCCTATTGTGAAGCGTAGACCAAACCTCAATAGAATGTTTCTAACTAAGGATTGGTTTACCCAACTAAAAATCAAGGTGAAACACTCTTGAAATAGGTCCACTTCATTCTGGACTGAACTAAAAACATACCCAATACACCCACAAAACCTCCATAGGATATCCAAGTCATATTAGATTCCCCAACTTGGAGACTAGTTTAGCTTCCTACATCCCTAAAAATAACTTTGGCAAGGATGTCTCACCCTATAAGTATTTTCCATCATTGAGTTTTTTGGGAGATCTTTGCATTTGTGGAATCGGTCTTGAAACTAGGCTTTGAAGTGAATGCATGTTGGAGTGGGATCTTGAGGTCCATTTTGTAAATAAATACCAAGAATGAGACTATTAGATTTTGAGTAGACAAGAAGAACCATGTAAGACTATTTTTAAACCATGTAGATAGAAGCCTTTTGGAGAAGGGACTCATTACCATAGGGTAAGATAATTTTGAAGCAAGTCCCCTCAACAAAAGATTAAACAAAAATATGGTAGAATAACAACTAACCATTAACATGCCATCAACAAGCATCCCGTGTCCATAGGATAAAGTATTAAAACTTCAACTAAACCAATCACCTGATCCATCATCTAACACAAAAACAAATTGTAGATAAAAAATAAGAAACATCCCTTGGGATTATATGATGTTTCATTAAAAAAGAGTCCTGCAAAAAACCTTGGTATGGATTTGAACTTATATACCCCTAAGGAAGGTATCCTTGAAGAAAAATTAAAAAAATCTCATTAGCATATGTATTTATTAAAAGTTGTGGACTTCTAACAAGAAAGCAGGAAGGGTTTTATTTAGACACCCTTTTAACTAATTCAAGGTCCACTCTAATCTATTTAAGAAGTAGACCAAACCACTGGACCTATGATTTATCATTAAAAATAAGGGCTTTCACATTAAATATCAAGGCTTTACCAAATCTATCATTCTTAATCAGATCAAGGATCCTCCCCTTCCAACCTTTACCAAGCATTGGGATATCAAGACTAGAGATCTCATTCTCCCTACCTGACCAAGAAGTTCTAAAAAGGAAATACCTCAAGTACTCAGCCCTTCTCTAGATTATCTTTAATTAGATTGACACACAATATGAAAGGAGTGTCATCCATTCACCTAGCTCTTTGGATCCTTCATCCTTTCGAACCATAAACTCTACCCAATAAATCCATTACCCCTATAGTCTGAGCTCACACATGGGATAATGCCCAAATATTCCATTTGAAATTAAAGCTTCCCTATCATTCCACTAGACCCTAGAGAATCTTATAATAAGATATGAGCTGAAAATATGTCCCCCAAAAGCTGAATATAATGATTCAGATCATATATAGTGTTATTGACCCACATCCATGCAGGGTCTTTGATTCTAATATGAAGGGATCTGTCTCTCCCATCTAGCAGGTTTGATGTCATCCTTAGAAACATATGATCACCCATAAAAGTTGAATCAATAAACCATGAAACCAAAAAACTTGATACATCAAACATAAAGTCAATACAAGCCAAACATAGTAATCTATCACAAGGATCAAGACTAGATCTAGATGAAAGAGCAAATGAAAATTCAAAACCGTGCAGGCAAGAAAGGGAAAAAGAAAATATGCGGGAGTCAACTCTCATGTTATTTGATTGATAATACCTTATACATCTCTTATCCCATGGATTTTCACATTGAAGTTGTTACATTTTTATTTTTACTAATTATACATAAATGTTTGCTTGTGTGTGCATCCTTATCTTAGATGATCTTCTCATCATCTATTTTTTTGAATTGTGTTTTGAGATGAGTCATTAAATCAATATTAGTCACTAATTTTTTGTGGTCTTTGATTAGTGCCTACATTGCTATGGTGTTTACCTTGTATATATGGGGGCATATTTATTGTTTATATTCTAATTATTTAATTTGGGCCCAACTTTGGGGAGTAATTATTGTATGGGTATATTAGTTTATTCCATTGAAAAATTAGTATTTTCATGACACATTGTATCATGATTGGATGCTAATTCAAAAATTAAAAATACAAAAAAAATCAATAAATTCAAAATATCAAATTCAAGTTTAAGCTTTCCATATATATATATAATAACACGCTCATTTTTTTCTAACATACAAGGGCTAGTTTTCAAATTACATATATTTTGGATAATAACCTGTAATGGATAAACTATTTTTATTTTATATGGGTTTTTTAATGTGTTCTTTTGAGATGAATGATTACAATGAGACGTATTCATTCCTCATATCAAAAGAGGGTATTATAAAGGCAATGTTAAAATTCAAGATGATTTCACTATGATCAAAGATGAGATAAATTATCTACTGCCTTAATAAATAAGTAGATGGTGTTGGTGACTCTTTGAAAATTGTCTTCACTATGTTTCAAGCATTTTAAAAAAGTCTGAGGTGTATGTGTTGGACCTAGTGACTCTCATGAGAAAGTGTTTGGATACATTTTCAACACCTATCGAAATTATAGTGATGGTTAAATTATGGTGGCACTGAGGGAAATACCAAATAGCTTTATTATTTCTTATGCTTCCTTTTACTTCTAATTTTAAATGTTAATTTTCAAAATTCAAATTTTCAAATTTCAAAAATTTCAAATAATCACACGTATATCCTAAGCAATTCCACTACCTGTAGTAATTGACACATGTTTTAGATACACCAATTAATCAAGTGTGGATGGAAAATTAGTAAGAAAAATGTCAAATTTCATTATTCCATAGATAAGAAATAGGTGCATGTCTCAAATTATTTACATGTATACTTTGACACACACATGCATTTACTCACATCAAAATAGGGACATTATGTAGACACCCAAATTTGTTACCAAACCCTTATTTCTATGTTTTATTCCTAATTTTACTTATTTAGAAAACTTGTAAATTTTAATCCATTTATAAGGTGGAACTAAATCCACACAAGTCTCTATTTTGTCCAATAAGACTAAAAAGAATCCTAATACTTATCCAAAAGGCATGTGTTAACATAATTAAACTAATTATCAATTTTTATATATCCATACCTTAATAATTGATAATTACATGTATCCTAAAAAATACATAGCTACACGGGAATTTCTAGTGCCCTTTTGGGTTTGTCCCTTTTTGTTTCTTGGGTTCTTTTACCCATTGTCCTTTAATTTACACCTTAGCCCTTCCCATATGCATTTTTAGAAGTTTATTAATATGCATGTGTCTTCTTGGATCATCCTATAAATACAAGGCCTTGCCAAAACAATCTAGAAAGGGAGAAGAAGATTGAAGAAGAAAGTAAATAAAGAGAGAGAGAGAGAGAGTATTTATCACCCAAGGGTTTATCCTGGAGCCAAGATTCTCCATTCAAGGGATGCTTCAAAATATTTCACACTTCTCTTATTCATCTTGGTCTCTCTACATAATCCCTTTTTCCAAAGGAAGATAATTAATATATAATGGTTACATTGATCACTTCTAGGGAATATTATGTTTAAATCTTTGCTCGAGCTATTTCATCTACACAACACAGAACTACATGGAGGTCTGATTCTGCATGTGTAGGATACATAGTTACAATGCTACTTTAGTAATTTTCATGTCTCCATTATTTTTATTTTGTTTTATAGTGTGAAAGATAAGTAAAAGTGATGATTCAATCATAAATATATTTTATGCCACATTGGTGAAGTGAGTGAAAATTTAGAATTAGGAAATTGTAATACAAACACACAAAAAATAGATTGTGAAACCTTACAAAGACAAGCCCAATAAAATAAAGACATGATCAACTACATAGAAGTGGGATAGAAGTGACATGTTTATTTTGGTTAGGCATGTACATAATAGGATCATAAAATATGGGCTCATATTAGAGCATAGTATAGGTCCATGAATTTAGGATCAGGTCAAATAATCAACATAGTCAAAATAATTTTTCAAATTCATAGAATAATCAAGGTGCATGTGTTTCTTAACCTTTTTATCGCTTCATTGCATTTATTTAGCTTATGATTTCAATACTTGGGAATGTTTCTGTATTTATCCAAATTAAATAGGTTTAAAGTAGGTATTTCATTTATGTATTCTAGATCTCATTAAATTTTAATTGTTTATTCCTATTTTAAGTAAAAACCAAAACTAGAGTAAATAGTATCCGAACACTTCCATGGTGATTTTCAAACAATACCATCATGGCTTATAGTGGATTACAAGTATTGTCCACCATATGCTCTCACCTTGCCCTATTAGGATCTTGGTCATTTGAAAGTGGTAACAGAAGTAGGGTCACAAAACATTTTTTACCATTTTTTTGGTCAATGGTTTATTTGTATATTGTACTATAAACACTATGCTAGGTTATTTCAAATATCCTCATAAAGCTATGAATTTTGGCTAAGCATGTAAAATCTGGGGTGAAGTGATATGGGGCTTAACCCATTTTCATAGGCTTTAGGACAAAAAATTTAGAGAACCTCAATCTACCATATACCTTCATATATATCAAAAGATCCCATATATTTTATTCAAAACCTAACCATGGACATCCTTCAACCATTTGTGACATTGGTGTATTGGTACATAGTTAGACCTAGGAATTTACTCATAGCATACCTCAAAGATATAATAATGGATACAAGATAGTTTAATCCTTTGTAGTTATAGATTTGAAACATTAATATGCAATATTTATGAATGGGATCAATATATCTATGATCCCACAAACTAGACATACCCTATGGAAAATTTTCAATGTTATAACCCTAACTATGATAAACTCAAGAATCATTGGAGTGGGAGGAATCCACCACCAAAATATTTTTTGAATGTCACTTAAAAAAGATAGAGGTGTCCAAATTTTCCATGTCGTTTCTCTTGAAAATAAAACAAAATATCACAATTTTGAGAAAATTTCAGCCCATATGGTAGATAGTAAAAAATAATCTACATTTTTTTCCATTAGGGCACCTATACCATTGCAAACCTCTCCTTGAGATGATATATTTGATATATAACTTTAGTAAACCTTCTTTTAGACTTTAGTATCATAAAAATGGTGGACAAAATCATCCAAGGACCTAGAAAAGCTTATTGCAGAAGTCATCAGCCTCAAAGAAGAGTTGGAATCCAAAATAGTCAGTTTTAATACCAAGTATGATGCCTTGTATACTATATTATACCACGTGAGTAAGCAAGATCAATGTAACCATTCCAAACACTGGGTATATTCTGTAAAGGTGATACACTACAACCCCAAAGTAGATTTTATATAATTTGATGAAGATGGTCCCACCACTTAGTTATACACAACACAATAGTGCTTTTTATTACACCTCATGCCTAATGAGGATAAGACATACATAAAATCATTTTACCTGGAGTGGGAATCCATACAATGGTACCACTAGTATGAAAAATCTCATGAAAATCTCACTTGGGAGGCTTTTCATAAACACCTCCTAGTTTTATTTGGTCTCAATGAATATGAGGATTTCATAAGAGCCCACACAATACTTTGAAAAAATGGTTCTATTTGTGAAAACCAAACTCAATAGGAGAAGTTGGATAATAAAACATAAGTGTTGACAACTGATATTTCTAAAAGTTGTTTCATAAGTAGACTAAAAAATAAAATTAGGGTGTAAGTCAAAATGTTCAATCCGAATGATATGATGGGAGTTATTGGGTTGTATAAGCTATTGGAAAACAAATTTACCACTCGATGACATATCTATAAAGCATCCCCACTAAAAAAATTGTTTTCAACTCATGCACTAATAACTCCAAACCCTATTTGTTGGTGAAAAATTTAAGGTTTGAGAATTCTTCTAAAAATCTAATATCTGTTAAAGAAGAAGAGGGCTCTGATAAAGAGCCCAAGGTTCTATCTAAAGAGAATGTTTTTGGTTTTCATGAGGATAATGGGGATGTGCTAAATTATTCTCTCAAGGTGGATTCAGATGAAACCTTTGAAAACATGCATGTTAGTCATTCTCTAGAGGGGTTTTTAAAAATGGATACTTTGACTTGGGATTGAGATCGCAAAGCAGTATTGTCTAGTTTTGGGGATTATGTACCTTATTCTAAGTTTTTTAATCTAGGATCATTTTGACTCTATTAAAAAGGAAGTTTTCAAATCTACAGGTAAATTATCTAAAAATTATTTAATTAGATTTGTTAAAGGAATTTTTTTGGAAAGGGTTTAAGTTTTTAAACTAGATTAAGAAAAATGGGTCAAGAGTGAATCTTTCTACTCTAAAAAATATTCTAAAGATTTTTTTCAAATTTTTTTCATTAAAATTGAACTTAGATATTTGGTGCTTTAACTTAGGAGTTCGCATTTGTCTTCTTGTAAAATTAAATCTTGCAAATAGGAAGAGAATTTTATGTATAAGTGGTAGAAATAGGGGAAGAAATATTGGATAAGGTCATATGACTTTCCATGTTTTTATAAAAAAATTGAAAGATTTAAAATATGTAAGGATTTAAATTTGAAGGTTTTGATAAGGTTATATTAGGTAGTTTTTGTTGGGTTGACTCTAGATCTCCATGATGTTTTTCTAAGAGGTATGTTAAAATGAATATTAAAATATCTTTTTGGATCTAATTCCTTCATTTATATCTTTGGAAGAATATAGGAAAATATTTCATTAGAATATTGACCTTGAACATTTTGTGTCTAAGAGGTGTTTTCTACATTCTTCTAATTTTCATCTGTAAAATTTTGTGAAGGCTTTGTTCAAGTGTGGAAGAAAAAGGAAAAATAGTTTTTTCTCTCGGAGGATATGCACAAAAGCAAGGTTTCAAGACTTTCGAAGGTTCATTTTTCACATTCATTAGGGAGGGATAAAATATTCAAGGGGGACCTAAGGTTTGGTTCTAACTTTTTGATCCAGGATTAGGGATTTTAGGTTTTATTATCACTTCTTTAGTATCTTTGAATAATTTGAATATTTAGAAGTTAGCTCTGCCTACCTTAAATATTGGAAAAATAAATGATTATTTGAGATATTTTGAGTTAGGGGGAATATCTCCTCCTTTTTCATCATAACTCTTGTAAATTTCTGTCCTAAGGATTTATAGGTCCTTGGGAGGGCTTTATGAGTATTTCCTCTTATCTTTTTGGGTTGTTAAGTGTTTACCTAAGAGGTTATTAAGGAGATACTGATTGTGATGATGAGATCATTAGCACATGTTTTTATAAATATTTTTTAAAACTTCTTTATATAGTTTTCTAAGGTACTTACCTTTTATGGGTCTTATTCAAAAATTGGGTTTTTTTGAAGGTTTTTTAGTGTTTTTAGTAACAAAAGGGTTTTATTTCCTAACCTCAATACTGAATCTTTGTGTAGTTTATTCTTTGGCAGGCCCTTTAATATTATTTGAACCTGAAAACCATGATATCTTCACTTCTAACTCAAATTATTCTAAGGATTTTCATCAAGCTGGATGGTTGTGATTTTTATTAGGGTTTTCCAATCATGATGATCATGTTGCGACATAATTTCTTCAAGGTTGAAAATAGGTGTTCTTACCATTAGAGGTTTGTATTTTTTAGTTGCAGAAAAAACTTTATCAAAATTTATGGGTCTACCACTAAATGGGGAATGATGGTACATTGTGAACCATAGTGGTTATCATTGTAAAAAATATTTCCTATTTGTAGAGGAAAAAGTTATAGACATAGGTAAGGGTATATTTCAGCCTTTGCTCCTAGGTTTTTGGTCAGAAATAGCTCTTTCTATCTAGAAATACATTATGTGTGAAACATAATTTTATGTTCTTTTATCTTATCATTTCAAGCTAATTTCTCACTTAAGTCATAAGAAGTTGGTTAATCTTCCCTTATTTATTTATAAATTATTGGACCAAATGATGATTGAATTTTAAAATGCAAAGGAAAAATCTATGGCTCGTTAAGATCTGATGAAACTCATTATCATGGATGCAATCCAAACTATCTATCCTGCTTGTTCATGGGATTTTTTTACTCTAATTATTTTTTGGTTTTGAGCAATAGAGGTAATTTTTGGAAAATAAAAATAAAGTTGATCTTACTATCATCTTCCTCTTCTTATCATATTTTATTTTCTTCTTCCTATAAGATTAAAAATAAAGGTAAGAGGGAGTGTTGTCATTCTACTAGGCTATAGAATAAGATAATTTTGGGGGAAAATGGAATTGAGGAGGGGTTTCAGGTAGGTCCTTTTGAATTGGTGTCAAATCTTGTATTAATATTGAAGATTATTATAATTGTATTCCTCTACATGATCTTGCTAAGGAAGGTTTTTCTATACTAGTAATTGATGTCCCAGAGGAGGACTATTTTAAGACGTCAAGATTTGAGGAGGGGATTTTAGAGGGAAATCAAGATTTGAATTGGGATTTACAATAGATAAAGGATAAAGGATAAAATTTTCATTCTTAAGGAAAAGATTAAATCTTTGACTTTATCTCATAATGACTTAATTATTGAGAACTTTACTATCATGGATAATCATACTTCTTCCCTTGGGATATTTAAACTATTTTGATTTGATGAATCAACTCAAACAAATGTCACAAAATTCATTCTAAAGGAAGCCTTATAATAAAAATTCAATTCTCTATAACAAGAAGGAAAATTTGTGGGTCAACTCAAAAGGAAAATTCAATGTATTTTTCATAAGGGGAAAAAGACGAGGGAGGAATTTGATTCCAACCTATAAGTTTTTAAAGATAATTTACAAGCAAAAGAAACTTTGATTTCAAAATTTCAACAAAAAAGATTCAGATTAGGGAATTGGATGCAGATCTTTATTCTTATAGACCCCTCTAAGGGTATGTTTATTTTTAAGGATAACTAGATTAAATAACTAATTGAGACAATAGTCTCTGTATAGGCATAATATTTTCAAACTTTTATCAATTATTGATGTTCCTTTTCTTGTAGGAACCTGTCGAGTCTCAATCTCTCTGAGTGCATGCCTTAAGGGGTGCACCAAAAAAGGGTGGGCAGACCATTGGTGCTTCATAGGATTGTTGTCCCTTTTTCCACTTGTTATCCACATACTTGTCTCTTCAAAACCATTCCCCTAAGCTTTTCCTCCTATTTTACACACTCCTATAGTATTTTACCACCTTAATTATCCCTTTCACTAACCTAAACCCCTTTTTCATATTTTTCATTATTATATTGGCCACATCGACCTTGTACTCTTATTGACAAAACTTATTTGGGTCTAGATCGGCCCCTGATCAACCTAGTTCGTGACCTAGTTAGTTTTTATCAATTATGATACTAGGTCGACCAAGTTGACCTTGTTGGCCTAAAATTTTAGAAGGATTTAGGGTTAGATCTATCTATATAGACATAATCATTTGACCATTTCTAATAGAAGATAAGAAGTAAGAAATATTTCACATCTGATTATCCATGATTCTAGTTGAGGAATAATCTTGGGGTTTCATACTTTCTTTGGAGATATATATCTTATCTTGTGGAAAAGTCTTTGGATGCATTGATAGGTTATGTAGCTAATATATAATTTATCCTTGTCATCCTTACATACCATAACAACCTCTTACGAAGCACCTTGGCCAAGGGAAAGATTAAGGATCAATGGGTTCATCTTCAAAGGTAAGTATTCTTAAATTTGTTCCTCCTTTGTAAAAGTAGATAGATATGCATTTGTACTTATCTTTTATGCATTAGGATTTTATATACATTAATATGACTATATGGCTCCTATGAATTTTTACTTTTAGTGTTTATTACCCCCACTTTGTGCCACAATCTTTGGTGAGCACTAGATTATATTTTTCTTTACTTGTTATGAGTTTAGTGAATATAAAAACATAGGACCTAGTTAGGGTTATTGAATATATTTGATTGAATAGAGGCTTTGAAACCCTCCGTAGTGATATTATTGTGGTAAGAGATCTCTTAATTAGGTCTAGAATATCCATATTGATCATGACCTCGATTATCTAATGTATCCCTAATCAGAAGTGTAAGTAAGATATATCTTCTCTAAACTAGGATTGATTTGTAGATCTGTTATATTTACCATTGTATACATTTTAGTGAACCTGATATGAATCTAACCCTTGTAGGTTTTTTTCTATGCTTTTCAATTTTATCATTTCATTATTTTTCTAAAGTTACGATACTAGTTCAACCAGGTTGGTATAGTTATAACTTCTATGTACATGTTTAATACACAGTCACATCAAAACAACTTTATTCTTTTTGTGTAGGTCTTCATCAAATATAAGTTACTATATCAAACAAGTTGACACATTATTCTTATTCAGTTACAGAATAATAAACTATATTTAATAGGTCAACTTATTCTTATAATCAACATCTAGATAATAAACTAAGTTGACCAAGTCGACTTAGTCATCTTAATAGGCTTTAGCAAATAGGGTTTCAGAAAACTAGGTTGACCCAATTGACTTAGTTGGCAAAACTTGCAAGTGACATTCAGGGCACTTCAACATAAAATTTACAATTCTAAGCATCTTCCAACCCACTAAGGTTCCTTTCTTTCTCTCTCTTTTAATTCACTATTTCATTATAGTTCTATTTTGTACAAGTTTGTAGTCTTTAAAACTATAATCTTAAAACAAACTAAGTCAACCTGATCGAATTAGTTATGTAGCCTATCTTCTATATAAAAGATTAAGTTGACCTAGTCAACTTAGTTCTTAAGAAATCTTTTTTCTATAGAACAATAACAACCCACTTGACTCTATTCTATAATGTTTGCATACACTGGCATCTGAACTAACTCTACCATTCTTAAATTAGTAATTAACAAATATATTTTAATAAATAATTCACACTTTCATTTTCAGCTATTTTCATGCTTAGAGTATCTCACATAGTTTAGTTAAGTGTTTTTTTAAATAATATTTAGTTGTACTATTTTTCTCTTTTTCTACACATTAACAAATCATATAAATTTTAAAACACATTTAACATTTGTCTTCCCAAGGCCTAAACCTACTTGGATTTCATCACCAAGAGGGAAGCTAACTTAGTTTTCTATCCAAGTATAAACACATGGTTAATGGTATATATTGAAAAAATACCTGACACCCTTATTTCTATGGGATTGTGAATTGAAGGGGTAGGCCCTAATACCAAGTTAGTATCGTTGCCAACACAAATCCCTTTCAACCTAAATGTCCTGAAACCATCCATAGATTGCTTTCTAGTTCCCTATTTTTAGCCAACTTTCCTATCACACTTAAAATAACACTTTATAATTATCTAAAAACACTCATGATGAACATTTATTTAGCATTTACTTTTCATTTCACTGTTTGTTCTTTGTTCATTGTGTGTTGTATTTCAAAAAATTGCATTGGCTAGCTTTGGTGTAAGGTTTTGTGTTATGTGCCCCAATTGGATCATTCTCATTGCTATAATTATTTGTGTGTTTGTTTTCATTTCTTTCTTTAATCACATTGCAAAATATTTCCTTATTTTTAGCATACTATATTTCTATTCGACATATTCTCTTATAGACTATCTTTTTCCTTAACTGTAGTACCAAGTTGACCTAGTCAACCCAATACTATTTTTTGCCAATTAGGTTACAGTACTAAGTTGACCTAATTGACTCTATATCCTTATCAAAGTATCTTCTTTTTTATCTATAGTAATAATTTGACCTATTCAACTCTATATCTTTATTGGCTCAATCTCATACCCTATTTATAGTACTCAGTCAACCTGATCGACTCTTTACTCTTATCTATCTTTTTGTATCTCTTTTGCTTTTGCATCAGATTTGTCTTCCATAATCTCTCTCCTTCATCATGAACTTACTATTTAAATACAACACTGAGTTAAATTTAATAGATATGATGAGTCTTACCAACCCTAATAGGTTGTCCCATAAGTAGCTTGTGGCTTCTAACTTAGATTAAATTAATGTGCATGTAGCCACTTGCACTACAAGCTATGGGACCCTTCCTCATTCTTATTCACTTCACAATCCTCACTTCTCATTTGAAGATCAACCCAAATTAGAGTATACCTTAGAAATTTTCTTCTTCATCAATGAGTTTCTTCAACATCAGGGAAAATATCCTTATACTATTTAGCATCTCATGATAAGTGGTCAAGTCGAGGAACCCCATTCACCTTCTCCCACATTCTCACATGGATTTGGAGACACTAACTTCTTTATCTCTCAAAATTTTCCCTCTATTTTGGCCCCTTCTCATACCATTACATCTTCCTCTTTGATTTATTCCACCTTCATGCCTAGTATCTCCCCTAACATGGTAGGTTTTACATCTAGTGGGCCTCTTCTAAGACCCACCCTTCTCAATTCTTCCACTAATGCATTGTTTTCTACCCATAGTAACCATGCCTCTAGTGTTAATTATTATCATCCATATACTAGTACATATTTTCCCACATAAGTAAGTCATGCTACTAATGCCTCACTTACCAACAATTCTTCTCAAGCTACTACTAACACCCATAGTGGTACCCAAGTCACTACTACCAATTCCAATGCTTCACACAATCCCAATAATACTAATTAAACCCATCAAATTATAATACAAAATCTTAATCAAATGAATGATTTTCAAGCTAACAATTCAAATCAAATGATGAAAATGCAAAATCATCTTATTCATCTTTAAACCCACCCTCAATAGATTCCATGAGGCATGCATAACCAAAATGTTCCCCCACCTCCTCTTCAGGATTCCCATGGTAATCTTATCCCTCAACCTAGTCTAATTAATTAAATAATCAAGAAAATTCAAAATTAGCCTCATACATCTCAAATTTCTAATATCAACATAGGAGGTATCACCCCTACCATTACTTACAATGGGTCAACCGATCCTACTCTCCACTTAAAAACATTTGGAAATATATATAAAGATTGGGTCAAGTTAAATACCTTTACCGCTACCAATTTATTCTAAAATATTCTCATAGGTGATGATTTAGATTGGTAAAACCAAGTCAAATATCATTCCATCACTAGTTTAGAATATTTAGTTAATGCTCTAGTCTAAAATTTCCAAACTAGTGATCTCCCTAAAAATACCTTGGCCCATTTTAATAATTGTAAGCAATTTGAGACCAAAACCACACAATATTTCATACAATGATGGAAGAACTTGTCTAATAAATGTGAAAATAATATGGCAAATGATAACCTCTTTCATCTATTTACTAATGCTCTTTTTTCCAAATTGGAATATCGTGTCTAGATTCTCTCTCCACGCACTTTGGAGGTAGTTATTGACTAAGTGAAACATCAAGATTTCCTTATGCATCAATTTGATCCATCCCAACCTTCTATGGGTAGTCGCATGTTATTAAAAAATAAGAATCATCATGCTAAAAATGATGGTGTCACCGATTCTTTTGATACCATTCATACTATTCAAGTTATTGTTCCCAACCACAACAATAATCCTCATTTACCTTCTTCAAATAACATCAATGTTCATAAACATTTATCTTTATTAGAATTACAAAAATGTCTCCCAAGGCCTCTTTCATGAGAACTTTATCCCAATCATCCCATGAAATCTTGGTATGATCCCAATAAATTTTATTGTTTTTATGTTAGTTGGGGTCATTCTCATGAAACTTGTAGGCAACTTTGTAATTTGGCTATGGATTTCCTTCTCAGTCCCAATTTTGATCATGATTCTATCATTCATAAATGTCAACAAGCCTATGAAATTTCCTTCAAAGCCCATGAAATACAAACTAAATCTCAAGCTTTGAACTAGGATAATGCTCATTTGGCCATCTATAAAGATCCTCTTCCAAATCACCAAATAACCAAGATAAACCTACCCCTTCTACCAATAATGTTGATAGTCTTATTGACCTGAATCCTAAATAAAATGTAATCAATATGACTAATATGTGAAGGGTGGTTTCTTTCATTGATCCTCATCCCATCCACACCCCTTAATTACCTCACACATTTCATGTTATCCAAGATTCTTCTCCAACTTAATTAACAGAGTTGGGGAAATAATACATTATATCTTATCATGAACCCATTCCAACACCTCCCTTGGATAACACTTATCACACCATTTCTCCAACCTCTTTACCCATCACCAATGATACCCAAATTTATATCAACACTTATTCTCAAATTAAACTTGCATCAACTAACCCATCTTCTCAAGACAATCAATAAACTTGTCCTCCAATTAAACCTCCTATATCTTATCAAAATAAATTCACATGCACTTCATCTCCTCCTTCTAAGAACCTCATTCAACACTATCCACCTCTTTCCAACATTCCTCTTATGGGTTATGATGAATGGTATCCTATCATGGAGTTTACTAATCTCCCATCTCAAATCCCATTTATTAAACCTATGCAGACCTTTCTGCATTATTGTAATCATCTTATGTAATTTTTTTTAAAAATGAACATCCCTCATCCTCACCTAGTAGGATGCGAAGCCACCTTATCTAAATAAGAAGGTAGCATTTTACAATAGTGTGAAGAGATGTTCATACATGTTGATGAAATAGTGGACACTTCTATTTCCATCAAATTCCCCATTGCTTCTATGATCCCCAATGAGATTCTAATTCATGTGGATAGTCCTCCTCTTTTTATTAGCGTCCAAATTGATGATATCCAAGTCAAGTGATCCTTTATTGATGAGGGTTCCATCACTTGTGTTGCCTCTCTTGATTTTATCAAAACCCTTAGATATTTTGAATGTAATCTTAAGTCCACACATATCACATGTCAAGGCTATGACTAAAGGCAAATACTTCCTTTAGGTTGTGTATAACTCCCTATCACCATCCCACCTATTATCATTTGCTTGAATGTGGTGATCTTCAACTTTCCTCTATCCTATAACATTTTTCTTGGTAAGCCATGAACTCATTGTATGAGAATAATTACCTCTTTCACTTTCCAATGTGTCAAATTTCCTCACAATGGAGCTATCTATAGGATTCAAGGTGACACTAATCTTTATAATTTGAAACAATTCCAAGACTATGGTGTATTCAAGATTCCTACCCTTGAACCTTTGCCAAGCGTTCTATTTCATGAATCTCTTTGGTTTAACTTTCCTGTCAATTCCACTCAAAGTTACAATGGTCACCCCAAACTCATTAGGAATATACCCCCTAATCTCTTAGATTTTGATGATGATGAGTCTGACCTGATCAATCCCAAGATTAAAACCTTGGATCTCTCACCTTATCTCATTTCTCAGATTTTCCCTTCTTTACAACCTCATTCCCATCAACGACCTTATGATGATATACCCATTGTCTTAACTAAGACTCATCATTTCATTAATCACACCACATCGGATGACTAGGTTATCCCTACCTATGCCATTGATCTTTATACACCTGATTATGATGATGGATATACCTTAGATGATCAGTTCTTAGAAGGTCTTATTCAGGCTTGAGATGCTAAAATTATTCATTATCATTTCTCTTTACTTCAATCTTAAAAAATATCTTCTAGCATTCTATCCTATATCATTCCTAATTTTAGCATTTTTCCTCTTGATCATAGGGTAGAGATGGTGTGCACACCTCTAGTTTCTAAATAATCTCATAGGAGTATGCTTATGTATCATGCTATGACTAGTCCCTATCACTTTGTCAGTACCAAGACCCATATAGATGACTTATCCCTGAGAATCTTGTAATTATCCTTTAGCCTTGTATGCATCCCACCCCTCCCTTAGTTGAGCCTAGTTTGGATCCTATTCCCACTCCCTCTATAGTTGAGTCTCTTCTTATTTTTGATCCTATCACTCTTTTAGTTGAGCCTTGCCCAATCTCTCCACCATCCCTACCGTCTCTTGGTGATGGTTTTCTCCCTTTACCACAAGTTATTCCTTTGCCCACAAAATGGCCAATCCACCATATTGTGAAATTAATAAAGTTATTGATCATTAGAATAGAGACTATTTATTGTATCAATCTTCCTTGGATTCCATTTCCACTCCTCCTGTGAGTACACCTACCAAGTATACTCACAATCATATTTTTTTCTTCCATAACACAAATAATCATTCATCCACACATTATCATAAGCTACAATAATATATCGATACCTTGTGTCCCACTAGTCCTTAGCCCATAGATAAAGCTATACCTCTCCCAAAAGTGTTACCTAAATATCTTCGCAAATATGAAGAGGTATATTGTCTCTAGCACCAATGTGGTACACATCACACTGATCGATGTTGTATCCTTTAGCAACATCTCAAAGATCACCTCATAACCATTCCTACACCTATTACCCTTTCTCCCATAGGTCATCCTCACAAGAGGGATCCCCATTTTTCCCCTGTTGTCCCTTCTCTACCTACTATTTCTCCACCTATGAGTCCCTCACCCATGGATCCTCCTTCCCTAATGGCACATTCTCCATCGGTAACCCCTTCATCTCCTATAGATTCCATTCCCATGCCTTCTCCTATTAATCCCTTGCATGATAGCCCTCATCAGCATGATCCTTTTTTCATTCCTACATTTTCTACCTAAGAGATTCGATGTGAAGTATTTTCTCAACTTTCCCTAAAGATCGATGAGACTTTGGCTGCAGTTTGATTTCAACTTTATAAAGACTTATCAGATGTTATGGATAATGTGTGTGGATAAATATATCAATACTTATGAACATAATAATGGTTTTCTTACATTTATTTCTTAATTTGGATTGGATGCGTGCTCCAACTTTAAATTTATCTATCTTATATCATTTGACATTATGTCAAATTCTTATCTATCTTACATAGTGATTTTTGTTATTCACTATATATTTCTTATGATATAATTCTTCTTCTTATGCTCTCTTATGGATTCCTTTTCATAATTACATATTCTCTTTTTAAGTTCCTTCTCTATGATTATCTTGTTCATTTTCATGATTTTTTGTTATCTTATTTCTATAAAAATGGATAATTGTTATTGTGATTTGGTTATACAAACCTTGCTCCCTTTAGTCATTCCTCATTTACCATGTGATCAATTAGAAAACAATTCATCTCATTACAATATCCTTTTACCAGTCCACTTTTGGATCTCCCCTTCTTCCCCTTTATTACCTTTTCACAAATTAAGCATACACATGGTTAAAATTTGAGATAACATGTTGACTCATAGTTAAGCCTAAGTATTTTAGTTAGTCAAAACTTTGGATACTTATCTTCCTATATCCTAAGCCTAAATCTCATTTGTGTCTATCAGTTTATCTCTCGTGATTGGTCATTCTAAATATGTATGGAGGAGGAATTTTAAAAGCCATAAAACTTTCAAAAGCCAAATCATTTAACAAAAGGAAATGATCTACAATGAAACATTTAAAATTTTTAGAATTCAAATCACACTAAAAGATGTGATTCTAAGCACATCTCCTTTATTTAATTGAAGCTCAAACTCCATATTTGGCTTCAGGAGAGATCCAAGGTCCATTGGGGTATAGTAGGCTAGTAGATTAAAAAATTCTCATAGTGCTACCTAATTTATCATGTAAGTACCCAATATTTGTAGTAGATCGATGAATATGTAAGGTGTCTTAAGGAATGGGGAACATGTCATGGGAAGGTAGGTCCATTTATTTTTTTTGTTCAAAACTACCAACATGAGTTGATCTTAGTACCACACTTATTTGCCTACATAGCTTTGTGCCTCTAGTGAATAGGTATCCCTTGTATATTAATGGTCACTAATCACTTAGTGTCTTTTTCATCTAATTAGTGTGCCTCATGTCTCATAAGGTCTTCTCATAAGATGCCTATGTTATGCTTATTACACTCCCTTTTTCACTCCCTACAATCTTAATATTTCCCCTTGAGAAATATTGTTTTGTTCACTGATCACTACCCCTAGAGATTCCATTTGTGAGTTGTAATGTAAGACCTTGAAAAAGACCAAACTTTTCTTATAAATTACCAAAAATTTCATATTACCATTCTAAACATCCCTTTTTCCATATTTTCACCTCATTGGTGTTTCCTTTGTGAGTTGCAATGTAAGACCATGGATAAGACCTAGCCTTCCTCACAAAATTTTTTAATACCCAAATCACAATGAAATTACATGTGTCAAATATAAGATAAGATGTGATTGATTATGATTTACACATCATTGACATGCTTCCCATCTTGATTTAGTATGTTCTATGCTTACTTCATTAATATTTTACTTTTATCTTCTTATTTTCTGATTGTATGTAAGAATCCAACCATTTTTTTGAAAGTTTTTGATACTTCCCAACTTGAATTAGTGTGATTAATTTAAAACCATTTTACCATTTTTTTTCTCTTTTATACTTCTCAATGTGATTTAGTATGATTGATTGACTGAATTGATTTGTTTTTATACCATTAGTCTTTCACGTGCTTTCCATCTTATTACATTATTTTCATACTTCCCAACATGATTTAGTGTGATTTTACTTGTTTTAATTTGGTGCCAATCTTTTTCATGGTTTAAAAACATTTTTTCCCTCTTGTTTACCACATCTTGGTTTATTATACTTAGTAATCTTTTGTTATTACACATTTCTTATCATGAAATAGTGTGTAGTACATTTTTTTAATTAATCATACTTTTGAAAGTCTTTTTGCCTATTTATTTTAAACCATGCATGTGTAATACATAATTATAGAAAATAAAACACCCCACATATATTTTCTATAGAATATACAACAAAATAAAAATACATGTGCTATAAATAAATATATCCATGCATCGAAAACCAAAACCAAAATATAACTCATAAGATCAACATCCAACTATCAAAATAGAATATCTCTATATCTATCATGTGTTTTAATTTAAATAGTACAAAATACATCACTCCAACACTATGGCTAGGCTCCATCATGTCTATCTCATGGCCTTGCCACGCTACCCATAGATACCTCAGACTATCCCTTCTAAATAATGCACTGTAATGAGGTTGTCCAAAATATCAACCCTACTAACTATCTCTATAGGTTATCCTCCTAGGCATGTACCTATCCCAATTAGATCATGGTATCCATGTGTACGAATCTTTCCTAAGTCAAGGCCTACCAAACCTATGCCTCTCTTACTCCCACCCTTATTAGTAGTTATAATCCATCCTTGTGTGCCTATAATTTCCTCACAGCCTCCCCCACTAGTCTAAACCAACCCACTTAAGTTAGGGCAGATGGTACCATAAGATCATCCAATGTAGTGGGGTCATACGGTGCCAGCACCCCATCCAAAATATCATGGTGTACTGCCATAACTAGGGGTCCCCATCTGATCTCTTCGATCATAGGATCTATAAAATTTAAACTAGATAGATATAGATCACATATATATCCTAAAAATTTATGTATTTATAATCATATAAACTAGTATTCTATCTCAAAAATTAACAAAAATATAAACATTTCTTACCTATCCTAATGTCACCTACCACCATCTCCCTGTCTACTCATCCATTGAGCATATCTCTCCATATACCCATCCCTCAAGCACCTCATCTATGAGATGCCTCCTAATCAAATCAAAACCTAGAGTCACCACTCATACACATCTTGGGCCTCTCTTCAGTGGCACCTCTATCGACCAACTCTGCCTTGGGCTGACTGATGGATTATCCTAAATAACCACCCTCTATGCTTGATCCTACCATTAGAATCTCTATTATTGGTGAAATTGAGGTGTTAATTTCTCCTCATAATATGGTTCCAAATATGGTACCTATTATACCCCTACATCCACATCCATGCCCTCTCTTCCTCTAGCTATTGGCTATCATACTTGACTAGTCCATGGTCTCACACATCATAGTCTGATCTTTAGTCTCTCAACTAGTGTTCCTCCTCCTCCTCCTCTCCCCTTTGGCTCTCTCACATGTTATGCCCAAAATGTGGGAATTACTATAGGATCCATTGGGTGTGGGATTCCAAACTATATTATAAAGTATGCCACCAGATGTGGATCTACCCACCAAGTATAATGGCCCATGATGTGCACTTGTGTTTCCCTAGTGCCATAGTCACCCAACTTGGCAAAATAGTTATAATATTTGGATAAGGAAACCACACAATCTCTCCTCATGTGACTATATACAGTGTTTACATGTGGGGTATGACCCATGCCACCTGATCCTATCTCCACCTCGTAACCCAAGGCAACTGATCATTGACCATATAGGGCAACCCAGTTGGATGATACATCAAGAACCTCTCATATATCTAAGTGCTCAATAATACCACTGGTCCCATGGTATTATTTCTTATGTAAAACATCCCATGCATATCATTCATTAGATAAACCCAAATGATAAACCCCAATTCATAGAGTGTCCCTTGATCTAATATGGATTGACACAATGCTATCACATACAATGGTACCTTATCATACAACTTGTGATATATCACTCATGGTATCATAATTAATATTAAATAACTATGGATATTTATAATTTAATCAAATAAGCTCACCCTTAGTCTCAAAAATATCTTATATGAGCACATCACCCACCAGGGTAGTGCTCATCTCTCATCCTGATCATCTGATGTCCCTATGATCACCAGTGTCCCCCTTATAAATAATCCAAGCAATACATGGATGTAATATAATGTGATACCTACCTCTATGGTATCCCAATCCAACACCCATCAAAAAATTTTGGTCAACCATTCTCATGCTCCAAGGAACATGATAATGATATCAACACTCAATGGGATACGACTCATTTCCATGATGCCTCCCAAACCCAACGTAACCAATTTAGCTTTGTCCACATTTGTCAAGTGCTCCAATAAATTAGGTATCCCTAATGCATCAACTAATCATCAAAATATTTAATGTCTCTATAAAATATCAAACAATAAAGGATGTATTAGATCTTCATGTCACTCATAATGAAAATACATTCTTTCAAATTTTTAAGAAAAACTAGCTTGCTTTAATTTATTCATTCTTACCAAATTGACCTATTCCAAACTAAGTTGACCATGTAATACTAAGTCAGCCCACTAAATATTTTGTCTTTTGTAAACTACATCAACCTGGTCGACCTTGTTCATTCATTGTGATGACTTTGTGACTAATTTCCATAAATGTTTTAGGCATTTATTGCTCTGACCCCTTCCTACCCAATATCCCGTTGGATCCCTAATGTCCCTAAATTTTTATTAGGGTTTATTTTGATATCTATATTTTTCCTAATTATCAAATTTATATAAAAAAACTCAATTTAAAATAAAAATGCTCAAAAATTTGAAATTTTTAGTTATTTACCTGTGTTACACTCACTAAGGTTGTTATACATCCTCTCTATATCAGCTATCATATCTTCACCATCCTGGATCTCTAGGCTCTAATTAAGACTCTTTGAGATATATTTTTCTCAAAATAGTACATAATATAAATTAAATTCCTTTTCACCCTATATATATTTAATATTCAAAATTATTTACCCTTCAATTATTTATCATCAGATTCCTTATTTTGATCATAACTTTGTTTCTACTAACTCTTTTTCTAAACCATAAAATGTTCTAGAATCCTAATGTCATAGATAATATTTCTAACTATTATATGCCTATGTTTTAACATTTTTAATTTTTCACTCTTTTTTGCTAATCTCTATAGGTTCGCCTAATGTTCCTCACATTGGATGACTTCACATCTCTTGCATCTCCTTGTTTATCTACAACACTATAGTAAGTAAAGGCATGTGTTTTTCAATTATGTCCTTTAATTTATCTTATTTTCTCCTTAATGCACTTTATTTAGCATCAAAATTATATGTCATCATGTTCTTTTCCCAAAGCACCATCCCCTATTTTACCTATGTGACATATGATGAACTTAGAGTGGGGCATATGTATACACATAATATTTTCAAACTTTTATCAATTACTGATCATCTTCATCTTAAAGGAACCCATTAAGTCTCAATCACTCTGAGTGCATGCCCTAAGGTAATGGGTGCACTAGGAAAGGGGTGGGTAGACCATCGGTGCTTTTCAAGATTGTTGTCCCTTTTACCACTTGTTATCTACACACTTGACTCCTAAAAACCATTCCTCTAAGCTTTGCCTACCATTTTACACATTCCTCTAGTATTTTACCACCTTTATTAACCCTTTATCTAACCTAAACCCATTTTTTATAGTTTACATGATTATGTCAGCCACATCGACCTTGTATTCTTATTGACAAAACTTATTAGGGTCTAGGTCAGCCCCTGGCTGACATAGTCTATGAACTAGTTAGTTTTTTTTTCAATTGCAATATTAGTTTGAATATGTTGGCCTAAAATTTTATAATGGTTTAGGGTTAGATAAAAATATATAAACATAATATTTTTTCCGTTTTTAAGAGAAGAGAAGAATAAGTAAGATATATTGTGCATTCACTTATCCACCATCTACTTGAGGAGTAAGTTTAAGGTTTTATACTTTTTTTGGAGATATGAATCTTGTCTTATGGAGAAGTATTTTGGATGCATTTATAAGTTATGTAACTTAGAGATAATTTATACTTATCATCCTTACATACCACAATAACCTCTTATGAAGCACCTTGGCCAAGGGAGAAATTGAAGTTCAGCAAGTTCATATTCAAAGGTAAGTATTCTTAACTTTGTTACTCATTTGTAAGAGTAGATTGATATGCATTTGTACTTATCTTCCATCCATTAGGATTACATATACATTGATGTGATTATGTCTCCTATGCATGTTTATTTTTAGTGTTTGTTACCCCCACTTTGTGCCACAAGCTTTGGTGATCACTAGATTAGATTTTGCTTTACTTGTTATTAGTTTAGTGAATATAAAAACATAGGACCTAGTTAGGGTTATTGTGTAGTTTTGGCTGACTGGAGGCTTTGGAAACATCCCTAGTGATATTATTATGGTAAGAGACTCCTTAATTAGGTCTAGTATATCCATATTGGTCATGACCTCGATTATATAATGTATCCCCAATTAGAAGTGTAAGTAGGATCTATCTTCTTCGAGCTAGAATTGATTTGTAGATCTATTGTATTTCCAATTGCATACAGTATCTTCTTTGAGTATTTATGTGTCCCGTTTGAGGAAGTTTTGCCAAGTCTTATTCTCTTTTTTGGAAATTGAAAAGAATATTTTGTGTGAATATTATGTGCATAATCTCATCCTTCCTAATGAGCTTAAGTGGAATCATAACCCCTTTATTGGGGATATTGTTCTGAGATCCTTTGTATTTTATATAAAAAATGAAATTTAATTTGGTCAAGAATGAGAAAATTATCATTAGGTGGAAGAATATCATATTATTTTTATTAGAGATAATTTCCTAAACCCAAATAAATCTTAAATGATGATAAAAAACCCTCTAAAAAAAGAATAGATAAAGTTAAAAATTCATTCTGTTAATAAAGAATATACTAAAGTAGGGGAAACAATGTGTCAAGAGTTGGGTTTAGATGCATATAGGTCTTGTTGCCTTAGGTGGGAGAATCTTCCAGTGTCTTTGGGAGAAAAATAACCATTTTCACCTTATAACTTGAAGGAATCTCATTTCAGTGTTAATAGACATTTAAGAATTTAATGAAATTAAATTTTTTTTTATTGGTTTTAAATTCCTTCTTTTTTTGGTCTCCCTTTTGGATTCAAGAAGTGGTTTTCAAGTTGATATAAGTGAATAAATTAGTTTTATGTTTGAGCTAGAGTAAAATTAGGGTTTATATCCTCTTTTGGAGGAAACACATGCTTCACTAGTTGATTTTAGAGTTGTGTGAGATGATAATGCAGATTTTGTGAATTGATATTCTTATGTTCTGGTGCTATGTTTTAGATTTTGATATGGAATATTTGGATATTTGGTTGTGAATGAATTTTTAATAGTTGATTGTGGTTATGTTTGATGGATAGACTATTGTTATTTTTTGTTACTTTCTTGATCTTTATTTTGGTTCCTACTATAATCGAAGCCTATTTTGTCTTGTAATATATTTTTGGTTTATAATGATAAGGGTGAGAAACCCATTAACCCTATTTTATTGACTTTTAAAAATATCTCCAAATCCTATAACTATCCCAATCATGTGTCTAAGACCAAGATACAGGTTCATCAAGAAAATGGGTTGTGATGTAATTATGATGACAAGTACACACCATACCACTAATACATGAAGAAAAACTTATACTTACTAGATGTGGAATCACCTCCTAATTTAAATGAGTGTGAATAAACAAAATACACACTAGAGGAAGAAAATGAGGAATCACCTTAAATAATTAAGGATCCTTCACCTAATATTTTTTTGCATGCATTGGTCAAAATTAAAACACCTCAATTAATGAAGGTAAGGGGATATGTCAAAAATCACCCATTGACCATCCTCAACAACTTTGGAAGCATCTATAAACTCATGAACTGTAGGCTAGCCAAAAATAAAATTATTATATCTACTCATACTATAGATTTAAGGTCATGGTAGCCAATAGAGGAAAACTAAAATGTAAAGGAAAATGTATAAATGTATACATCTCAATTACAGACTAAAACTTGAAATTAGATATGTTTTGTCGACCACTAGATGGTTGAAACATGGATTTTGGATAAAAATGGATACGTGTAATTTGACCCATGTTATGGGGATTTTTTGACTTGTGGATGAAATTCAAATATAATGGCCAAAACCACATCCTAAAAGGTCTTACAGTAAGGTCAACAAGTATCTTTATCTCACATTGTATGTATTTTTTTTGAAAAAGAGTTCTCATGGAGTTGTGGCACAACTCTATGCTATACAACCCACTCAATTAACCAACTCTAATCAACCCTTGGTATTTCAATAACTCTTCTCTAAACATGTGGAAATATTTTAAAATTTATGAGGCTTATCCCCACAACAACCATAAGATCTTGTAATTTAACTAGTTTGGAAATATGCCTCAAAATATTCATTATCACATGTACCCATTTATGTAAAAGGCTAAAATTGAAAAATAGATACATGAATTATTGCAAGTAGGGGTCATTAGAACAAACATCAATCCATACTCTTCACATATACTGGCTATAGAAAATAATAAGGCTCTTGGCATCTATATGTCAATTTTTAAGAGATAAATAAAATAAAAATCAAGGAAAACTTTCGAATCCTTATGACAGATGAGCTTTTAGATAAACTTTATAGGGATTGATTCTTTTCCAAACTTGATTTGTTATTAGGTTATCATTATATCTGCATATTAAATGGAAAGAATACAATCTAAAGATCAAATTTCAATAACATGAAGGTCATTAAAAATTACCAGTCATGCCCTTTGGCCTCACTAATGCCACATCAACATTATAAGGATTGATGAATAATATATTTGGTCCATTCCTCAAAAAAATAATCTTCATATTCTTTGATGATATCTTCAAATATATCTTGAGATGTAAATAACATTAGGTTTACCTAGAACAAACCCTTCATATTCTCTCAGAGAACTGATTATGTGTCAAACACACAAAGTGCTCCTTTGGTTATAAATAAGTTGAGTATCTCAAGCACATTGTCTCAGTTGAAGGAGTTTAAGGTTGATCCAATTAAAATTGAGGCTATGGAAAATTGGCATAATCCTAAATCCCTTAAAATCCTTAGAGAATTTTTAGGTCTCATTAGATACTACCATAAGTTCATTGAAGACTATGGAAAAATAACAACTCCATTAATGATAATGCTAAAAAATAATGACTTTTATTGGTCAGATAAGACCAAAAAGGATTTTGAATTCCTAAAGAAAGATATGTACACTATGTTATTTCTTTCTATGAAATATTTCTCTAAGTCAATTACCATTGAAAGTGATGCCTTGGGAAATAAACGAGTAAGAATACTCATGAAATAAGGAATACATTTAGCATTTATTAGTAAATTGCATAAGGAATACTTTGGGTTTTTTAATTTTAATCAAAAACTATGAAAAGGCAACAAAAATAGAAGAAAGGCTAAAACTAGGAATGGAGATATAATGAAAAGATATGTAAGGGAGAATGGTAAACTTATGAGAGAGTAAACACAAAAAACCACATAGATAACCCAAATTTAAATGGATGGGGTTGAAATCTTTCCCCAATGTCTGAATGAAAACATGATGAAGAAAAAATGGTGAGAAAATATTGCCTAAAAGCCCACAATATGTCTTTAAACTGAATTATGTGCATATGGTAAAAAAAATAATTTAAGGTTTTTCAACTCAAAGTTTATAAAAACCAAGGGTTTACACATAACCAAGACACTATGAGAATTTTACATATATCTTCATTCATGAGAGAGTAAACACAAAAAACCACATAGATAACCCAAATTTAAATGGATGGGGTTGAAATCTTTCCCCAATGTTTGAATGAAAACATGATGAAGAAAAAATGGTGAGAAAATATTGCCTAAAAGCCCACAATATGTCTTTAAACTGAATTATGTGCATATGGTAAAAAAATTAATTTAAGGTTTTTCAACTCAAAGTTTATAAAAACCAAGGGTTTACACATAACCAAGACACTATGAGAATTTGACATATATCTTCATTCATGAAAAACAAATCACATTTCATTCATGGAGAATATAAAATACCCATAAAATAATATATTTACCTCACACATTCTGATGCATTTCATTCACAATATTTAAAAAAAAAAATTGATTGTACACAAATTTGTAGCATGTTCTCTCCATGAGTTGGGAGAAAATAAAAATATGAACCCTTTACAAATGCCTCTCCAAACCTTTTATACTTCATGCCATCATAAGATGGTTGCATTACTACCTTTTTAACTTAACTCAACTTAAGACCTAACTCAAACTTAACTTGAGTTTTCCCTTCTTTTCTTTATTTTTAGTTATCCTGGGTCACTTTTTATAATAGAACAACATTAAATTACTTTATGACTTTTTTGAACCTTTGATAACCTTAGACCATTTATGGATTCTGAGGCATGAATTATATCTAAAATTCCCATAATAATTTTGTATAAAAAAATATCAAGTTCATATCTCTGAAGTCTTAAGATAAAGTGATCTTCATAAAAATATATTCCTAATGCTTTAAACTGGAGTTGAAACGGAGCCTAGATGCAAAATTTGTGACATTTTGAGTTTTACCTACCTATCAAGAACTAGAGGAAGAATCATACTTGAAACTATTGAATTAATTTACCATAAAATATATCAAGTTTGGGACCCTTAGACTCGAAGGAAAAGTGATTTTCATCAAAATATATTTCCAATGCTTGAGACAAGAACCAAAATGGATTTTAGATATAAAAGATATGAACAAAAAAAGAGTTTAAATTTTTTGTTAACCTTTTGATATATTCTATTGGTTCTCTTCGTTACCCACCTTGTCATAAAATCAGTCAATATTTCTTGTTTTGAATCCTATTTTTATTTTTGAGCACAAAATAAAATTTTCACACCAAGTGTTTATAATGAAAATTGATTAGATTGACTTGGTGTACAAAATGGAACAAAAATCAACAACTTTTGATTTGATCAAAATTTGGGTAGAACTTATAGGAGATTTGAATGAGTTCACCAAGCCTTTTCCATTAAGATATGGAGCTAGCATTCTTATTGTAGAAAAACTAAACTATCCTTGTCTTTGATTTATCTCCAACCAACTTTTAGGAGTGAAATTAGGGCTATCATCATGAAATTCAAAAATTCATGACAACAACTAGCTTTTATTATGGGAGTGCATTACCTCAAAATTTAGGATAACTCAAAATTATTTGGTAATTGATGCATTCATTTTTTGGAATCCCTATGTTTAATACATACTTGCATGCCCTGATTTGCCCAATTGATAACTAGTTCGCCTATCTCAATCTATGAAAAGTGAACACATGCTACTAGGCTAGATCACTTGCTTTGATAATCTACCTACTTTTTTATTATTTGTTTGAGGAATCACACTAAATAATTTTCTAATAAATGTTTAATTATGAGTATAAAACACTATATAATGTACAATGGCTTGCAAAATAAGTTTTAAAACCCTTTAAATGAGAGTCAAAATGGATTTCATGTGTATAATATATAGTCGAAGCAATGTACTTCACTCAATAACACTTACATATATAAATTGATTGAGATAGAAAAGTTTGAAAATATATGTTTTAGGATTTGGGTGAAATTTTCAAAGCATAATTCATAGGCATGATCAAAGGCTCTTGAATTTTTTTTAGAAGTTTTCAACTTGGCAAAAAACTTGATATGATATTTGAATCATGGAGAGTACCATAGTGTAAGTACAAGAGGTATGACACTTCAATAGCTAGGTATTTTAGAATCATGAACAAATGTAAGTGAGAGTAAATATGTTTCAAATCATGGAGATGGATTAGGCACTTTCTGATGTAATTAGTAGATAAACACATTAGTGCTTTGGCAATTTCATAAGAAAAAGGTAGACTTGGCTCAAAGGTGTTTAACAATTTTCTTATTGCATTTAAAAACTTAAGTTAAGAATTTGATTCCATCATTGGTTTTCATGATTAGATAAATTTCTTTTGTGACATCAACACCTATATAATATTTTTAAAAAGAACCAAAATCAACAGATAATTATCCATTCAAGTACCAGTTGTATCATGATATCTATGAAAGATTTTCAACATTCAATGCATTTAATTTCAAATTTTGAATCATGTTAGAGTAATGGGTAAAATGGGTAATATAATTTAATAACTATGTCAAATTAAAAAGTCACAAAAAATAATTGTATATAATGTTAAGATTGTAATATATCTTAATAAGTTATTTTTAGAGTATCTTATTATATTTTACATGGCATTATGCACTTGTAAAGTTATGAGTCTCAACAATTGATCCCCTTCCCTTAAAACCTATAAACCAATTTAACCAAAAACACATAAGTCACCTTGATTACTTAAAATGTATTTGTCAAACTAATTATTATAAAGCAACATCAATGACCTTATAGTGACAATAAATTTGAACATTTAAAAACACACTTTTTCTTATCCAAGGATAAATCCCTAGCCTAGCCTAGGTAGGAATAATACACTTATTAATATTATTCTCCATTATACATTTCAGCAATGGGAGATGAACCTCAAACATAGATATAGTTTTCTCGGTGTTTTGTTTCAAATATCCAATGAAATCTAAAATTTATTTTGAAGCCCAACCATTAACTTATGAAAGTTTTGAATTATTTACGTTGTGTCGCCACACATAGTTTATATTAGTAGGCCATGTAATTGGGATATTTTATTATTTAGAAGGAGGTATTAAGAAGAATATTTGGTCCTCAAGTGGAGGGAAATACCTTTCAAGATGTTATTTTCAATAAAGATGTAGATTTTTCAATGAATTTTTTATGTAGGTTAAATCATGACAAGGAATGTACTCAATATAATTAGATGGGAAAACATTCATGCATTTGCATAAAATTTTATATCCTTGTAGACTCTTTAATCATTGTGTTTAGATATTTAATGTACATAAAAGCAATAACTATGCCTACAAATTGCTTAATTCTTTCCCAACAAATATTCATCTTAATAAATTAAATTGGTTATTTTATAGAAGTTTGTATATTTATTTTATTAATTTATCCTTTGATTTCTCCTCAATGCTTCCAAAAATATTTGATACAAGTATTTGTGTGAGAAATAATACTTACAATTCATGTTCTTTAATCTTGTCTTTAGAAGTTTATATAGAAAAACAATCAAAATTACCAGGTTGGCTAGATAATGTAAGTGAACAATCTTTGTACTTGATTTAAATCATTGGAATTTTTCAAAATTAACTCTATCACTTCTTGATAAATTGATGTCTTGGTTAAGGTCCTTTTTACAACATCAGTTGATGAGCAATGCTCAGCTTCTAGCGGGACATCTACATGTTGGATCACAACATCTATAAGGTATTGTGCTAAAACACTTAAATAATATTATTTGATAGAAATTCCATGTTGAATTTTCTCATCGAATGACTTGGTGAATGATTTTTCATGATCTAAATTAATAGCTCTAAAATCACATTCTCCAACCTCAGTAAATCATGAAGCATTTGAAGTAGACATAGGTTAATATTGCTCACACTATGCCATAGGTTGTGATGTTTTCACCAAAATAATATCTATAAATAACTTATTTTTATCAACATGGTTTGAATTCAAAACTACCTAGTTAAACATAATGTCAAAGGCCTAGCCTGAGTCCAACTTCTTTCACATTTGTCCATCTAAAGACTCAAAAAACTTAAAAGTTTCAATTTTCTACAAATTTTTAACTCTTCACTTTGTTTTTGTAGATGCGATATTATTGTTACATTTGATCTTACTCTTAATAAATTACATTATTATTAAGATAATTAATTAAACTATTGATTATTTATTATCTAGTTTTATTGGTATATTCAGAGGTCTGTTGTCTAAATTTGATAATTGTTATGTTTCTTTCATTATTTATTATGAATTGAGGGCATCTTAAATACATATGAATATTATATACTATTGTGTTTTTAAATATTGTGTGAGTTCATTTAATTTATAGATTTGGTTATTAAGTAGAAGTTTACTTCACATGTGTACATTCTGAGTATTTTAGTATCTTATCTAAAGCTCATATTAACTATAGTCTTTTTCTAAGGTGGATGGAGGAAAATCTCTACCCTTGTAGATAATTTAGAGGGAGAGTATCATCAGAGAGGAAATCAAATGGCCACAACATGGAAAAGATAGAGTATTCTAATAATATGTCACACACTCACAGATTACTTATTTCATAGCTAGTTGATGGCATGCAAATTTTTGTTTACTTGATTGGCATGCTCTTTCTTGTGGCTTATTGATTTTTGTGATTAGTCCAGTACTTTATGATTATTTGATCTAGCATATCAAATAAAAATTAGTGACACATAGTGATTAAATAAACATTGATTAACATTATCATATTTTATTCTTGTGAATGATTCTTTGTTTCTTCTAGCAACTTTAACTTTTATGCTTACTCTATGTATAGGATTGTCATATCATGATTTCAATGAATATAAAATCATTATAAGAAAATGCTAGGTAATTATTTTTTTGTTTATGTTACTCAATGCAGTGTTGACTTGGGCTTAGACCCTATTGCATGGATAAAACAACCACTTTTAGTGGTAGGCAACAAGGAACCCTTTTTTAGTGCCGTTAGTTATTTAATCAACTATAATTTATTGTCATATTACTTATCAAATATGAGATATGTTTTAATTAATAAATATTTAAACCTATATTTAATCCCTTTTTGGTGGAAAGAGATTAAAAGGTGAAAAAAATAAGTTTTTCAGTGCATTTGTTTGGGAAGCATGCAAGTCAAGTGTTAGTATTCCATTTTGTAACCTTAGGAAAGTTATAGAGACATTTCCATGCCTAGATTCATGGGTAGAATTGGATGGTGAATAGATAGCGAATCTTAACAAAATTTGAGTAATAGATCTAAATATGCAAAATAATACTAAATCTAACTCAAAGTTTACAAAGAACATCAATAAAAGATAATGTAAGGAGTAATCAAAATTATTAACAGATTCTTCCCATCACCTTGCTCCTATTTGGCTTCCCTCTAAGATTTAATAAAATGATTCTCTAATATTACTTGGCTTAATTATGAATTACTTGAAAATGGCTTCTTTGAATGCATGGATGTTATAATGGATGCAAGAGGGTATGAGATATGGTATATAGATGTCAGGATGTCTTATAAGCTTTTCCTGATTCTAGATCAATGGAGGATAGTGATGAAGGCAGCATATGATTACATTCATTCCTTATCCAAATGCTTGGGGATGCCCCTTACATTTAAAGAGGTGTTTGGAAGGAATTGGAGTGGAAATTTCCCTCCCAAATTTCAAATTTGAGAAGTTACAAATTTTTAGAGGTTGAAAACCTCTAGACTTTCTTTTCAGGGGGTGTGTGATTAAAACTAGGTGAATGACGGATATTAGGAATTATGTGGAAAGTAGGGTAAATTAGGAATTAGAATATTAGGAAATATAAATATGTATAAAGTGGGGTATTTCATGTAGTTAGGATTAATTAATTATTTGACTTAACGGCATGAAGAGGTGATGTTAATATGGGAGATAGGGATTAAGTGTTGAAATTAGGCATAATTTAACAAGTTATTTTGGCAAGTAGAATTAGATGCATACATTTTTACCCTCTTTGAAAGGGCATTACGACTATAAAAAGTAATGGTCTTTCAAAGAAGAAAGATGATCATGGATGGATGTTATCAAATTAGTGGCCACAGTATGCCCCCTCTAGGGTACATGCTGATAAGAATGAGATGGATGGCTACTCAAAATGAAGAAATATAGGTGTTGTGTATGAATAGACAAGGGAATGCCAGATGATGAAATTGGCATGAGTAGTGAGATACACGTTGACAATGCCCTTGGAAAAAACATATGCATAGGGAGTAATAATGATGATGTCATGATTGTCAACACATCTCAAGGGGAATCAACCATTATAAAAGAGTGATAATATAAAAGGTTGTAAGCTTTAACAATTACAAAAGAGTGATAAGATAAAAGGTTCTAAGCTTTTGATGTATCCCAAGAAAGGATGCATGCAAGGGAGAACCATAGACCAAACAAATTAATGAAGTAGGCCATAAGATTTAGACATATCCCAAACAAGGATGCATGCCAAAGAGAGCTATGGGCTAAATTGATAAAGTTAAGAAGCTGTTGACATATCCCAAGTAAAGACACATGTTGGGAAAGCATCATGTCAAAATAAGATAATTATTTGATAGTGTTAATGATGGGTGTATCTCATAACATGTGTCAAGTGAGAGTAATAAGTAATGAATAGAAAAATAATGTGATTAAGTAGATGAAAGGGAAGGATTAGTTAGTGCGGTTGAGTTGTCTTTGGGTACCATAGGTGACCAAGCATTGCCTACAAAGTCTCAAGAGACCTCAAGCCGATGTAGTTCTCCTTAAACGAAAAGGATGATGGAAGAAACAAGAGACATGAGGATGAAATGGATAGGTTTAATGTGAAGAAGAGTGGTGGAGTGTGTTGTCCCCAAAAATAGACTTCTCATTTTTTGGGACAACATGTGAACTATTTTGGTTCCTCAGACCAAAATAATCTCTTCCTTTCTCAAAATTTGTTTTGAACATTCAAATTCCTCATTTTTCAAGCTTCTCAGAAATCTACAGACTCTACAGGATTAAATCTACAGACTCTGTAGGCTTAAATCTATGGACTCTGCAGGCTTAAATCTATAGACTCTATAGGAAGAAAATCTACGGACTCTACAGGCCAAGTTCAATGGGCTTCACAGGTTGATTTCTATAGACTCTGGAGGAAAGAAGCAAGCTCTCAACACTTAGGCGATTTCAAAGTTGGTTCAATGACAAGGCTCAACCAAAAGAGTTCATCGACAAGCTTCTAAGCAAGGATTGAACCATTGAATCGTTGAACCGTTGAACCTTGAACCATTTTGGTTCAACGGGTTCAATGGGTTCAAAGGTTCAACATCATCAGCAAGAGTTAAGTGCATTTGTCAAGGTTCAAAGTTTAATCGCTTCAAGGTTCAACAACTTCTAAACACTTATCAAAAAGAAGAAGGCTTGAATCATTGAACCGTTTAACCATTGAACCACTTTGGTTCAAAGGTTCAACGACCAAATGGTTCAATGTGTTTGGTTCAAAAAGATCAAAAGGACTTAGCCAAATAAAAAGAATGTACTGATTGAACCATTGAACCTTGAACCAAAGGGTTCAACAAGTTCACGGGTTCAATGGGTTCAAGGTTCAAAGGTTCAACGGGTTCAAGGTTCAACAGGTTCAACGAGGCTTGTTTCAAAGAATCTTGGTTCAAGCGGTCAATAGAAACAAGGAAATGAACCATTGAACTCTTGAACCAAAGTTGGTTCAATCGGTCGGTTCAAGCGACAAGTTCAAAGGAGTGCCCCAAGCATCAAAGACATAAGTGCCCTTGTAGAGGGAATTTTTGTAGCAAAAGTGACTAAGGATGAAAACAAAAACCTGACAGAACTCAGCAGATGCTGCCAAGTTTCATCTTTCGAGCCTCATTTCACTTTGTTTCTAAGAGTAGTGGATGCTGCCACATGTCACAATTTGAGATTCACATAAAATTGACCAAGGCAAATTTTCAAGGGACAAACAGTGCTTGCAGAGGATACTAAGAAGCTGAAGTGAACTGTTGCAAAAACTCGAAAGGCTAATTTGGAGCTCAAACAGTCCTTGCAGAGGGAAGAAAGGGGGCAAATGGACCAATTCAAAGGCCAAAAGAGCAAAGGGATTTCCTTCAAAAAAGTTCCCCTGGAAAAATAGACAAAGTGAATTCCCTTGGGAAAATGAACAAGGCAAAGGACAAAGCAAAATCCTTCAGATAATTTGTCTGAAGGAATTGACCCGAAAAATAAAGCAAAGCCCAGCGAAAAGACAAGGCAAGGAAGATTTCCTTCAGACAAATTACCCGAAGGAATTCCTTCAGACATTTTATCTGAAGGAAATAAATGATAAAGCCCATCGAAAGAAAGAAGCCCGAAGGCCATCTGAAGACCACCCAAAGGGAAGATCCCCTTGCAAGGCACTCTTCCTAAACCAAAGCAGACCATTTCTCAAGGCTCCGAAGGGTAGGTCCCCTTTGAGAAAGATCAAATGATAAAGATGAAGGAATTGCCGAGGAAAGTGATGTGCTCGCGGATGTCAAATTCATAATAATGAAATAGCTATTGATCCTTGCAGGTTTAAGCATAGAATTGAATGCATTTAAAGGATTTAAGGCCAAGGCCAAAAGGCAAAACCACTAAGAAGAGCGTAAAGAGCAAGAATGACCAGAAACATTTGCACATCATATATGTTTCTAGAAGTAGACTACCAGGTGGATATTTAAAGATGCAAACTTTCAATAGCGTGACCCATTTCTCTACATTGAGAAAAGCAAATGGGTAAATGCCCCTAAATTCCAGCATGTCTTCTTAACAAAATTCAATGTAACATGATGTGTTACTATTCCCAAGTCCTTCTTGAAGAGGCTATATAAGGGATTCTCTTGTTATTGTGGAGATCTCTCTCGGATTATCAGAAACAAAACTCTACCCAAATTGAAAGGCATTACTGAGACTTTGAGCTCAGATTGTTGATCATATTTTGTTATTGGAATAAGAAAGCAAGTGACTTTTTAGACTTTTTGCTGTGATATCTTTTTTGTTGGGGAAACTATTCTTATGTCTTTTTCCTTAATATATTTTCTATTCCTTTAATTCAATAAGCAGAATTAGTGAAAGTAGTCAGGAAGGTGTCCTGAAGCCAACTGGGGAGAGACTTTGTGCCTCCACAATTGCCTTTAGTGTGTTTTCTTTTTATTTTTATGTAAAGGACCTTGGGACGACTTTGTTCCCTCATTGTCCTTCGTATCTCACTCTTGGGCAATTCAGGTGGAGACTTTGTGCTACATCTCAATTTGCTAGTTACTATGACCTTGGTTACATTTTGCAATTACTACCAGGAAGATTCTTGTGGTTTTTTGACTGGTACTTATGAAAGAAGAGGAGTGCTTTCTGTCATTATCCCTAAGATTTCTCCTTTGATTTGCATGCATCATCTCTAAAAAAAGAGAGATGGATGATTTATCCTACCCTTGAGTATTATTTTCTATATATATATATATATAGGGAACCATCCCTTGATGAGAGGAAAGATTAATCCCCTTTTGATGTGGTAAACCTACACATTTGGTTGACCAATCTTCCTACTTTGGATGATCAGACCTATTTTGTTTATCAGTACGTTGATCGACAAAATATTCAACCAACAGAGTAGAACTAGGGATGAGCTATGAAATGATTGATATCGACGATACCCATGGTAAAGACATATGCACAAGAAGTAGAAAGGATTGTGTCATGGTTATCGACACATCCCAAGTGGGAATTAATTATAACTAAAGAGTAACAAAGAGATATGTGATATTTCAACATATCCCAAGCAAGGACAAATGTTGAGGAGAATGGTGGGTCTCAAATAGAGAATAGATGAGTTCCATTATAGCTCAAAAAGTTATTTGATTAAGGATGGGGGTCATGATGATGCCATGAATATGGTCAAGCATATTAGATGATCAATGTGTTGATGGAGTGTGAAGAAGACCAAAGGTTAATGGAGTTGTATGAGTGAAATAATCCCATATGTATTGGAAGTAATATTTTTGGAGTGACAAAGGTGGATAAAAAGGAATAAAAAATAATAGGGAGGCATGAAAAAAATAGAGGTGATACAAAGGAGATGGGTTCAGTGGAAGAGATGAAGAATGTGGCAAGGCTGCTAATGCGAGGTGATAGAATGGGGTAGTAAGAGTGGAGTGGTATCGATTATCTCTATGATCCATGTTTTAAGAAGGGGACCTTTATCAAGAGACATGTAGGCTTTTTGGAAAAAGGCCATAATCACTATGAGTCAAGTTTTATTGCTTGTAATGAATGTGAAACTTGTGTGGGTTTGTTGCATAGATGGTCATCATTGTTATATGTTGAGGAGGATAACTAAGATGGGTGGTAGGGTTTGAAGAGCCTATACAAGCTCTTTAGAGGTAGGTGTCTTCATCATCTTATTGAATACCTTTATACCAAGAATCCTCATAGGGTACTAAGGATAGCATCATTAGTGTCGAGCTCAGTGACCCAAAGAAGTAAGATGTGGTTACTAGTGAAGAAGGTAGTAGAAGTGCAACTCCCACTCAATAAACATTAGATGTGGTGATAAAAAGATAAAAAGAGACTAAAATTTGGAAGATATATGTGGGGCATGGAAAGAAAAGAGAAATTCTAAATTAGTGTAGCATGTTATGAGAAGTAGGTTATGGTTTAGGTGGATGATAGAAAGTGAGGGTGCATGGAATGATGAGTTGGTGGAGTAGGAGGATCAACACTGAGGTGGGTATAAAAACTAGGTATGGATTTATTATAGGGTTTTTATTATGTATGTATGTGTGCATAAATAGGTGCATGGTGAACTAGGATTTTGAGTATCACAATGGAGTGTGGGGAGATGTCAAGGGGATGGTATATAGGTCATATATCTAAGAATAAACAATTCACAGGGTTGGGGATGGGGCAATGTATAGGAACTACATGAGTGATGGGAGTCATAAGAAGGTTTTTTTTTGTATGTAGGGTGGTGTCATAGGAGGCCGTAGTTGGGAAAGGTTAGGAAAAAAAGCATCGAGGGAATAGGGGCCATGAGATGCAAAATATCTAATTTTTGGGAGGGGTTTGGATGTTGTTTAATTCATGAAATGTAATCACACTATCTGACTAGAATTTTTTTTTGTGTTGACAGGATGAGCAAGCTCTAGAGAGTACAATGGTGATAGGAAGTGCATCAAGAAGGTTGTAGAGATGGTGATGTGGTTAATAGTTAAGGAATATATACCAAATGCAGAGGCATAAGAGAAAAAATAAAAATAACAGGGGCATTGGGGATTGTCCAAGCTGATTAGCAGTTATGCAAAGGGACATAATAGGTTTAAAATACAAGGTGTCATGCTTACAAGGTCAATTTTTTTGAAGAGATATATAGATGGTAGATGTATTGGCTTGAGTAACATCATTACTAGAGAAGGTGAACTAACATGAGGCACAAATTGGGATGTTATAAGAACATGTGAGGCAGATGCAGGTTAACCATATGCAATTACAGGGATGATTGGAGTAGAGAGAGGTAGAGGCACAGGTCATTGGGATGGAGAGAAATATGGATCAGATACTATTGGATGCCCTAGGTTTAGGATATGTGATATCCTAGGTGGAGAGAATGGCTCTAGAGACATAATATTGGAGATCTTTGTATGAGCACATGGTGCTAGTAAGGTAAAGGGATCCATCATACAGGGTGATCAGTCAATCCAAGAGGGTATTAGATTCTAGGTCATTGAGCCAATTAGTTCATACATCACCAAGGCCACCACTACAAGGTGGGATGTAGGTTATGATGTATTAGTGGTGTAGAGTTGAGGCTCATATGTAATTATGGAATAAATGATGTTATAATGAGAAGTGTGGTTATTATGTCCAAAAATTTGGTATAGATGTGTGAATGATGATAGGGAGTTTGTGATGGTATGAGCATGTGATGTCAGTAATTCAAAGGCATCCATCATATAGGGTGATCAATCGATCCAAGAGGACACTAGATTTTAGGTCATTGAGCCAATCAGTTCATACATCAACGAGGCCACCACCACAGGCTGGGATGTAGGTTATGATGTATTAGTGGTGTAGAGCTTAGGCTCATATGTAATTATGGAATAAATGATGTTATAATGAGAATTTTAGTTGTTTTATACAAAAATTTGGTGTATATGTGTGAAATATAATGATGAGTTTATGATGGATTGAAAACGTGTGGATGCCTAGTATGATTATGATGTAATGATTGATATTATGTTGATAATAATAAATAAAAATGTAATTATTTTATTATGTCATTTAATGATTAGAAAGTGATTATGGGAGTGGATATTATGTGTATATGGGGTCATGAGGATGGAAAAAAATTATTTTAAAGTAGCCAAAAGATGATATGACTGTACTCGGTGAGTGGTGACATTGTGGTGTGGGAGCAATGACTATTGTTCGGACCCATCCTATTGGTAGGTTCAAGAAAACAATATAGATTATTGTGAGGTACAAGTTCTATATAAAATAAGAATATTCAAGGATTTTTATTGTAGTATAAGATTCTACAATCATCCACATATTTTATGTAAGTGCAAGTAGTTAGATACTCTAAGAATGTTGTAGGATAGGCCAGTACTTGTATCAAAGTAGATATATGAAGTGAATGTGTAAGTTTTCCACACATTACATTGAGTGATGGACCTATTGGAATTAATATTATGGTAGCAATAATTGAAGGAGTTGAGGCCCTAGTTGTAATGTAGAATGCATTAATTTTACTACACAAGGTGTTGAGTGAGAAGATGTGTCCAATGCTCTCTAGGACCTGGAGGCATCCCTTTGGTTTACAAGGAGAGCTAGATCTGGTAGAACCTACAAGATGGAACTAGGATGATGTGACAAATGGAATGAGGGAGGTGGTGTGGGAATCATCTCCATCTGGCATGTGTTGTATATGTGGGCAAGGTGGCCATTCATGCCAATATTATCCCTAGAGTGAGTTGGTATATGTTGGCTCTATGGAACATATGTGAGGTGGTTGGATGGTGGGAACCTCAAGATCAACCAGGGTACCTCCTAGAACATGATCTAAGTATGTAAGGTCTTGAGTGTGTTATGTACTAGTTATTGATATAACAACTAGATATTTATATTTTGATTGTTGTAGTATTTTTGTATGTGTTTAGATAATGGTATGGTGTGTGGTTTTTATAATCATGAATAATATGATAAAGGTGATTGGTTTTTATGATATGGCTAAGTGTAATCCTCTTACTTGAGGGATGTTGTTGGTAGTGGACTTAGTGATAGAATGAGAATGTCTTGAGCCATATTTTGTGTAATCTAATTTTACTTTTACACTTTTGAGTATAAGTGTACCCACAACATGAGTATATTTGAGATCACAATTGACTCAAAGTGCATGGGAGACTTGGAGCAGGAATTCCATTTAATGACCTTCCCAATTTCTATGTTGCATAGTCACTTAAGGCCATCTTCGTTCCCTTTAGTAAAAATGACAAAAATTTAACACATAAAAATTCAATAAATCAATAGCACAATATTATTGACTTAACACTTAAAAATATAAAATACTTACAGGACTCAATGATTATTAATAAGACATATATAAAGGATGTGTAAAATTATCACTCAATAGGGCTATGATAAAAATTTAGACATAATGATATATAAAATAAACATATTCATAATGATGACTAAGTATATACATATTGACTCTTATTAAGATAATTTAATAAAAGTGATTTACATGATTTAAAAACACAAGGATAATTAAACATCAAAATATTTAATAAGAAGTTCCAAATGATTTATGTGTTTTAACAACAGAACATAAAAGATTACTAAGGGAGAAAGATAACCATGTACAAGATAAAAGATAAAAGGATAAATATATATTAACAAGGGTAAATTATCCCCAAATAATTTTTTTTATGGTAAGTGAGACAAGGATCAAAAACCAGTTATAAAAACAATTCTTAGGGTCTAAAATGGACAATTAGGATTTGGTTACAAAGCATACTATAGATCTTGGAGTAAGAACATTAAAAGACCTTTATTTAGTGATGAGATTAATGGGTTCATGTGTATATTTGCTTAGGGGATCAATGGGGAATGGATGAATTTTTATGCAATTGAGGCTGACAGGAAGAAGAGTCATCACGGAGAATGCGATTGGGATATGTATTAGGATGTCCAAAATGGAATGAGTAGATTTTAAAAGTGGATTATATGTTCCATATGACTCCTCAATAGATATCCTCTTCACAATTTTTTCCATGATTTACCCCAAATTGAAACTCATATATCCTGAGCTTCCCTAAACATATATTATATACCCACTAGAAGGAACAGGGTCGTATGAGAAATGTTGGGATGGAATGGCAAGATGGAAAAAGTGGAGTGGGGATGGATGGTTGTGCCCCCAAGAGTGGGGACTCATATACAAAGGTTATTTTGATCTCTTTAAGTATAAAAATGCTTTATATGCATAATATTCATGGGCTCATCAAGCTCATCACCATCTAATGTAGCCAATTTATAGGCTCCTATCCCCAATTTTACAATAGGGCCCAAGCCAATTTGCTTCAAATTTACCCTTCTTTTCTCACTTTACATTGGTGTTTTTTTAATTCTCCTTTAGGACTGGGTCATCAACTTCAAATTCTTTGGACTGGATCCTTTTGTGATATTGGACAATATGTTTATTTTGATATGCCCTAAGGTGATCTAAGTCCTTTTGATGTTTTTCATCTAGCAACTCAAGCTCCTATAGCCTTTCTTGCCTATAATTATTATCAATAATCATGCCCCTTAAATATATTCATAAATAAGGGATCTCAACTTCAACATTGAAGATTGCCTTTGTTTTATAGACTAAGGAATACAGAGTGGCCCCAGTAGGTGTTATGACGTTGGTTCTATCAGACCAAAGAGTTCAATATAGTTTTAAATGCCAATTTCTACCAACATCATTGATAATTTTGAGAAGAATTTTATTAGTTGCTTATGCTTCACCATTACCCTAGGGATAATAGGGTGTGGAGAAATGTTGCTTAATGTGATAGTGATTGCACAAATATTCAACTTCCAAAGTAGTAAATGGTCTGATTCAAAATGAATTTTGATATTTTTAGACATATGTTATAAATTAGTGACATTACATTAACCCATTTAGTGAAGTATTTTATAATCATGATGATGAACTTATGTCCATCTGATGATGTAGGATTAATCTTTCTAATAAGGTGTAGTCCCCATATTGAAAATGGCCACAAGGTCATTATAGGTTGTAATTCTTGTACGATGCCATGAATGACATTACCATGCTTCTGACAAGCTACACATTTATGCACATACTGGTAGGAATCATGATCCACAGTGGGCCAATAGTATCTATTCTGGAGTAACTTCTTGGTCAGGGCCATCTCACTAACATAACCACCACAGATACTAGCATGGACCTCATTGATTGTGAGAATAACCTCTTTTGATGTCAAGGATCTCACTAAAGTCCCATAATATCCTTATTGATAGAGTGTGTTTCCAAGGATGGTATAATAGGATGTGCGATGGATGAAGACTTTACATTGGTGATGATTGAGGTTTGGTGGTAGTATATTATCATGTACGTAAGTGTAAATGTCATGGTACTAGGGTAGACTGGGATTAGGTATAACACAAATTTGATAATGATCCAGTTATTTATGAGTAGGTAATAATAATTATTTATCCAAAAAAAATTCCTCAAGTACATCTTCTGTAATATCTATCAAAGAACCAATAGTGGCCATTGATTTGGCATCTTTATTACTTCTTTTAGGAACTTGGTCAAAATTTATTGACTGGGAATTTTGTTTCAATTGATCCACTAGTTGATTATAAGGAAGTAATTTCTCATATTTTGTCTAAAAATTTTCATTTACTTACTTTATAATTAATTGATATTTACCAAAGACATGAAGATATTGTATATTCCATTGGATGGCAAGTTGTATCCTAGAAACTAGTGCCTCATATTCAACAATATTATGTGTATGGCAAAATAATTTGAAAGGCTTTGGGGATTAGGTCACCTTGTGGGGTTACCAAAAATATTCTTGCTCCCAACCCATACATAGTAAAAGAGCCATCAAAATATAATTTTTAGCCAATTGAGTCTTCAAATATTAGTATGGATTTATCTGGGAAGGTCGTGATCAATGGTTTAGTGTCTACTATGGGTGCAGCTACTAATTGATCTTCAATGACCTATCCCTTAATGGACTTTTGATTTACATACTCAATATCAAATTCTCATAGTATCATGATCCATTTGTCCATTCTTCCATTTAGGGCTGATTTATATATCATATACTTGAGTGGATCAACCTTTACTATGACCTTGACTTGGTTATTCAACATATAGTGCTTGAGTTTTTGTAAGGCAAAAACTATAGCCAAGTAAGCTTTCTTAATGGAGGTGTGATTGAGCTCATATGAAATTAATGTTCTACTACATAATAAATAGATCTTTATTTGCTTTCATCATTATGTTGAGCTAGTAAGGCCCCTATAGCACAAGGTGTAGCAAAAATATATAAAATAAATGGGTGTCCTGAGATAGGTGGAGATAAAACTAGAGGCTTCACTAAATACTGCTTCAAGTTATCAAAGGCCTTTTGACATTATGATTTCTAGACAAACTGAGCTCCCTTATTTAATAGATTGGTGAAGGGGTGACATTTGTCTACCAATTATGATATGAACAGTTGGATGGCCTAGAGTTTCCCTTAAAGGATTCTTCATTGTTTCAGATTCTTAGGGGGAGGCATCTCAATAATATATTTTGCCTTAGCAAGATATACTTTGATGCCTCACCTATAAACTATGAATCCCAAGATTTTACCTGAGGTGACTCCAATTACAAATTTCTTAGTGTTCATCCTGACTTTGTATTCCCCAAGGCTTTCAAATATTCTTCATATTACCATTGGTTGTTCTAATTGGAGCTGAGACTTTCCTAGTATATCATCCACATGATATTTTATAATGTCATGCATCATGTCATGGAATATGACCATCATGGAGCTCTTATAAGTGGTTCCCATATTTTTTATACCAAAAGGCATCACTTGATAGCAGAAGGTCCCCCATGGAGTATTAAAATCAGTTTTGTACTGATCTTCAAGAGTAATTTTAATATGATTATAATTAGATAAATTGTCCATGAGGGAAAGCATCTCATACCCTATGGTAGAATCCATGATCATGTCAATATAGGGTAGAGGAAAGTCATATTTAGGACATGCCTTTTATATGTCATGGAATTTGGTCTAGATTTTGATTCCTCCTTGTGGTCTAGTGATAGGGATAATATTAGATATCCATTCAAAATAGTCAATTGATCAAATTAACCCTTCATCCAAGAATTTATATAGCTCTTCCTTAACCAAAAGTGCCACCTTGTGGTGAAATTTGTAGAGTTTATATTTAACTAGTTTTGCATTTAGAATAACTACTAAGTGATATATATAAGAAGCTCAATGAGGATTTGCTTCTCTTTGGATGTAAGAATTTCCCCCAGTTTGATGATTATGTGATTTTCATTTGTTCCAATATTTAATTTTATGACCTCCTTAATGAAAGAAGGTGACTGATCTTGAAGTTAGTTTGGGAACTTTGTATCTAATTCTGGATAACGCTCTTGTTCATCAAGAATTGGTTGAATTTCTTCCATATTTGGAGAGGAATCATTTTCTTCATATTCTTCTTCTTCTATTTGATTTAGTAACACTTGTTATCCAAATATGAAAATTCATTTAGATTTATAGATAATCCTTTCTTGTGGTCTCCTAACGGCATAAAATATCTATCTCCTAGATATTTAATGACAACTTTATCATTTTGGAAGACATCAAAATATGGCTTACTCTTCTAATCCTAGTCTATGAGTGCTGGGTAGCGAAGGGAGATATCGATGGTGGAGATGGCATTATCAGAGAAGAGGTTTATGGAAACCAAGTCTTTGTAGAGACTATAGAGAGAACCCATCTTGACTTTTTCATCAAAAAGAGACTCTTAAATAACTAAATATGTATCCATAATGATAGTGTTTAAGTTAATTCCTAGTGGTTTTAACCCTAGGCTAAGATGTTTTGGATTCTCATAAACCCTATTAGGTTCTAGCCTAACTTGTTCTTCTCTACCTAGTCCTTTGCCCCTATAGTTCATATTATAAAGCATATTTGGAATTTGTGGATATTTCTACTTGTGAAATTCTAGGGCTTCTTCTTCAAGAATGAGCCATGAATCATTAGGTTCATCAAAATATTCATCTACTATCATGCCTTCAATTATGAAGTCTGTGGATTTGAATTGATAAATGGGTATATTTTGCCTCATAGTAGGGGACCCATAGATGTGTGGGGGTAGTGGTAGGTTTTTGACATAAATTTTTCATATTCATACTCCTCATAGCCCTTAGAAGTGATTTTAAGGTGAATAATGTCAAAGAATTTGGATGAAGTAGGTAATAGATCACTAGGGTGGATATATTTTGTAGCTTTAGGATTATAAAAGGAACTATGAGTGTTTGGGAAGTAACAAGTAGGATTAAATTTTTCCATTTGGTAGCTATGAAAGTGTTAAATTTCTCTAAGAATTATGATGTCCATGCCAGAATGTGTGAATTTCAGACATTGATGGAGGGTAGAGGGCAATGCTCTCATATTTTGGATCTAAGGGCATCCTAAAAGTATATTATATGGGAGATCAACATCCACTACATGAATTAGGGTTTGGTAGACTAAAATTACCATAGTTATAGGTAGATAGATTGTTCCTGTAGACAGCCTCTCATTATCATCATATTCTTTAATCATTATCATAGTGGGCCCTAATAAAGATTTAGAGTACACCAACTTCTTGAGAAAGTCAAGATTGTACAAATTGAAGGCTGAACATCCATCTATAAGTACTCATGAAATCCTCAAATTAGCTATGGGAAATCTCAATGAATAATGGATAATTATGGTGAGGGCTTATAGATGGCATATCTTGGGTACTAAATGTAATTTGTTAGGACGAGGATAAGTGACCCACCAAGGCTTAAAATTGATTGGTGTCAATATCCTTGGGGACTTTCAAGTCTTTTAATACTTGATTGAGTATCTCCCGATGTACAGATGATGTCTTGAGAAGGTCTATAAGAGATATTTGGGCTGAAGTTTTCTCAAGTTATTGGATGATATCATATGATTTATCAAAAAAGATCGAGACTTTCTTGGTGATTGTGACCTTTTGAGATGTGGAGGTGGATGGGTCTTTTGGAGGTACCCCAATATTGGTGATCTTGCCACTTTATGTAGTAACTACATAAACAATTATTACCCTATTAATTTTAAGGATGGTAGATGGTGGATGCATAGTCTATTTAGGTCCTCAAATTTTGATAGTGTTAATGTAGTGGTATGGAATGGAGTGATAGTCAATTCTATTGGAAGTGGAGGCTTGAACCTAATCCTTTGGTTGTTGTTTTTTTCTTATGATCATGCTTAGGTAATGGGTCCTGATATATACCTAGCTCTTGAATCTTAGTTTGACCTATTGATCTCTCCCCTTCGACTTCTATGTTTCCTTTTTCTATCATACCTTGGATGAAGTGTCGTAATTGCATGTATTTCTTGGTATCATGTCCCTTGACTCTATGATATTAGTAAAATTTGTCTTTGTGAGACCAATATAGGCATGGCTTGCTATCATCCAATGGTCAAATTTCAGGGAGAGTAATCATATTAGCAGTAATTAATTATTATAGGACTGTTTATATAGCCACACCATGACTAGTTAGAGGTCTCTTTCTCATTTTGAACTTTCGTTTTCCCCTTGGTACCCTTATAGTTGAGACATTTTGATTTTTAGTAGCAGAGGAATATTTTTGCACAGTTTGTACATGTTTTGAATTTGTGACACCATCCCCTACCACATTTTTATTCTTGTTGAAGACCTTAGGCTTACCTAAAAAAGAATTTTGTTGGTTTTGGATTTTTGTATTTAGGGTATATAATTTAATTATCCCCTTCTCAATGAGAAAATTTTCAATTTGAATTTATTTTTCTATAATTTCATCAAAAGACTTGGCACAATGTAGTTTCAATTAGAATTTACATTCAACATTGAGATTGTCAATAAATATTTTAGCCAGCTCCTTTTTAGGGATCATGCAATAGAATTGATTAACAAGGCTTCTCCACCATTGTAATAATGATACTAAGCTCTCCCCATTTATTTACTTAGTATTAAAATTTTCTATAATGGAGATTTCATGTTCAATGTTGAAGGCGAAGTGTCACATGAACTTCTTTGTTAGATCTCCAAAACTAGATATAGACCCTTTAGGTAGATGCATAAACCATTCTAGAGCATGTCCTGTGAGACTTTTTGGGAAGAGTATAAGGAGCTAAGCATCATCATATGTAACCTCATGACATGCCACATATAATTCCTTTACGTGGTCATGTGGATCCCCTTTCCCTTTATATTTTTCAAATTTTTTAATCTCAAAGTGTGTCAGGAAGGGTACTTGCAAGGTACTCATATCCAATGGAGATGTACAAAATTCTTCATATTTGTATCTTATTTCTTGTGTGCAAGGATTAATTTTTTAGAGAGTCTCTTTCATTATCCTCTACTCTTGGGTAAATAAAGGGCCCAATAAGGGGTTAAAGGTTTGTGTTTGGCTTGTTCTTGGTCTTGATGGATCAGGATTAGTGTTTCTAGTGTTTTATCTTGGTGAAGTGGGTTTTTGTTTTTGAGCATGCAATTTGGAGGAAAGGGCATTAATTTACTGAGTCAATTGGTCTAGATGACTCTCCAAGGTAGATCTTTTACTGTTAGCCTCAACACGATTATTTTTTAGGGGTTCTTTTTCTTCTTCCAAGTCTTGGTCATGATCTACAAGATCGGATCCCCCCTGTTATTGATGAGCATTACCTTGATGGAGTGGAGTATAAGGTATAGTTTATGGGTGAATGATATGTTTTAAGAGGCTTGGATAAAATTTAGAGATAATGTTCCCCCTATTCTAATGACCTAGGAAAGAATTTTATCATGGTTCTCATAAATATATTGGTCAAACTATTCCCTAACCTTATCACTATTTAATAAACCATTTGTAAACTTATCTTCCTCTCCAAGGGTGTGCTTTTTGATATGTGTTTCTTCGTTATCTTGATTTTGTTTACTTACATTCCTAAGGATGTCATTTTATTGATTAGATCCTTGTCCCATTCTTAGGATATGGGCACAGTGTTGGAAACACAATGACTGAGAGGGGGGGTGAATCAGTCTTCAAAACATTTATTCAATTCCACTTAATCTTCATGAGACATTCATATAAAAATATAGATCAATTAAATTGTAAGCAACCATACATATGAACATGAAATACAAGAACACATCACATATGTGGGAAACCCTCAAGGGAAAGAAAACACATTGATATCTATAAATGGACTACAATCATATGAGATAAAAACCAACTTTAGTGAAGCACCAAATCCACATGGAGTACCAACCCTAGTTAGCCAAGCACCCACTTGACTAGGCTTTAGCAATCACCTATTTGCAAGGAGGCACTGACCCCCTACATGAATCAGCACCAAATCAACCACCTAATTGCTTTGATCACCTTTAGAATACTATGTTGCTCAACTAACATATGATGACCACCTCTTTAGCTCTTTACACTCTTATCCCTTTCAAACTACCATCTATGTCTTTTCACTCAACTAGGTCTTTTTAAGATTGATTAGATCATATAACCTTGATCTTCATACTTAGACCTCCTATTATATATTCATGCCAATCCATCTACTCTCTTCTAATGATCTATAAGACCTCTTTCCACTCAAGGATCTTCTATCTCATTTGCTTCTCTGAAATCAAACCACTAACTTCTAATTAGGCTTTACAAGCCTTATTCTTATACAAGCCTCTTGCTCATACACCTCTTGGTTAGCCACACACACTTTTCCACTTATATTTTCCACATAATAGGCCTTAGGACATGTTACAAGTAGGAATAAATCATTACATTAGGTTGGCCATAACTCAAATAGACCAAATCCTTCTTAGGTCTCATGGAGACCTAATTCCATTAGGCCTACTTTAGGACATGTTACCTTATGACCCCTTTGAACACTCTAAATGTTATGATAAACAATTATAATATTCATAAACAATATATAATATAATTTAGATCAACATATCACAAAATATATAGGTGCAAAGATGTCCAAATAATCATTATATGCAGAAATAGAATACCCTTAAAGTAGGGCAACATCATACAATACTCCTTTAGGAAGGAATAACTCCACAATGTCTCTTTGAGGGGACAAACTCCAATATCCTATTAAAATAGAAGACTCAATGCTTACTTTATTCCTTATAATGATAACTATCTCCTTTATATAGATCTCTATCTAACTAATAATGGATGGGTAATCTCTTAATCTCAATGAAGCCGACCATTACCCAATACACTAATTCCACAAGTTACTCCAATATCTTAATATATTGGACCCATATAGCTAAGTAAGGGGGATGTGTGACATATGTTGATATCTCCATCAACCCATATGCATTAATATATCATATCCCTAGATACATAGTATTACTTCCCTCCTTAACATGTTTCATCCCCAAAATATAAGAGAAAACTAAATAATGAGTGTGCTTCAAATCATTGCACACTTGTCTCTAATATCGATCATCTAGCCATCCATATGTGATCTTGGTAGGTGATATCTCTCCAATTTTGTTTCCAAATTCCATTTTTCTCCTCTAATTCTATTCATGATCATAATTGTACTGCTTTGGTGTCCAAGCATTATTATTCCTCTTATGATTTCATGTACTATATTCCACTGCACTACTCGGATTCCATCTATGACCATAGTAGGTATTATTTAGCTTCCATGCATATCCATAGTTAATAAAACTCTGATTTCTTATATAGCCAAAGTGATTGTTATTATGATACTCCCTCACAATGCTCCATGACTGTTTCCTCTTAAATGATGTGGGTGTTTATATACCTCAACATTTTTTGATACTTTGACCCTATCGACCTTTTCGTCTACCTCTTCCACCTTTTAATTTGGTGGTTCCTTTGTCTCATAAGTAGATGAAGTGTTTTGCTTTAATTATAATATTTATTCATCTATGTGTTCATATGAATCTTTCACATTCTCTTCAACACCTATCTCAATCTCATCCTCATGATCTACCTTGACTGTTATTGGTGTCTTTCCCACTATGATATCATGTAAAGTGATCTTTTTCCTATACCAAAACTTCATGAACTTTTTATGAAAATTAATATTGATTGTTCCCAAAGTCTCTAACCATGAATATCCAAGAACCATATCTACATCATCCATTTTTAAAGTATAAAAATATGAATGCAAAACATATTTTTCCATAATGAGCTTCAAATATTCAAACACTTAAATATTCTTACAATCTACTTGAACCTCCTTGATATTATTTTCTTGAACATGTAGATGTTTGGCCACATTTATGTTGATGATGTTATATCTGCTTATAGCATTTATGGACACAACAACCTTATTCTTCTGAATGCATCCATGAAATTGAAGAATTGACTCAGATTTGTTTAGATCTAAATTATTTAAACCCTTATCATCCAATTCTTCTTCTTCTTCTTATTCACCTACATGTTCTTCCTCATTGTCATTATTTTATTCCATTGCTTTTCTTATTTAACATCTTCATTACCATCATTATTTTTTTCCTCTTCTTCATCCTCTTTTTCTTTTATATCCCATTGATCTAGGAAGACTTATTATATTACTTCCCATGAAGAATACTTTTATGCAAAGCTCAACTGATTAAATCAATGTTGTGTAAGCGCAGAAAAAGAAAGAGATAATTGTGTTTAACAAAAAAAAAATTGAGTATTATTCTCCTTAAAAAGCAGCCACCATTCTCTATCATAAATATCATCCTCCCCTGAAAATACTTACAACTTCATGATCCATAAAAATAACTAAGGTTCACAAAACCATAAAATGTCAATAACTGATTCAAAACTAATAAAAACAATCCCAAATTTTAACTATATCTTCATATTATGTTATTTGAACTCTAGTAAAACATTTGTGAAAAAATTCCACAAATTTAGGTCTATAGAGAATATATATTAAAAACCCTAAAATTTTAATAAATAACTCCAAACATATCAAAAAAATATGAAATTTTGTCCATAGTTTTATTGTATTATGATATAGCATCATTAAAAAGTTCACAAAAAAATTCCTTATATTTATAAATATATGATGAAATGAGTAAAAACCCTAAAATATGAATAACTCCCTCACAATTGATCAAAAAGGCTCAATTTTTTTATTGAGACTTCCTTGAAACATTATTCATATCTATTAAAAGCATTGTGAATAAATTCACAATGTACTGAAAGATATTGATGATTCTAAAAAACTAAGGTTTCGCTCCACATAAATTGCTCAAATTGAAGCTCTGATACCACTTGTTATGATCCACACTTATAATATTCAAAAATAATATAGAATATAATATATATCAACACATCACAAAATATATAGGTGGACCAAGATATCCAAATAATCAATATATGTAGAAATAGAATACCCTTAAGGTAGTGCAACACCATACAATACTCCTTTAGGAAGGAATAACTCCATAATGTCTATTCAATGGGACAACCTCCAATATCCTCTTACAATAGAAGACTCAATGCTTACTTGATTTCTTACAATGATAATCATCTTCATTAGATAGACCTATATCTAACTAACAATGGATGGGTAATCTCTTAATCTTAATGTAAGTCGACTGTTACCCAGAACACTAATTCCACAAGTTACTCCATTATCCTAATAAATTGGGTCAATATAACTAACTAAGGGGGATGTGTGCCACATGTCAGCATATCCATCAATCCATATACATTAATATATCATGTCCCTAGACTAAAACTCTATACATGACATAACATTTTCATGAAATAATAAAATATGCATTATCCAACATCCTCCAATCACCATAACACATTTTAGGTCTAACCACCACTTGAAACACGCAATTAACATTGTTCATATTAGGTGTTTGAATACACAAAAAAGTTTGTCTTTAAAAATTAAAGATAACACATCATTTAGTCACACAACCATAAAAATAAATTACTTATACATAACCTACAAGACCTCAACAATATCACCATATGCATTAGACATTTCAACTCAGGGCATAGAGCCTCAAACTCATCACTTCAACTTGTTTACTAAAAACTACCAAGACTATCAAAAATATAGTCATGAAAAATTGACCTTTAAAACCTATATGACCAATTTCAAATACTTCTAATGCATAAAAATGATCCTTTTGTATCTCTATACCACTTTAAAATATAAACATCATATGGTCTAGTGTCAACTATTGATCTTACAAACTAATTTGTTGACCTCACTACACATAAGCCTCACTGAGTCAGATAAGCCATTTTAGCTTCATCATTTTCACCACTATACCTTACATTAAATATCTCTACCAAGAATTAATAAGACACAATAGTCTCAAAAAACATATTCGTATACTTGGTTTCATCATTCTATCAAGAAAACATATTCTAATTCATCTTCTCATTGTTGCTTGGGTTTTTCACTATTTGCATCATTTGGCCTATTAGTGACTGGCTAACTTAGATGACCAATTTATCACACTTGAAGGTTAGAATCTATCCATAAACATTTATTTACATGAAACATGAGTCTTTACCTTCATCCTCCATATATTTTATTACTATGTCCAATGCAACTTTTGATTTTTACAATAACTTCTTTAGAAGTAAGCTTGTAACTCAACATTTTCTCTCTCTTCTCTCTAAAAAATACCACTTAGAAGTACTTGGGAGAGTCCACTACAAGGTATAATATCTTACCTATGCATACCAATCCATTCTGGGCACTCTTGATCAACAACTTCAATATCGGGTCCTTATTAGGGTTCTAAGAGGGTTTAAACATGTTTTCACTCTTACTTATCATTCATAAAGCATAGCTCCTCAATCCAAAAAATAATACCTAGAATTTTGATCTAGGACCCTTACCCATAGAACATGAACTAATTATGTTCTCATGCAAATTTTTGATGAGCTAATTAGCACAAGGAAAACCTTTCTAGGTTGAGAACCCTTCATTCTAAGCACTCGAGAGACCTCCAAACAACTTTTCACACCTTATCCTTCAAAATAGAACCTCAAACTACATTAAAAAACTTAAAACAACATACCTCACCTATGAAAATTCTTACATGAGAAAAAACACCTTAAAATCTGATCATGACCCCTTATTAGGCCACACACTCTCTCTCTCTTTGCTCTCTAGACTTTGACTTACAAACCATATTAAGCCTTAAAATTGACCTTTATGCCTCTTTCTATGCTCTCAACACCTCAATATCATTCTCAAAAACCTCTCTCATGATTAAATACTGACATACATCCTTCACATGCTTTGATAACAAATCATGATACCTCATTAGGCCAGACAGGGTCTAAGAGATTTCTAGATGCAAACTTAGACTGAAGGTCCTACCCCTATAGGCTCACCCTGAAACTCTCATGAGTGTTTCAATGCCTCACATACATGTTCAAAAAACCTCATACAACCACTCATTCCTATGTGCACTCATCTCACCAAGCCACCATGCTCATACTATCTCATAAGGTCCTATCATGCCATGATTAGGCTTAGGCTACTTAAGCACTTGACCTCAAAGATTTTTACCTTCATGAAACCATAAGGAATTAGTTGCCTTCAAATTCTCTCTTTTTCCTTCAAATTCTATTTCATGAAAACATCTTTAAGTAACAAAACTCCATCAATTCCCCTTGTCACATCAACACACTACCAACTAGGCACACTCTCTTACTGACATCAATGACAATACTCAACAATCTCCCTCTTTATCATTGATGGAAACCAATCTCAAAATATTCTCTCAAAAAGTAGCTTCTCCCTCATTCTAAACTTTCTTCCCCTTTGAAATAAATGACAAAGTGATGTCTGCAACTCCTTGGATCACACTACTCAATACTATGAGTTTATGAGTCACAATACAAACATGTTCTCCTATCTCCATACATACCTTTTTGGAACTAATCACCTACTATTGGAGATAATTAACCACCTTATTAGTTCCCCCTAAGTACTTGACTTCCTCAATGACTACTAAGGGTAGGAATTACACCCAATTGCCATCTTAGGTATTCAAATGTTACCTTCGAAAGTGGTTTGGTCAAAATGTCTATAATTTGATATTATGTAGAAACATATTCAAGTCTAACACTTTGTTCACTTACCTACTCTCTTATAAAATGATACCTAATGTGAATGTGCTTAGTCCTTGAATACATGATAAGGTTCTTTCAAATTCTTATATCACTTGTATTATCATAATAGATAGGGTTAGGAACATCATACTTCACCTTGTAGTCTTTTAAGGTCTATCTCATCCATAGGACCTGAGTAGAACATGAAGCTACTACAATGTACTAAGCCTCACAAGTGAATAATGTTACTGATGGTTGATTTTTGCTTATCCATGAAACTAGGCACCCACCTAAGAAGAAAGCTTCTCCAATGGTACTCTTCCTATCATCTAGACTTCTTGCCCAATCTGCATTTATATAGGCTATCAAATTGAACTCCTTACTCCTTGGATACCACAACCCAAAATCCATAGTCCCCTTGAGATACTTGAGTATTTTTTGAATTCTTGTAGATGATTTTCCTTTAGATCTTGTTGAAACCTTCCCATAAGACATATTACTTACATGATATCAGGTCTAGAGGTAGTGGTGTATATCAAACATCTAATAATTGACCTATATGATGTCGATTGACCTTTAGAGACTCATCTTCCTTATTCAACTTACACCCTGTGATCATAGGTTTACTAATTGCCTTGAAATATTCTATCTCAAACTTCTTCAACATCTCTCTTATGTACTGGGCTTGTAAAATGAATATACCTTTTTCATATTGAGTGATTTTCAACCCAAGAAAGAATGATAGTTCTCCTCACATGGACATCTCAAACTCTTTCTTCATTACCTCTGCAAAGGCCTTGGTCATGTTCTCATTGTTTCCACCAAAGATGATGTCATCCACATAGACAACAACTATCAATTGATGGTCATCTTCTATCTTTATGTACATATTACTATTTGAAACTCCTCTTTTGAATTCGTTATCCAATAAATACCTATCTAGCCTAACATACCAAGATTTAAGAGATTTATTTAGGCCATAAATATCTTTTTTAATCTAAAAACATAGTCCTTGTCACCTGATAGTGAGAACCCCTCAGGTTGCTCTATGTACACCTCCTCTTCCAAATTCTCATTCAAAAAGGTAGATTTGACATCCATCTGGTATACCTTGAACCCTTTAAATCCTTCATATGCTAGAAACAATCTGATGGCTTCCAATATTATTATTGGTGCAAAGGTCTCCTCAAAGTCTACCCATTCAACTTGTGCATATCCCTTGCATACCAATCTATCCTAGTTCCTAGTTGCTTCTCCATCATTCAACTTGTTTTTAAACACCCATTTTGTGTTAATGACATTATTATATTTAGGCCTAATAACTAGTTCCCAAGACTTATTCTTCTCTATTTGATCTAACTCCTCATTCATATCACCTATCCAAAATGTGTCTTTGCTTACTTCTATAAGGTTCTTAGATTCAATCTTAGATAATAGAGTAACATTCTCTTAATTTAGGTTACTTATTAGTCTTTTCCTTATTTGCATACATGTATCCTTGTTGCCAATGATTTGAGATTCAGGATGATCTCTTTGAGTCTATATTGAGGGACCTTTTGAGTCTTGTCTCTCCTCAACTTCTTCTTCTTCCTCATCAACCTCTATTACTTCCTCTTCATTCTTGAAGTCTAGATTCTCTGATATATCCTTTGAATGTGAGTGTGATTTCCTTATTTCATCATTCTTCACATTGGTGCTTTCCACTATCTTCTACAATCTCTTGTGATAACATAAATAGGTTGAGTTTACTGATGAATACCCCAAGAATATAAATTCATCAAACTTAGATTCAAACTTAACTAAGTCCTCCTCATCTATTTTGATGAAACATTTACTTTCAAACACTCTAAAGTGTTCCACATTAGTAGGTCTACCTTTCTAAAGTTCATAAGGGGTCTTATTACCATTAGTCCTTATCTATCTTCTATTCAAGATGTAGACTATATTACTCACTACCTCTCTCCAGTACCCATCAGATAATCTAGACTCATTTAGCATAGTTCTTGCCATCTCTTGGATTGTCCTATTCTTTCTTTATACTATCCAATTCTGCCGAGGTGTCTTGGCTACTAAGAACTATCTCCTTATCCCATAGACTTCATAGAAGTCATCAAACTCATTAGACCAAAAATCTAATCCTCTATCAGATCTTAGGCACTTGATATTTCCATTCTTATCATTTTCAATAAGGACCTTTAATTCCTTGAACTTATTAAGAGATTTTGAATTTTATTTCAAAAATGCTACCCAAATCATTCTTGTGTAATCATCTATGAGTAACATGAAGTAATTATCTCCTTGAATGCTTTGGATTTTTATAAGCCCATAGATATTAGTGTGTATTAACTCCAAGGGTCTTGTAGTAGAATACTCCTTGGACTTGAACCTTCTTCTAGTTTTCTTACCATGTTGACATGCCTTGCAAAGTATGTTTTAGGTTTGGTGGTCTTAATCATGTTTTCACAGACTTCTTAGTTAATCTTGACTATATTATCAATGTTTAGGTGACTTAACCTTCTATACCATAGCCAAATTTCATTCATATGGCTCATTAATAATCTCTCCTTGATCTCATTCAAGACATATAAATTGTTCTCAGTCTTATTAGTATTGGCAATTAGCCTTCCTGATTTGGTTTTCCTTATCTCACACCTTATGTTATGAAAGGTTAGTGTGTGTCCTTGGTTGTACATTTAACTTACACTAATCAAGTTCTATTTCAAACCTTCCACATACAACACATTTTCTTTCTTCATCTTCCCATTATTCAAACTCAAGATACCCTTGCCAACTATATCGATAGTTGTGTTGTCTCCAAATATCATTATTCTTGTAGCATTATTCTTCAATGAGATGAACTTATTTTTGTCTCGTGTCATGTGACTTGATAAATGACTATTTATATACCATTTCATGCCTTCATCTTGAATTTGAAAGGTAGTCTGAACTAACATATATTCCTCTTTAGTCTTTTGTTCCTCCTTAGCAAATAATCCATTTTGACTCATGGGTTCAATATGATTAGTCCTAACTTTCTTTGGCTTCCACACCAATGTTTGAACTTTTATATGCACTCTAGAATATTTATATACCTTGTTAAGTCTTATTTAAAGATAACTCCTTCTCACATCATCCCATGATAACTCATCCCTTGAGACTATTATATAATTACTTACTCTATGACCAAATATATGACAAAAAAACCATTGAAATAATTATGATGCCTCATTGCATTAGGATTCCTAATTGGTCTCTTCATATTGACTTTCATGTTGGTGTTTTTAACTTGTTCTGGATTCTTACGCTCTTTCTCAAACTTTCTCATCTTGTCTATGAGTTACTCATGCTCAACCTTCAAATAATATATCTCTTTCTACAACTAATCATACTCAAATTTTTTTTATCTAAACTTTGTATTGACACCTTCTTACTAATTTTTGATATCCTTGATGATCTTCTCATCCCTTTTAGCTTCTTTGACCTAGTCACTCTTCAAGGTACAAATTTGTTCCCTAAGATCCTTGACCATGTATCTCAACTCATGATTCATTTTATTTTGATGATTCAAATCATCTAGGGCACTTATGATATTAGCTTTAGGTTTAACTTTAGCTTCTCCTTTTTCACTAGCATAGTAGACTTCTTCATCATGTATGTTATCTTCTTGATCACTAGATACATTGTGCCTCTTACAATCACCTTCAAGGTGTTAGGCCTATTCAAAAGACTAGGATTTGATACCAATTATTAGAAACACAATGAATAAGAGGTGGGGTGAATAAATATTCAAAATATTCATTCAATTCTACTTAAGCTTCATGATACATTCATACAAACATATAGATAGATCAAAACATAAGCAACCATACATATGAACATGAAATACAAGAACACATCACATATGCGGGAAAACCTCAAGGGGAAAAAACCTGACTAATATTTATATATGGACTACAGTTTCATAAGATAAAAATCAAATTTAGTGAAGTACCAACTCCACATGGAGCACCAACCCCAACTAGCCAAGCACCCACTTGACTAGGCTTTAAAAAGCACCTACTTGTAAGGAGGCACCAACCCCCTAGATGAATTATCACCAACTCATACACATGATTGATTATATCACCTTTATAATACTATGTTTCTCAACCAACATTTTATGACCACCTCTTTAGCTCTTCACATTCTTATCCCTTTCAAACTACCTTCTAGGTCTCTTCTCTCAACTAGGTCTTTTAAATATTGATTAGGTCATATGACTTTGATATTCATAATCAGACCTCCTATTATATGTTCATGATAGTCCCTATACTCTCTTATAATATTATATAAGACCTCCTTCCACTTAAGGATCTTCTATCTCATTTGTTTCTCTAAAATCAAACCACTAACTTCTAATTAGGCTTAAAAAGCCTTGTTCTTATTCAAATGTCTTGCTTATATACCTTTTGGTTAGCCACACAAACTTTACCACTTATATTTTACACACAATAAGTCTTATGACATGTTATATGTAAGAATAAATCATTACATTAGGTTGATCATAACTCAAATAGACCAAATCCTTCTTTAGGTCTTATGGAGACCTAATTTAATTAGGCCTACTTTAGGACGTATTACCATATGACCCGTGAGAGAACTCTACACCTATATACACAACACAAAATTTTCATAAAAAGTTTAAGTAGGTCTTATCCAAAATCCTTTTATCACCATGACACCTTTTAATTCTAACCACCACTTGAAACACTCCATTATCACTATACACATTAGGCCTTTAAACACACAAAAAAAATTTGTCTTGAACAAATAAATTTAGCACATCATTTAATCACACAACCATGATAATAAATTACTTATAAATTACCTAAAATACTTCAAAAATATCACCATATTAATTAGACACTTCAACTCAGGGTATAGAGTCTCAAACTCATCACTGCAACTTGCTTACTCAGAACTACCAAGACTATAAAAAACACAGTCGTAAAACATTGACCTTCAACACCTATATGACCACTTTAAAAGACTTAAAATTCATGAATATGATACTCTTAACATCTTAAAACCATATTAAAATATAAACATCATATGGCATAGTGGTAATTATTGGTCTTACATACCAGTTTATTGACCTCACTTACACATAAACTTCACTAAGTTAGATAAGCCATTTTTGCTTCATCATTTTCACCACTATACCTAAATTCAAATCTATCTACAAATAATTAATAATACATACCAATCTCAAAAAAAATCTCCATACACTTGGTTTCATCATTCTATCATGAAAACATATTGTAATGAGCCTAACCCAATCTGACCTGAATTTCTTCAATTTATTGCCCTTGTAATTTTGTCAAACAGTTGATGTGCAATGTGTTTATTTGTTGATTTGAGTTTTTAAGTTTATGGATGATGCTTGAGATGAATGCTAAAGTGAGTTGATAGCTTTTAATAACCTCTATGATGTCTAACAAGGAACCAAATGCAATGCAACACCTTTTTTTGTATTTTCAAATGCATATAGATGAGAAACTACATAAGGGAATGCATCTACAGCCAATTTGACCTTTCGTCAAACACTTGGAATATAACCTAGAGAGATGGTTATTTGATACTACAAATTAATACAATATATCATGTAGATGAATCCAATTGAATGCTTCTTTATTAATTACTCTACTACAAAGATGTTATGAAATCTGCCAAGACTCTTGGCTTACAATGTGTAACATATAAATAGATTAAGTCTAATATGAAAATGGCTACCAATGGTAGTGATGTTACAATAACAAAATGATAATTCTAGACATCAAATAATGCAAGGAGAACCTGGTATAAGTGGCACCCAACCATGTAGATGAAGCAGCAAGTAAAACCCAATGAATTGGAAGCTCCCTAAGATAAAATTGAATTTATCTCTAAATCACCCCTATTCTGATCTGATATAAAAATATAAATAATATTCAGCTTCTATCACTCCTCTTAATATATAAATATCATTAATAGACTCCTTTTAGAAGTATGCTTAGGTCAAAAAGTGAAATCATTACAATGGCAAGCTCCCATAAGCAAAATTTAACCTCTCAGAAGCTAGTAGTAGTGACTAAAAATGCATGTACCAAAACCTATTGTTAACTAATGATGATGTGAATCAATCATCCAATGATGTAGATTCAAGCATGAGTTATCTCCAATACTCCTCCAAATCATACCATGCAAAATTGGTCCTTGGCCACTAATTTTGCCCAAGTGAAATGACTAAATTACGACTTCCAACAATTGCAACCCTTCAAAAGGTATTTCACTTCCTTAGTTATGCTATCAATGGGATTTTTTTCTCCCAAAAACAAATATGAATAGTCCGCAAAAACCCTTGGATCCATAAGATGTTCATGAAATAGATATGTCAATAACTAGATGATGAGAAGCAAGCCAATAAACTCTATTTATTCTTTTTACCCAAGGGGTTGGCCCCTTCTAGAAGCTTCCAAATAAAAAATATAATATTATAATATGTTTACACTTTATTTTAATATTAAAATATAATTCTTAAAGTGTAAATATAAAAATATAACATAATGTGCTATCCAACATCCAAAATATCCAAAGAAATAATTATCCAAGCATCTAATGAGCCAACCAACACCTGGGTAACCATCGAGAGGACCCTTTATCCATGCCCTATTAGCCTAAAAAGGCCACTAATAGGCTAACCATGCTGATATATAAATGTCTAAATAGAAGGGGACATTACAACCTGCCCCTCTTGAAATTTCTTGTCCCCAAGCAATCTCAACTCTAGATGTTGTAAAATCTCCTCACACTCCCAAGTAGCATCCTCAACCGATAATTCCCTCCATTTTATTAAATACTCCTTGATAACCTAGTTATACAAATTTCTCTCCCTCATGTCCAAAATATCCTCGAGTACCAAAATCAGCTTTCCCTCATCATCCAAGGGCGATAAAGTCATGGAAGGAACCACACAATGTCCTAATGCCTTCTTGAGGCATGATACATGAAATACATTATGTAATGTGCTATCTACCAGAAACTCCAACTTATAATCCACCTATCTTAATCTCCTGATGATCCTGAATGGTCCATAGTAATGCAACTTGAGTTTCTCTACACCACTCCTCTAAAGAGAAGACTGTTTGTAAGTCTACAACATCAAGTACACCATATCTCCAACCTCAAATGAGTGTTCAAATCTCTTCTAATTTGCATACTAATTTTGTAGGTTTTTTTCCTTCTATATGTTCTCACGTAGGGATCTCATGATGTCCTAGTTTTCCTACAACAAATCCTGAGCACTAGACACTCTGTTGTTACCTAATAATAAGTCTAGAAAGCTTAGTGCATTATACCCATACAAATCCATGAATGGTGTCATCTAAATCGAGGGATGGTAAGTGGTATTATATCAATACTCATAAAGATATAGCCACTTAACCCATCCCTTCTACTACCCCATAATATAATTCCTGAGGTATCCCTCCACCCACTTATTTACTATCTCTATCTGACCATCTATTTGTGGGTGGTAACTAGTACTCAGAGTTAGCTTGATCCCACATAGCCTAAATAGATCCTACCAAAAATGAATCATAAACCTACTATCTCTATCACTGATGATGCTCCTAGGCAACCCATGTAGCCTAGATACCTCATGGAAAAATAGCTTGGCTACCTATGTAGATATGATCCATAACCACATAAATACAATCCTGACCCTAGGCTCTCGATAAACTAGTAATGAATTATATCAACAAACTCTCCCACTTCCTATCAAGAATCTAAAGTGGTTGAAGTAATCCCATAGGGTATGTGTTTTTTTTGTTTATTATACTAACAAATAGGACACTCTCTGACATATCGATGAACATTTGACTTAAGGCCCTTCTAGGTGAATCTCTCATGTATCTGTTTGTAAGTCTTGAAATATTCAGGATGTCCTGCCATGGGTGTATCATGAAAGTTCCTCAATATTTTGCTCTTCATCTTCAATCTTGGGGTCAAATAGATCCTCCCCTTTTAAATTATAAGATAATTTATAACCATGTATCTATCATCCTATATCAACCCCTCAACAACTCTTGAAGCCCAACTATCCTTGGCATACTCTACCACTATCAGGTGTCTCCAATCCTCTACAATCCCAGCCATGGAGCTCAAATGTGGTCAATGAGATAAGGCATTAGCAACTAAATTTTGTGTCCCTTTGACAAAGGTAATGTCAAAGCCATATGACTAAAGTGTGCTCACCCACTTTTGTTGATGATCATTAAGGTCCCGTTGCCTAAAGAAGTGTTTTAAGCTATTATGATTTGTCTTTACTACAAATTTACTACCCACCAAATACTACCTAAACTTAGCCAATGCATGCATAATGGCCAACATCTCCTTATCATATATGTTGTATCTCTTCTCTAGACTAGGTAGATTTTGACTCTCAAAAGCAATCAGATGTTTGCCATGCATGAGGACTGCACCTATTCCCTCACCTAAAGCATCACACTGTAGCTCAAAGGGTTTAGAAAAATTTGGTAATGTAAGTATTGGGCAATTAGTCATAATTAGCTTGAACATCTCAAAGCAATATTTTACCTCTAGAGTCCAAATTAACACCCCCTTCTTGGTCAAGTCTATGAGTGGTGTCACATGCTATTAATACTAATTAGAAAATCTATGGTAGAAGCCACATAACCCCAAAAACCCTTTAAGCTGAGTGAGATTCTTTGATGTAGGCCACTCAATGATCACCTTGACCTTGTTAGGATCCATTCATACCCCATATGCACTGATGATGTGGCCTAAGTATAAAAACTATGTCATACCCAAGTCACACTTGGATTCCTTGGCATAGAAGGACTCTTCACCAAGAATACCCAAAACTATGTCAAGATGAGCAATGTGATCCTCCCATGTTTTGTTGTATACCAAGATATCATCAAAGAATACCAGCACAAACTACCTCAGCTATGAATGGAATACCATATTCATTATGGACTAAAAAGTCATAGGTGCATTAGTTAGCCCAAATGGCATAACCATGAACTCAAAATGCCCATAATGACACCTAAAGGATATCTTCTCAATGTCCTATTCCCTAACCTAAATATGATGATACCCTATTCTCAAGTCTATCTTTTAAAAATACTTGGTACCATGTAACTTGTATATCAACTCATCAATCTTGGGTATGGGATATCTATTCTTTATATTCATCTTATTTAGTTAGTTATAGTCAATACACATCTACAAATTCCCATCCTTATTTTTGACTAAAACCATGGAAGAAGCAAAAGGGGACTTACTAGGTCTGATGTGTCTCATATCAAGTAGATCTTTTATTGTCTTCTCTATCTCATCCTTAAGCTTCTTGGGGTGTCTATAAGGAGTGACTATCATGGGCTTGGCACCCTCCAACTAAATTATATGCTTAATCCCTTTGTCTGGAGGTCTACCAAGTAGAATATCATTGAATACCTTCATATGCTTAATCCTTAATTCTTGAATGTCTAGATGCTAATCTGGCTTCTATTGTTCTTCCTATGTAGGCATCAAAACACATTCTACTACCCACTCAACCATGTCATCTATCTCCCTGAGGTCAAGGGTGAATTTCCTAATATCATGCAACCATCTCATGCCAAGAACCATATCTATATCTTCCATATTCACCACATAAAAAACTATCTTGAACTCATAGTTGTTTAATTACATAGGTAACTCTAGGATCATTATATCAAATTTGAGGGTGTATCTATCTGCAACCTTAAATCTTATCCCCTCAAATTCTTCTATCCTGATTCCACACCTCTCAACCAATCTAGCATCAATAAAATTATGTGTAGCTCTTGTGTTGAGAAGAGTGATGATTTTTTGTCATGCTAAAACCCCATACATCCTAAATGATCCCTCTTATTGGATGCTAGTGATGCATGCATCCTATCGCCCAGCTTATCTTTCTTGTTCTTCACCACTTTTGGACCTTTTTTCCTCATGCTCATCTCCTAAATCCTCTAAATCAGATTGTTGGTCTAATTTCTTAGACTTAGAATCCTCATAAAATACCCACATAACCCTATTTGCTTTGCCCTTGGGTCTCAAAGGACAATCATGATTTTTGTTGTAGGGCCCCTTATAGTAGAAGCAAAGCTTCTTCTTCCTTAAATCATTAAGGGTATCTTGATCTTGATCCAAAGGTGTTGCACTCTTATCCTTTTCATTTGGTTTGTTCTTATTCTTTTTAGGAAATGATTTGTTTCCATTTGAAGAAGATGAACCATAAGAAAAAATTTTGTGAGGTGTTACTGTTTCCATGCTATGAGCCTACCGCATATCCTCCTACAAAGTGGGGGGATCAAAAGCTTTGATTCATCCTCTCATAGGCTCATAAAATCCATCAATGAACAATATGACCAACCTCCTTTCAAAAATTCCTATCACCATGATTGAAATCCTATAAAATTCACTTATATATGTTTCCAAACTACCTCCCTACCTCAACTCTGCAAGCTCTCAAAAGTAAAGCTTAGGGTCCTTCTTATCAAAGTACTCAATGAGCCTGTCAATGAACTCCTGATAGGTAGTAACCAAATGATGTTTCAAGGTATACATACCATGATACCACCAATCGTGTGCCACATCATCTAGGTGTAAGGTAGCAAACTTGATGGCCTCATCCTCTTGCATAGGTCTCAATAATAAATAGTTGTCTAGCTTTTGAACCCATGACCTAGCTATACATTTATTAGTACCATCAAAATGGGGAAATGTGATCTTACTTATAGCCTACTAGAGATCCCTATTATGTTGTGGTGGTTATGGCTAAGGTGTTCTATGATCAATCTTACCTCTTCCTCTTGGTTTCTTCACATACAAGAACTCATGAACAAACAAGACCTCCCAAATCTCAGGAGAAAGTGTCATATATTTGACATAATGTCTGGTCACATCTACTACTGACATGCCATGGGGTGCCTAAAACTTTGGTTGCTGTTCCATTTGCTGGACAGAGGGGTCTCCCTAGGAATGAAAGTAGGATGCCTAGGCCTACACTCTAACATACTAGATGATAATTTTTTTTGGGTTAATGGCTACTCTATTCATGAATTCCCACTAGTATGTCCTATCTAAAACACATGCTACTATGGAATAGCTTACCTCATAGTACCCAAGAGTTTAAACATCATATCCATTAAATTATTAGTCCTTATTCTAAATTTTATTTTTGGGCTCTCTCCTCTAGCTTCTTCCTCATTATTCCTATCATTTCTCTAAGAACCATCATCTGCTCTATCACCCATCTCTTCTAAAGGTATAACCTCTAATGGGTTACCTTCTTGCAAATTTTTTTCTTACTCTATTTTTCTCCTAGTGTAGTATTTTTGATGACCTCTCATGTGATCTTCAACCCTCAAGCATGGCAAGATCAAAGCTTTGATACCACTGTAATGAGCCTAACCCAATTTGACCTAAATTTCTTCAATTTACTACCCTTTGTAATTTTGGCAAATAGTTGATGTGCAATGTGTTTGTTTGCTGATTTGAGTTTTTTAGTTTATGGATGATGCTTGAGATGAATGATAAAGTGAGTTGATATCTTGTAATAACCTCTATTATGTCTAACAAGGAACCAAATTCAATGCAATACCTTTTTTGTATTTTCAAATGCATATAGATGAGAAACTACATAAGGGCATGCATCCCCACTCTTGGCATGTAACCTAGAGAGTTATTTATTTGATAATTCAAATGAATACAATATATCATGTAGATGACTCCAATTAAATTCTTCTTTATTAATTATTCTACTACAAAGATGATATGAAATCTACCAAGACTCTTAGCTTATAATGTACAACATATAAATAGCTTAAGTCTAATATGAAAATGGCTACCAATATGAAATATGCCAAGACTCTTGGATTATAATGTGCAACATATAAATATCTTAAGTCTAATATGAACATGGTTACCAATGGTAGTGAAGTTACAATAACAAAATGCTAATGCTAGACACCAAATAATGCAAGGAGAACCTGGTAGAAGTGGCACCCAACTATGTAGATGAAGCATCAAGCAAAACCCAATGAATTGGAAGCTCCCTAAGCCCAAATCAAATTTATATCCAGATCACCCCTATTCTGATATGATATAAAAATATAAATAATATGTAGCTTCTTTTACGCCTCTTAATCCATAAATATCATCAATAGACTCCCTCTAGAAGTGTGCCTAGGTCAAGAAGTGAAATCATTATAATGGAAAGCTCCCATAAGCAAAATTGAACCTCTCACAAGTTGGTGGTAGTGAATAAAAATGCATATATCATAACTTATTATCAACTAATGATGATGTGAATCAATCCTCTAATGATGTATATTCAAGCATGAGTTATCTCCAATATTCCTCCAAATCATACCATGCAAAATTGATCTTTGGCCACTAATTTTGCCCAAGTAAAATGATTGAATTGCCACCTCCAACAATTAAAACCCTTCAGAAGGTATTTCACTTCCTTAATTATGCTATCAATGGGAGTTTACATTCGTAAATACAAATGTGAATACTCCTTAGAAACCCTTGGCTCCACAAGATGCTCATCAAATAGATATGTCAACAACTAGATGATGAGAAGCAAGCCAACAACATCTATTTATTCTTTTTCCCCAAGGGGTTAGTCCCTTCTATAATCTTCCAAATAAACAATATAATATTATAATATGTTTACACTTTATTATAATATTAAAATATAACACAATGTATTATCCAACATCCAAAATATCCAAAGAAATATTTATCCAAGCATCCAATGAGCCAACCAACACCTGGGTAACTATTGATAGGACCCTCTATCCATTCCCTATTAGCCTATGAGGGAAACTAATAAGCTAACCATGCTGATATATAAATGTCTAACTGGAAGGGGACATTACACATATTCCAATTCATCTTCTCATTATTGCCTAGGTTTTTCACTGTTTGCACCATTTGGCCTGTTAGTGACTAGCTAATTTAGATGACTAGTTTATCACACTTGAGTGATAGAACCTATCTATAAACATTCATGGGCATGAAAAATGAGTCTCTACCTTCTTCATCCATCTATTTTATTACTATGTCCAATGCAACTTTTGACTTCAACAAGTTCTTCAGAAACAAGCCTATAACTCAACATTTTCTCTCTCCTCTCTCTAACCAATACCACCTAGAGATACTTGGGAGAGTCCAATACAATATCCAACATCTTATCTCAGCATACCAATCCATTCTAGGCACTCTTGATCAATAACTTCAACATCAGGTCCTTATTAGGGTTCTAAGAGGGTTTAAACATGTTTCCACTTTTAATGATTGTTCATAAAGCATATCCCCTCAATCCAAAAAATAATGCCTTTAATTTTGAGATAGGACCTTTCCCCATCTACCATGAACTACTTAGGTTCCCATGCAAAGTTTTGACAAGCTAACAAGCACAATAAAAACCTTTTCAAGTTGAGAACCCTTCATTTTGAGCACTTGGAAGACCTCCAAACAAATTTTCATGCCTTATCCTTCAAACTAGAACCTTAAAATACATGAAAAAAATTGAAAAAACATAAATCACCTCTAATAATTCTTACATGAGATCAAACACCATGAAATATGATCATGACCCCTCATTAGGCCACACTCTCTCTCTTTTGCTCTTTAGACCTTCACCTACAAATGACATTAAGCCTTAACATTGACCTTCATGCCTCTTTCAATGATATAAACACCTCATTGTAGTTATAAAAAACATATCTCATGCTTACACAGTTCCATACATCCTTCATATTCCTTGATAACAGATTGTGATACCTCATTAGGCTAGGTAGGGTCTAAGATATGTCTAAATACAGACTTAGACTAAATGTCCTACCCCTGTAGGCTCACCCTAAAACTATCATGAGTGTTACAATGACTCACATACATTATCAAACAACCTCATACAACCACTCATTCATGTGTGCACTCATCTCACCAATACACCATGATCATACCTTCTCACAATGTCTCTTCATGTCATGACTAGGCTTAGGCTACTTAAGCACTTGACCTCAAATATTTTTACCTTCATGCAACCATAAGGAATTAGTTACCTTCAAATTCTCTTTCATGACAACATAATTTAGTGACAACACTCCATCAATGCCCCTTATCACATCAACACACTACCAACTAGGCACACTCTCTTAATGACATCAATGATAATACTCAACACACGGGTTCTAAAAGGCATGGTGGATGGTGAAGGTGACACAAGAGTAGTGATTAAGTGTGGTTTTGATATAGTAAAAAAAAATAAGATGAATTTGGATACTAAACTTATCCCAAGACTAAAATTGGTAAAGAGAGGTGTTTATATTTGACTTAGATTTGAATTTGAGGATGTAAAGACTAGAGTGATCAAATACTACCAAAGTAACAAACCTATAAGGGTTCAATCTAGCAAAGAGGATGGGATGAATAGATTCCATTCACACTAGAAAGATGATGATTTATATGGGTGTTATATATTAATAGGCAAGATGTTAATATGGTGGGTGCTAGATAAAACTGAACATGATTGCAAATTTTGATAATGTTTGATAGAGAATGATGAGTGACCACTAAGGTTTTAGTTCTAAGACTAAGTTTAATACACAAAAGGGGTGGATGGTGATATGGAATTTAAATAGTTTTGTTTGGTCTTAATATGGGGTATATCCTAATTTTTCATTAGGTTGTTTTGGTAATAAAAAAGGTAGGTTGATTCAGTTCACAAAAAGTATGGGCCTTAACACAACATGCAAATAAGCATGCCCAATTATTAGTCAACCAAAAGGGTGTGTAACCTGATACCTATAACATCCAATGTATTTATGGGTGAGGCTATAGTTTAGTGATCTATTATGAAATCTATCAAACCCTCTTAACCCCATCTACACTTGACAGTCATTTGAGAGTTGATACTGACTCTAGTAGTAGAATGCCTATTATGGTTGAAGGTCCTATTCTAGGTTTTATATAGGCTAACTATGGGAGTCCCTGCTATATGTTAAATATGGTGGGGACTAAATCCATTTAGGATGATGTCTAACCAATTTTTTTATTAGATCCAAAATGTGCCACTCTACAAAACCCTTTATGGGTAATTTCACTTTAGCGCCTAACAATAGTTATCTTGATATTTATACTCCACCAGAACATGGAGTGTTTTCTAATGCGTGGTAATGAAATCCACATCATCAAACCCTAGGGACTAATATAAAGTTCATGTATGTCACTTTCATGGTCATGTTTCACCCTAGAAATAAAAATGGGGAGGGTTTATTAGTGGTTTTTTATCCTCTAAGAATCACCACAATGACACAAGGAGGAGAGCATACACCACTATATCCCTCAAGAGACACTCAATTAAGCAAAAAAAATATTTATTAATCTATTAATATATGTATTTTTCCTATTCTAATCCAATAAAGAACCAAACAAGTGATCAAAAATAATGTTTTAGCCGATTATGAGATTGGTCGACCTACAAAACCAAAGATTAGTAGTTTTAGGATAAGCAATTTTCAATCATTCATCTTGTAAGTAGATGGTTTAGTAGTTTTCAAATTATAAAGTTTGAAAATTGACACTGTACAAACATCTTTAGTAGTTTTAAATGTTTTTTCTTTGATCAGTGAGACCTATAGGCACATGTCAATTTAGTGTATTGAAAAGCAAAAACAAACAAATGATTAAAAACAATGTTTTAGATGATTCTAGGACCAATCAACCTACAAAACAAATGATTAGTATTTTGATCAATTTTAACCTTCGACCAATCATTTTATCGATTACACAATTTAATAGCTTTGGTAACCTGCAAGGAAATGTTTTTAGTAGTGTAGACATGTTTGACTCTTTTGACATTTGTGAATACCTAGAACTGAAATTTCTAATTTTTTAATATATATATATATATAATATTTTTATTTAGATATTACAAGACAACTAACAAAAATCTTATTTACTACAACTAGATCCTCATATTATAAACAATAATAAAGGGACTAGTCAATCAAGCTATTATCCATTTTACACCACTTATATATATATATATATATATATATATATATATATATATATATATATATATATATATAGATATTACAAGACAACTAACAAAAATCTTATTTAATACAACTAGATCCTCATATTATAAACAATAATAAAGGGACTAGTCAATCAAGCTATTATCCATTTTACACCACTTTTTAAAAGAAATGAAATATTTTTTTAAGGCACATAATAAAACGTAATATTAAATTAAATATATAAGATTAGTGATATAAAAACTTGAATACATGGACCCATCTCCCCTCAAAATATCAGAGATAATTATTCCCAAAATTTGAATCAGCCACAACTTGTTTCAACTACCGAAGCTACAATGAAGAAAAAATTAAGGACAAATTTTCAAATAGGCATTTTTTTGGGGGGCGAGGTCGAGGGTTCGAGTACATTTTAAAATTTTATTTTGGGAATAATCCTTTGGATATTTATTTGATCTAGTTATAGAGATTCCCTAAGTTGTGCAGAGAGAAAGGTCATTGAAGGATGAAGGAAATTTACCTGCTACCGAAGCCCTAGCTAAGAACACTGTCACTAAATTTCAATATGGGAGATTTCAAGACTGCATTGACCTTTTGAATTAGTGATTTTAGAAAAAAGAGGATTATCATAATGCCCTACATAATATTTTTGTGGTAGATTACTATTGTGATGGGTGTATAGATCCACATAAACTACATAAAGTTCTTGAGAAGGTTAAGAAGAAGAGTGAGGAACTTGTTCATGCAACTAGAGACCAACTGAAAGGTATAAGCAACCCTTATTTAAACACTAGAAAAATAATATTTCTCAGCTTGAAAATGACATGGGTATTCTTCATAAGGCATTGATAGTGTTTCACCTAATGTTTCCATGCATAAGAGTCTAACCTATTCAGTTCATTATCATTAGCATATACTAGCTCTATACATTTATAAAATTACAAATAGTGACTGAAAAAATGTTAAATCAAGCACACTTCCCACAAACCATTGTTAAAACATAGTAACAAGTGTAAGGCCAAATTTTGATGAGCGTCAACATAGATAATGGATATTTACCAAAAGAATAATGGAAATGGATTTTATCAACTACTGTAGATGCATTGGCATATGTATACACATAGTTTGGAAGCCTTTGTAAGGCCTTTGGCCCAAGGATCGTTTGGAATGAAAAAGGGGATAAAATAGGGAAAATATAATAGGTTTAATGTTTAAAACTTGACATAAATGCTATCGGCAAATGGTGCATAGAATTATTTGACAAGATGCCCTTTCTAATAGAAAATATCATCTTACAAAAGATAAAATGTTTCTTCATGTGGTATTGACACTGCAATAAATAGATGGCTAACTAAATCTTAGCCAACATATCTATACCCTATATAGATGAGTGTGGAATCAAATATAGGTCTTCTGAATCATTCAATGAAAAGTGTCAATGAAATATGGTGTTACAGACTGCATTCATTGCTATGTATGCATAAAATGACTTAAGAAGATATGCAAAAATTTTGACAAAAGTACCTCAAAGAAACATGGTGAATTGGATGGTTTGTGTCAAAACAAGTAGATCATACTATGAATCCCTAAAGAGCAAGGTTAGTAGCACAAGGTCGATTCAAAATAGTACTATAACCATTTAACCAAAACTGAAATGACCACAAGCCAAGAACTAAGCAAATGGATCCACAAAATTATTTAAGGATAGTTAAAATTTCTTATTATCTATAACTAAAAAATGAGTTTGGTAGTGCTAGAAAAAAAAATTTGATATTTTCCCAGTAGAAGCATACTAGAAAATTATTTATTGATAATTTAAACTAGCTGTAAAATAGATTACAACTGACTAAAAATAGATTTTTATATTTTACACACTAGTCAAAACCTAGAGTTGATTGTGTATGGTAGATTTTTGAATTTATGACCACTTTTTCTCCTTCTTTTAGACTTGTAAGCTTGAATAATATACATTCAAAGTACCCATGGTCAATCAAGAGGAGGGCTCCCACTATGATTACCAAATAAATCTTAGCAGAATTTGAGCATTAAATCTAAATATGCAAAATACTACTAACTCTAAGTCAAAATTCACAAAGAATATCAATAGGAGATAGTGTGAGTTAATTTCATAAGTGAAATTTGATGCATATAGATAGTTTAGAGGTAGTCTTGTTGATAAAATAGTGGAGATGAATGAATTCAAAATTTTGAGAGGTAAATGGAGAGGTAGAAAGTAGTATGTGGAAGGAATAAGAATAGGAAAAGGGGTGTAGAAATTCAATGGAAAATTTAGGTAGATATTTCTAGTTTGCAAACAAAAGAAGGCAAATAATTATTTCCTATAGTATTTTCCTTTTTGATAAAAAATTGATTAACTTCCAAACCTTGAAATAAGGAGACATGTCAGTAAATGATTATTGGGAGATTTTCACTAAGATTATAAAATATATATCCAAGTTAAAAAAATGTGAATGCTTTTGGATCAGGAAGTTCATCATGGGGTTAAAACCAAAAATTTGATGCAAAGTGGATGTTCATGGACCTTCTACCATGGACCAAGTCTTCGATAAAAAATTTAAGCAAGAGCAAAAGCTGAAATCACATGTGGAGATCAGAGACAACTTCAAGAAGAAACTCAATGGCCCAAAAACCATGCTTAAGTAAAATAATTAGAAACATATCTAAGAATTGTTTTAATAGGTAGAATTCAAGTTTCAAAAATGCTTCAAAGACCAAAAAACCTGGACATAGTTTCAAACAAGGCTTCAAGGGAGGTAACAAATCTGAGAGGAAGGGACTTCCTAGAAAATGTTTCACATGTGGAGGGGATCACTATAATAAGTATTGTCCTTAGTAGAAGACAAATATAAATTCAAATAATTAGTCTACCTATATTGCATAACAAGGAACATTTCAATAAATAATTCATGCAGTTGTTGACAATTATCAAGATAAATTTAAAAAATATCTCATTAAGGCATCAAGTACCTTGTTTGGGCATCTTATTTCAGTTTTGATAGATAAAGGAGCCATTAAATTTGTTATCTCTGTCATATCATGTTAAATAAATTACCTAGGAAGGTTGGTTTCATGGTAAATGTTGGGACAATGTACTACATGAATGAGTCTAAGATTAATGTAGACAAATGCCTTATGGAGGTATAAGTGAGCTTACCTAAATTTACCACTATGTTATATTTATTTTCACCACCACTAGGATCATATGACATGATCCTAGGAGTGAATTTGCTTTGTAATCACAAGGTAAAAATTGACTACTTCCTAAAGAATATTGAATGCTTAGATGATATGAGGAATCAAACTCAAATCTAAGGTCAAATAAAGAGTTGAAAGTAAGACAAATTTCAGCCATTCAATTAAAAAAGGCTCAGTGAAAAGGGTGTCATGTATGTCTAGTTAAGGTAGATGAAATTGAAGAATCCAAGGAGCCCCCTTATAAGATTATCCTTTCTTGAGAGAATTTTAAAATGTTTTCCTATAAGAATTACCTAGCTTACCCCCAAAGAGAGAGATTGACTTCACTATAGACATCATACTAGGTTTGACACCTCAATCTAAGGCTCCCTACAGGATGATGACAATAGAGCTAGTTGAATTAAAAACTCAGCTTTAAGAAATGTTGTCAAAAGGATTAATTCTACCAAGTGTTTCTTGATGGGTTAAACTAGTGGTTTTTGTTAAGAATATAGATGTAAATCTTCACATGTGCTTATATAATAGGATATTGAATAAGATAACCATCAAGAACATATATCCTCTACCTCACATCAATGATCTCTTTAATCAAATGCATGGATTAGTGGTGTTTTCCAAAATTGACCTAAGATTAGGTTACCACTACTTAAGGATCAAGAAAGAAGACATTATAAAAAATATTTTTAGGATAAGATATGGACATTGCAAGTTTACAATACTCCCTTTTGGATTAATTAATTCACCTAAAAATTTCATGAATCTCATGAACAATGTGTTTAAGGAATACCTTGATCAATTTGTTTTAGTTTTTCTTGACAATATCCTGATCTATTCCAAGAATGAATAATCTCATATATAGCATTTGTGTTTGGTTCTCCAATTCTTATGAAAGAAAAAATCTATGGGAAATTGTCAAAGTGTGCCTTATTTAAAAGAATAATATAATACTTGGGACATATTATCTCTTTTGAGGTAACCTCAGTAGACCCAATGAAGATAAGATTCATCATGGAATGGTCAACACCTAGGAATATGCATGGGGCACATAAATTTATGGGCTTAATGGGATATTATAAGAAATTTGTGCTAAATTTCTCTAAGATAGCTAACCCAATCACCTCCATGTAATGTAAAGAGTAACATTTTGTGTGGAATGATAGGTGCAAAGAAATGATTAAAACCTTGAAAGAGAGGCTTATTTTGGCTTCAGTCTTGTGAATTTCAAACCCAAATGGTCTTTTAACAGTAATAATAGATACTTTCAAAGATGGCTTGGGAGGAGTTTTAATTTAGGATGTACAATTATAAAATTTAAATCAAAGAAATTGAAACCTTATGAATATAATTATGCCCCACATGACTTGGAGGTGGCTATAATTGTGCATGCCTTACAAGTCTAAAGGCATTATCTATTAGGAAAAGCATTCGAGTTTAAGATAGATAACTTAAGGTTAAAGTATATTTTCACCCAACCCAACTTGAATACTCAGCAAAGACTATGGTTGGAATTCCTTTTAGATTATAACTTTGATATTAGTTATATAAAGGGCAAGGAAAATAGGGTTGCATATATACCTAGTTGAAGAAGGTACATAGTAGCAATGGCTCTCATTAGAAGCACATTCCAAGACTAAGTTTTGAGATGTTCACTAGGGGATGAATTCTATGAATAAGTTAAGAGTGTATTAGTAGATAATCCCCAAAATCATAGATATCAAGGATATTAATTTGAGCATGATGGAATTATAATATTCAATGGAAGAATATATGTTCTAGATAAAGAGAATATAAGGGAGATAATTCTAAAAGAGCTACACAACACTCCATATTAAGGTCTTCCTAGTTTGACTAGGCTCTTATTAGAGCTAAAACCATTGTATTTATGTAAGGGAATCAATAAATATGCACTAAATTTTATGTTAAGATGTTTGGAATGTCAATAAAACAACATTTAATATGTGCATCATGTTGGGTTTTTATACCTACATGACATCCCAAAATAGAAATGGAAATTCATCAGTATAGACTTTGTCAAAGACTTATCTATGTCAAAGAATTGTCATTATATGATGTAGGTGGTTGTTGATAATCTCACCAAAGTAACACACTTCATTCTAGGCAATTTTACTGATGATGCACCAATGCTTGGAAAGAGGTTTGTAAAAGAAGTGTATAGATTTCATGGGTTTTTTAAAAATATCATCTCAAATAAGGACCCCTGAATGACCTCAAGGTTTTGGCAAACCCTTAATACAGTGATGGACACACATGAATTTTAGTATAACTTACCATCCAAAAATGGATGGGAAAATGGAAAGAGTGAATCAGATCTTGAAGGATATTTTAAAGATGTATTATATGGATGAGAAATATAAATAGGAATAATATCTTCCATTAGGTTGATTTTTCTTACAATAACTCATTTCAATCAAATTTTAAAACGTATCCATTTGATTCTTTGTATCGAAAAAGGTGTAGAACACCTATCAACTAGGATAAAATTGAGGACAAAATTATTTTTGAACTTAATATTCTTGTTGAAATGGAAGAGAAAGTAAAAATAATTAGATAAAGGCTGGCTAAGGCCAATGATAGGCAAAAAAACTATGTTGATCTAAAAATAACAACAAGATAGTTTGTAGTTGGAGAAAAGGTTTTTCTAAGAGTTAAGCCCCAAAAGAGCCCATCAATTTAAGCAAAGTAGCCAAATTAGTACCTAGATATGCAGGACCCTTCAAGGTTGTATAAGTGATTAATCCTACAACTTATAAGCTTGATATACCACTAACCTTAGCTCAAATACATAATGTTTCTCATGTATCATATTTTAAAAATAATGCAGTAGATCCTTCACATGTTTTGGATTAGAATGCATTACAGGTTCTGGACCCAGTAGTGGCAACCATAGAACCAATCATTATACTTGATACATGTAAGCTTAGCATTCAAAATTAAGAGGCATCTTAATGCAATGTCTAGTGGGAATAGTATTTTGAAGATAATGCTACATGGGAAGATTCTGAGAAGTTTTACAAGTTGCTTCTGTATTTTTTTACATGATATACTATTGAACAATGTTTCATAATTACTATTTTAATAATGTCATCAGGATGATTAATATTGTAAGAGAGAATGATGTTACATCCTGTCTTACTCTTAATACATTACATTATTATTAAGATAATAAATTTAACTATTGATTAGTTATTATCTAATTTTGTTGGTATATTCAAATGTATGTTGCCTAGATTTAACAGTTGTTCTATTTCTTTCATTATTTATTATGATTTGAGGGAATCATACATACATATGAATATGTTAGATTTTTGTGTTTTAAAACATTGTGTGAGTTGATTTAATTTATAGATTTGGTTATTAAGTAATAGTTTACTTGACATGTTTACATTCTGATTTTTTTGGTATTTTATCTAAAGCTCAAACTAACTACAATATTGTGATGAGGTGGAAGCAAGAAAATATCTACCCTTATTGAGCATTTAGAGGGAGAGTATCATCAGAGAGAGGACATAAGATTTCCACAACATGGAATAGGTAGAGTATTTTGGGAACATGTCACACACACACATAGATTGTTTGTTTCATAACTAGTTGATGACATGTGAATTTGTGTTTACTTGATTGATGTGCTCCTTCTTGTGGCTTATTGATTGTTGTGCTTAGTCTAATACTTTTTGATTAATTGATCTAGCATAGCAAATAAAAATTAGTGATACTTAGTGATTGAATAAACATTGATTAAAATTATTATGTTTTATGTTTGTGGATGATTATTTGTTTATTCTAATAGCTTTAACTTTTATCCTTAATCTATTTGTGGGATTGTCATATTATGATTTTAATGAACAAAAAATGAGTGTAAGAAATTTTTAGGTAATCATTTAATTGTTTATGCTAGTCAATGCAGTGTTGACTTGGGCTTAGACCCTATTTTCATGGATAAAAAGTCACTTTCAATGGTAAGCAACAAGGAACCCCTTTCTAGTGGCATTGGTTATTATTATCATACTACTTAGGAAATAAGGTAAATATTTTAATTAATAAAGTTATAATCCTAAATTTGACATCTTTTTGGTGGCAAGAGATTAAAAATTATAAAAATTAGGTTTTTTAGTGCATTTGTTTGGGAATCATGTAAGTCAAGTGTTAGTATTCAATTTTATAATCCTAGCAAAGTTATAAAGGCATTTCCATGCCTGAAATCATGGACAAAATTAGAGGGTGAATGGATAGTAGAGAGATAGTGTGTTAATAATCTTGAGAGGTAAATGGAGAGGTAGAGAGTAGGACATGGAAAGAATAAGATTAGGAAAAGGGGCCTAAAAATTTATGGGCAGATTCAAGAAGACATTTCTATTTGTAAACAAAAGAAGGCAAATAATTATTTCCTATAATGTTTCCTTTTTGGTCAAAAAATGAAATGATTAAGAAATAATTAAAAAAAGGAAATTATGCGATATCATTGAAAGTTGAAAATGATTGATTTGTTTGAATATTTCTTACTTGAAATGATAAAAGATTTGATTTCTATACAAATATGCCTGTGGTATGTTATTTTTTCTCAAACCCTAGTAGTGTAATGCATCATTTTTGGTAAAATACATATTTCTTTGTTATGGTTGGGTTGTACAAGCTGAAATAGGTTAAGAAAACTTATTTTTGTCAATTTATATAAGTTATATACATAATTTCTTGCATTTTCTAAATACCCATGAGATCATTATAATTTTGTGCTTTCTTTTAGAGCAAATAAATCATTTTAATGGAATCTCGAATTGGTTAGATGGTTGTTTTTAAATATGCAAAGCCAAATTTATTTGGTAAATGATTTTAAAACACTTGTTCTTTTAAGCTTGTGGGTGGGAATGTTTTCTTCACCCATGAGCTTATAAGGACAACATGACGACCATACTCTTCATTGAACTTTTTCTGGCTAATAAAGTGAGATCAAAATGAACTTCTTATATGATTATATGATTGAATAAATTAGGGTGATGAGACAAATATTTATACATAGTTGAATTCAAATACACATGTAATTCATTGGGTTTCTAATCATGATTAGGATGTTGTAGCTAAATGCCACCTACAATGGGTCAATTTTGCCTAATGAGGAATGTTTGTTTAGTGGCTCATAAGTGATTGTAACTTGTTGAATTTCATATTATTATTTATTTAGATCATTTGTTATTTCCATTAGGTCATTTGTAGATGTTTTTTCTGAGGAATTTGAGTTAAATTTAGTAGTAATGCAACTACCTACAACCAATATAGTAACTATATGGTTGTAGTGTAACTCTTTGTATGTAAAATGGGCTTGTCTCTCTCTAAGTTCATTGTTTTGTAAAAATTACGCTTAATGTATGGGTGCAGGTTATCTTTATGTGCAAAATTTTTGGGTTATTGTTGGTTGTAGTTTACTTTAATAATCATATAGTAACTCCTTTATATGGCTTAGTTGATTTTTAATGGTATAGTTGAGTTAGTTATTATTTATATGGCTGAAGATGATCATTATGTACAAATTTTGGGTTATATATATGGCTATTAGATACGCCATTGACTCTTGAAATGGTGCACTTGTCGTGTTTTATTTTAAAATTGAGAAAAAGGTTGGATAATTATTAAGTTCGAATACAATACCATTCATAATAGTATTTATGTAACTATATCTTGTTGGTTTCAATTATATGTACATGATTAATTATCTTGCTTTGATGGAATGATTTGTATCATATGAAAATAACATAGTAGCCAAATTTTGTTAGATATGAATTTGTATATTGTTGCTATATGTTTGATCTCTCAATATTGAAGATGAGATGAGAAATGCATTAGATGAAATACTATGACATTTAATTAAAATAGGATGTAGTATAAATACTATGTGGCATAGTTATTACAAAATCATGGATTTATCTCCTTATATAGACATGTTTTTATGGTTATTGATGTTAGCTAAATTAATCCTTCATACTTAAAAAGTTTAATGAGGGATTAATCCTAATATATTAAAGTATTATAATATTTTATATGTGATCGAATTAACTTGAATTAATAATGTTGAAATACATTTAGTTATCTATTTGAATAGGTATAATTTAATTGTTGTGAGTTTTTTTGAGATCTCTATATGACTGTGGTTTGTACATTATGATCTTCCTTTCATGCAACGAATGATGAACAACAAGTGGGAAGCTTGTTCAAAGTTTGTTCATCATCAATTGGATGAAATGATGACTAAGTGTGGTATGATTCATCATAGAGTATTGCTTATGTGGACTAGACCCAAATTGGTATAATTTGATTTTACTATAAATTCTTTGGCCAAAGTAATGTTATATATGTATACATTATCTGACCATTATACATTTTGGTTTGTATGTTTGTTGGAGGATGCATGAAATAGTGATTTTACATATTTCACGTGCTCTTGATTGGTTTTGAATGTTCATTCTACATTCATCTACTCCCTTATTAATGGAAGGGCCACTCCCATTGGAGAGGTGTGTAGGGGACTATCAATCTATGGTTGGAGGAAAAGTGCTTCGATGATTCTTTCCTTATATATAATTAGAAACTAATACTAAATTTCAAAATTATTTCCTATACTAATGTATTCAGATAAATTTATTGAGAAAACTATCATAATAGTGGTTGTTGTAACTATTTTAGGCTCATTTTGTATTGTTTTATATGGTTTCATATTTTGTATAAGGATAAAAATAGTCATGTGTGTAATATTCAATTGAATTGTATTAATCATGGCTACATCAACATACTATTTTGTTAGGATTAATTGATATGTTGTTCTGCAAATGATAGATTGATATACCCATAAAGATGGATTGTTTATATGTTGTAATTTCATAATTTCGGCATGATAAGTAGAGTGGGACCCAATAAAATGTTGTACTATTAATATTTATCAAGATAACTTGAATTATCATTAAAGCAATTTGATTTTAGTATATTTTATTTTAAAAGTGTTTAACCTAAGTGTAGTTGGGTTCTCACAATTATGAATTTATCACCATAATAAGCACTATGAGTGATGAAATAAAAAATTATACAACTACTTCCAATACATCAAACACAACCATTAACACCAAACCTTTAATCCCATGAAAATCATACACTAAATATTATTTTTCAATTTTTATAGCAAGAACACAACCAACCAAACAACTTATAGGTACTATAGGCCAACTGAGGAAGGGGATAAATAGGAAATGATTTTATCTGGGCTATATTTATTAAAAACACACATACACACCAAACAAAATCATGAATTAAAAACAAGCCAAAATCATAAAACCAATAGTATTTACAATGAGGTAAGGAGAATAAAAGGACTCTAAAAATTCATTAATGGGTCCATAGAAGTATAACCCTGAACGAGATAACTTCACATGAGCAAGAAAGATGAGGATTTTGACACACCTCATGATGAGAAAAATTATTGACTATATTTTGGATTTTATATTATGTTCATATGGTAGATTTTTATCCAAAATAAAGATACCAAACATGATTATCATGACCTAAATGCGAATGGAGAAAGATTCAATAGACTATTTACTATCTGGGATTAGAAATGCAATTGAAGCTAAGTGTTGTAATGAATGCATAGGAATTGGAAGAAAAAGATATTTAAAATAAAAAGTTTCAAAAATAGGATCGTTTATAACCTTTTCATGTAGAAATGCATCTTATTCATCTTCTTTGAAAACATTGAATGTTTCATATTTAGGTTGTAAGTATGTTGGGAGACAAATTTATTCTATTTTATTTCAAGGCTCCTTAGTTATCCAAGGGTACATTTGTAGAATCTGATAATCAACTTCAAGTTGATCTCTTGTCTCATTTTATAGTGATTTTTTCATTATAATTTATTCATGCACATAGTATTCACCTCTGATTATTAGTGACTCCTCCATTTTGGTGGGTTATTGATCAAGCCCCAAAATAAAAATTCCCATCTCTATGAGTGAATACAGATGGAGTAGTCAAATTTATGAAGGTTGTCTTTAAGCCCTTTAACAAAGTGTTGCATTGGTGAAGAATTAATATTGTTTTCTTCTTCATAAGAGATGTTATTGGAATATATTTTAAATGTTGAAGAAGTGGAGCATGCCATTATATTCTTTCATTGAGTACAAATGAGCATTGTTTTTATAGGTAACTAGAAAAGTATTATTTTATTCATCATATAAAAATATATCTAACTCATCATCATTGTCTTCACAATTCAAATGATACATTTCAACACCTTTTCTATCATGTGGTTCAATCACCATTTCCAAAAACATATCTTGTTCACTGAAAATTGTATAATTAAAATAGTTGAGAGATGCTGGCAAAGTTTGTAAATCTTTATCTTATGAACATTTTTTGTATGATTGGTAATTTTATCCTAAATTGCTTTCTATGGAGGATGTGAATTCTCCATGCTAAATTTATATTTTTTCATGACAAGTTCCATTTTGGATTCACTCTTTATGGTGTTTGGAATAGATTTTAAAACATGTCTCTTTCATTTCTAAGACATAATCATATCCTCTTTAATTTCAACTACTTGTTGTTATGTGTCTTCCAAATCACATAACTTGTTTCTCATCAAAGTGAAACAAATTTTTGGATGAATTATGATAATTAAGAGACAAAGTTGATTATTAGAACACAATATTCCAAAACATCACCTAAAATTTCCTCTTTTAGGTATTATCTATGGGCCACTATTCAAACATAATCCCACTTGACTAGCATGGTTGTTTTATTTGTCTGTGTTAATGATTGTCCCCCTTTGTGATAAACTAGTTTTAAAACAAACACATCCAAATCAAACCAATATTTTAAAATAAAAATAAAAATTATACCATTCAAATTAAATTGAAACCATGGAACCTAAAATGAGGTACCAATCTAGGATTAAATCCAAGTACAAGAAATTAGAGTACCTTTAACACAAATACGTTTCATTTTGACCAAGAACACAATCAAAATAATGATATTGATAGTGTAGCCAATCAAAGTGAATACCATGATGAATGAAATGATTTGATTTATAATAATCTAGGTAAATCCCAAATGGACTAATATCTATATAAAAACAAAGATGAACTTCCCCTAAGACTTGTATAGATAGGTACCTGAACTGCAATCCCAATAATTCAGGCCATATCATAATAAATAAGAATCAAAACCTCTCCATTAAAAATTAGGATACCTATAGCCATACCATGGATCAAAATCAAACCAATGGTGAATATAATTTTCAAAATCAAAATTCTAATTCCCATTGTGTCACTCATAGGAAAGGGAAATTAGATATGGAAGACCAAATCCACCAAGATCAAAAAAACATCATGCTTGAATAAATCCATCAACTCAGCAAAAGTTTGGCCAATTTGGTGTGTCATATCAATCCTACATCATTTGATTATTAACAAAAGAATAAACAATAATTACATCAAAAATTATCTAACAATAATTGGGTCTTCGTACCACCCCAGTATAATAATAAACCATCAACATCACTTCAGGGCACACCACTTCTCAAGTGTAGAAAGCTATGAAGGAAACCTTTCAAGAAATGCAATCTAGGAATCATAACAATAAATACAAATTTGAATATTTATTCCCTTATCCATTTGACCATGACATGTTTAAAGTCTCTTTTCCTTCCTACTTCAAATCATCTAATTTCTCAAAGTATAAGGGAAAGGGTGACCCAAGAGAACACACCAAGGATTTTTCCATGCCATGTATATATGTAGCCTAAAACTATGTATATCTACTCATATTTTTCCCCAGGAGATTAGGAAGACAAGCCATATAATGGTTTTTGCATCTACCAAAAGGATCCATAACCACATTCACAAACTTATTTGAAAGGTTCATGTGATACTTACCCTAAAACTTTGATCATGAACTCACCATGATGGATATTTATAATAAAAACAAATAACTAAGAAAATTTTCTCCTCATTCTTAAAAAGTTGGAGAAGTTTGGCAAGTAGAATCCCCTATTAAATTCTTGAGAAATAGCTAGTTAGCATATTCATTGCTAATCTCAATCGGGGAATGGCATTCCATCTTTAGGTACATTATGCCACAACATTCGATGAGATCATTGAGAAGGGGGTTGAAATTGAGAAGGATCTCATTTTTAAAGGCTTAATCAAAATATCTCTAAAGATCAAAAAAATCAATCACAATTTAAAAAACCTAAATTTTTCAAGAAGAAAAAAAGTGGTTGGTGATGGAGTTATTAATACAAAACACATCCAAACTATTCACAATACTTAAAATATAACCATTCCTCATGGATATCCCAAAAATGACTATAAACAAAGACAATACACTCCCCTATGAGAATCATTGGAAGTTTTCTTCCACAAGCTGGTTACTATGAACATGATTTTATATGCATAAACTAAGCCCTTCGATGAGAATCAACCAAATTATGCATGGTATAAGTAAAATGAGTATTGTGTGTTCCATAAGATCAATGGCCATCCCACTAATTGGTGTATGAAACTAAAAAATTATGTCCAAGATTTTATTGACCATGGGGATATTTAATTAGACACCAGTACACCTGTATTAAAGAACCAACAGTTGTGGATATATAAGGATCAATTTCCAAAGCACGATCAAAATCCTCCTCAATAAGATCAAGATTAGAACTTTCATACCACCCATTTCAATTATCACAAATCTAATCATTCTTATTACTTATTTATTGGTCACATTACATATCACCATGTCACCACCATCAATATTAAAGCTTGATATTATGTAGTTATCTTGAGATGCACTAATATCATTGTCCAAAAGCTTCCTCTACCTAATTGAGAAGGATGATACATCCTTATTGAATAATTTGAGAAGACACCTTCTCATATATTTATTTTGGATATTCTTAGAACATCCAATGTTCACAAATAAATCTTGAATAAATACCTTCATGAGTCAAAATTACCCAATCACATTGACCCATCAAAATTCCATGCACTTGTTGGATACTTTTCCTTGAGTTTCAATCAACTCACTTTCGACAAAAATGACGTATCCCATGTTGGTCTGTCACATAATCTACCCTTGTATATTGAATCATACATCACTAAGCACAATTTTAATTGAGCACTTGTAGATAACATCTCAAGTTTGAGTATCTATGCATTGAAATTAACATCGAGGTTATTCTAAATCAGCCCTAAATTCAAACACCATTATTATCAAGGCATATGATAATGCTAAACATGAATCAATTGGAACCATCCACTTTCATATTATGGTGGGGCTATCATGAACCAAATATTAATCCATGTCATCCATCTTGAACTCCCATACAACATTATCCTCAACTACCCATAGATTCATGTCATGCATGTCATCCCATCCACTTTCCATCAGTGTATCAAATTCCCCCATTCAGGTATGGAAGTAACCATCATTATTGATTTGTAACCCATTTAATATTTCAAGATGATAGAGGGCCAATACCATAAATCTAATCATTATCCCATCACATAAGTTACTCATAAAATGTATAAACTAGTGGTACCAAAAAATTATAGGCCTCCATCCTATATCCATCTTGATGATATTTCACCCTCATCCAAAAATCTGCCTCTTATATCCCACTTAAAAATCCTTAATAAATGTTGTGGAAATATAAATTTCAAACTAATTTCCATGTGGTTGACCTTCATGTTTCCCCTAAATGTCATGGTAGGTCCACCTTGAATAGGAAATCAGAACAATTAGCATATCAGTTCAGATCAATCTCTTTTGTCAAAGCGGACCTTATTAACAATGAGAAAATCATAGGCTCCAATGATGCCTAGTTATAAAATGATGGATTCATATCCAATTTCAAAGAAATACATTATGAAAAATCATGATCTATAAATGGAAAAAATTGGGTCCCCATGATCAAGGAATCATAGAACCTATACCTTCTTGTGAAAATAAGGAATATCATGACATTTTCTATAAACCCCTTAATGGTGATCATATTAATATGTAAGTGACTATTCTATGGTTTTGAAGGATTAATATTCTAACATTAAATTAGATTCCTTTTATAGCCTCTACAATGAGCTTAAAGACACTAACATATTTGATGATATCACCATTCTTACCATTGACCTTGACCTTCAATACCCTTATCTCATTGATTGGGACCAACAAGATCATGTACCATTGGAGCCATTTCAAAATTATAAATATTTTATAAAATTCATGGGACTTTATGATGACATACCATCAAGAAATCACCATAATATATTTGAATTCAACCTCAACACAATGGATTATTGTGGGGAGTAGGAAGAAAAAAATTAAAAAATAAAAGTCCCCTAGTGAAAACCTCTATGAGGCACTATCAGTAACCTATGCATGATGTAGACACTATTAGAGGACCAAAAGTAGATGTAACTAAAGAATTGATAGAGGAGATAACATGTATACCTCTTTATGGATATATTTGTCATAATAAACATAGTGTTGCTACATCCAAGTCTCTATTTTTCATAGAAGGAAAGCATTTGGAGTCCTCAAATAAAGGTACACTTTAATTTTCATTGCCTTGGACTTGGGTATAAGTTTGCCTTTACATTTTTAAATACTTAACTTTTGAGGGTAGATATTCAATGTTGTATGTGATACACTTCAAGCTCCTTAATCATATTGAGCATGTGATAAGGGTGAATGTACCTAATTTTTAGTTAAACATGTTGAGAAGGATGTAAAAAGAGTACCAAAAGGGGGAGCCAACATATTTATCCCATCACTATCTGATTCAAATAATTGTACATAGAGGTTTAATGAACCAAATATATAATCTAAATTGGGAAAAACTATTGATAATATAACTACTAGAAGAAGAAGTTGATGAAGAACAAGGAATGGATGTTGAATAATAGGAAGTGGTTATAGAGAAACAAGAAGAGGGTGTGTTAGAAAAAATATAGAGATACCAAAGAGAGGAATAATGAGGAATATAATACTAACTCCTTCTTTATAATATCAGGGTAGAAGTAAGAAGAGGGTGAAATACACACCCTCTACATTAATAGTTAGGAAGAAGCAAAAGGTTTCAACTCCACTTGCTCTTAGAAGGTAATTACAAAGGATTAGGTGTAGAATAAGAATAAAACACACTCCAATAGCCCCTAATATTATTCAAATAAAGAGTGGGGAATCATCTAAGAAAGAGAAGGATCTTAGTGTAAATGAAATTTAGATTTCCAATAGTTTTGATTAAGGAAACTATGTTTCATTTAGCTCTGGATACTATACTTTGGAGAGATGGAACATTAGATTACTTCACCTAATGTGGAAGGAGAAGAGGAAGCATTGGAGGAACAAAATGATAATGTGGTGGATGAATAAGTGGCAATGGTAGAAAAAGAAACCACTAGTTAGCCCAGGTAGGAATAAAATCATAATTTGGTAGAAGACCTATAGGAAATTAAAACCCTTATGGCATGCATTGAGGAACTTGAGAAAAAAGATAATTGGCTAGATACACTAGCTAAGATGGTTGATTTAGAGAGTGTATATCTTAAATCCCCTACAACTTAGACTTTAATAGAAGAGTCTCATAGGGTTGTAGGACACATATAAAATAATTTTCAATAAATTCCAATCAAACCAAAGAGCTCATTCAGTAAGAATTGTTCATGAAAAGGGATGTCAAGATACATACCATGAATATTTGATGGAATAATATAAATTTAGTCAATTAAGAGATGAAAAAAAAGATTTAAAGAATAAGATCAAAGAGCCTGAGTCACAAATTTTAAAACTAAAAATAAGGTAGAAGATATGAGTCAGTCAACAATGCAACCAATGAGTTGCAGACCTCCTGCAAGAATGTATGTTGTCTACCTTGAGGAGCAGTGGTTAAAATTTCAATTCATGAGAGTCTATTGTGACATTCCCAAACTAGTAAGTGAGCCTCACTCCTTTGAAATATATAATAATATCACTCCTAAGGATCAAAATCAATTATGTGAATTTTGTATACACAACTATGTTGTTCCTTATGACCAAGAATGGAATCCAAACCTATATTTGGGTGATTTACTTCTAGGATATTTTTATTCTTATCTTTCTAATGAGAAAAGAAGAGGTGAGGGATTATATGAGTATCATGAGAAAGATAAATAAATAAAATTAATGATCAAATGGAATGCTACTAAGCCAAATATGATAGAATCAAGTTGGATTGAAATAATAAATAAAATAGAGGTGGCTAAAAGAACTGGGACATAACAAATAGTGGCCCAAAATAAATACTTTGCCTTGATCATAGAAATAATTCTAGAAACCTACAATGGTTGTTTAGTTAGATGGAGTGAGCTTACCTATTAATTGAAAAGTAAGGATCCATTCTCAATGAATAATTTCACAGTAGCTCTCAAAAGAGTCACCAAATATATTGATGTGGAAAGAAAGAAGATATTGATTTAGCTTTTTGTGACATATTAACCTCCTATTATCTAGTTTCCCATTCCTGATTGGAGAGGAATAGAGCAATTCAATGAAATAAATGAAGATAGGAAATGAAGAGAATAGAAGACAATTTTAGGTCTTATAAAAAATAGGGAATAGATACAAGAGAACCATTTGAATTCTGAGTACTATGTTCCCATGTGTAGAGGTTTAGATTACTCGAGGACTAATAAAGGTTCAGTTGCGAGGTGTGATGAGTTGAGAAATCATCTATAAAACTACCCTTCCAATCCTATTTTAATAATTCCCTCTTTCCATTTTTAAGTTTATAAAGTTACTTTTTATATCCCTTTCCTATCAAATATTACTAATAAATATGATGTGCACATCTTTATGTTTTGTGTTTAAAACTAATGTTTTCTTAAGGAATCTTGCATCATGTGTTTTTATTTTTATTTTACTACTCATTGTGATATGTTATTAAATACCATAGGAAATTCTTGGCATCCTATGGACATTATTATCTAAATTAAATACTCATTTGGAGCATTCAAGAACAGGGACAAATTATGAGTTGCAAGGATCAGTACCCAACCCATAGCAACTAGTGGCTATTTAGAGATAACTTAGAGAATGGTAAATTAATGTGTATTCAGGTAATGATGGTAGTATTTTCTAAAAATAATCATGTTTTTCATTAAGACACTTTTAGTAATGTAATCATGCATATTCATGTATATTCCCAATGCTACTGGGTTAACCCATGGCACATTTTCTCCTTTTTAGCTAATCCTACCACATCATACTTATCCACCACAATTCTCATCCCATATAATTATTGTATCCATCCCTCACAAGTGCCATAAATAATCTATGACTCGAGGATAATTAACCTATTAGATGGGGGGTTTGAATACCATTGAATGTTTCATGATGGAAACTTTAGTGCTATTGGTGTGGATAATGCCCTGACAAGATGCTATGGGCACCCAATCATGTAATCAAGGAAAATTAATAATATTTTTAAATAATTTAAGGGGAGGATTATGAAAAAAAATTAGTAAATTATGTGAATAATATAATAATTAGAATATCATCAAAAAATTTATGCAGAGCATTATCATGTCTTGCATCTTGAATAGATATATCAAACACCTCATTTCCCAAAAATAATTACAAACTACCATCCAACCACCTCATAACACAGGAATTTTGATTTCACAAGAGATAGTACCATTACGATTTCAAACACCACTCATTGGAGATGTACATACTCAATCATCATGGGGACTAGGAAAGAGAATCTCCAAAAAATGATGGAAAACTTATTTGGGGAGTCAGATGAAGAGGTAGACTCTGATTGAAAATTTGTTTGACAATATGAATACCTTTATGATGAATAATGGGAAGGGGAAGGGGAAATATATGGTGTAAACAAAGCCATAATTGAATGATAAGGATAAGTTGAACCTAAAAATGAAGGAAAAATAGTGGACAACAAGTTAAAAATGAGGAAAAGTGAAGAAGAATGGTATAGAAAATCACCTCAAATAGAAATTAGTAAATAAAAGATGGAGAGTGAAGCAAAGGAATTAGAAAGGAATGAAAAATAATATATAGAAGGCAAGCAAAAAGTAATAAATACACAGTCATTCCAAGTGCATCTAAAGGGTTTAGAGATCATAAGTGTCTAAATGATGGGGATGAAAATTTTGAACAAGTCAGGGAACCAAGTGAACAAGGTGATGATGATAATGATTTACACTCAACATAAAATATGCATGATGTTTTTAGTGATTATAATGAGGAAGATCCATATGTTGGCTATAATAGCTCACCAATCAAAAGCAAAAGGAGAAGGTGGTAGGTCAGCCATTAGATTTGGATATTCTCTTTTACACACCACAAGGTCACCCAAACAAGATGAAAATTATGAGAGTATCAATGGATGTTTTGTATTTATTTCTTATTATGGGCTTGTTTTTACCCTTGAAGACCATGACCCTAGTGCTCTGTAAAAAAATTTAGCAATATTAAATGTGCATTCTTGCTCTTCTACCATTGTATCAATAATTATAGACACATGAGGTGCAGGAATACCCACAAGCAGGATCTTCAAAACATTATTTTGCTCTTGAAAAGTGCACATTACTTTCAAAAATAAAAACTTATTTTCTTATTATTCCTCATAGACCTTAGTACCTATGTCTTCACTCATTGATATTTACACATCCTCCCCTATGACTTCCAAATGAGTCAGATCATATTCTACAGTGATTTATGGGTCATTCCTATCAGAAGTCTAAGAATTAGTAATGTGCATCTTCTTGTTTGAAAGAGGTGTTGATGCTCTATGTGTAGGTTCCTTCTTCTTCCCTGCCACATTCTACGATGGATTTGCTTTTGTTTCTAGTAGTGCCTACACCTTCACTTATGGTTGTGATATTGATGGTTGAGTCAATGGTTGTTGTGCCCCTAGAGGTATGGTTTGTAGTGGTGGAACAAAATGAGAAACCAAAGCTTTTTGTTGTATAAACTCCTCTTGCACATCCAAAATATTGATGAAAAATTATAAATTCATTAGTGCCTTAGGAAGCTCATAAACTCTGATTTGGATCTCATCATGGAGATTGGTGATTACAGCATGTTACCCTAAATATTGCATGGCATCTATGGGTACCCAAAGATGTGCAAGGATGATCTATTGAACTTCCACCCACCATGCATTGAATATGTACATCTACTCATAGTATTGGCTTGTTTTGGTCTAGGTAATATTTAAAAATGCAATTGCAAGCTAGAAATATACACCCAAGTTGATTGGGCCATCTAAATAATTCCATTGCATAAAGTAAAGGACTAAACCAAAAACTTGTATTGGAAAACCTATGACATTCTACTAACAACCTTCTCAATATTGGCAATGATCTTAGAGACCAAAAATTTTGGCCAATTGAAACCCTCATTTATTTAGATCATTCAATATGCAATATCAATGACCCCTTTTTATCCTAACCCACACTTTTGGTGGTCTACCAGAAGTGATTTTGTTAAGCATGAAATATACTAAAAGGGGGGGGAAGTGAATTAGTATATTATATATCTTTTACTTAATCTGATTTCTTTTCTTTAACCACTTAATCACACATTTAAGATATGCAATAAAACTAAAATAATAATATTCACCACACAAGAGAGAGAGAGAGAGAGAGAGAGATAGATAACAGATTTTTACGTGGAAACCCAAAGTGAGAAAAAACCATGGAGAATAATCTCAAGTATATGAATGAGCACTAGATCAAATTAAAAAGTTCATAAACACCAACTTGTAGGAGCACCAACCCCTTTGCCAAGCACCAACATAGTAACTATTTATGAGCACCAACCCATGGGAGCACCAACCCCTCTTGTGTATAAAACACAACTATCTCTCAATGTTGCTTACTCAACAAATGATATAACTCTACAATATCTCCTCTAAAACAAATACAAACCATGTACTCTCTTGCATATTACAAATGGCTTCTCAGGCCTTTATTTATAGCTTTCCAAATGACCTTTGGAATTCACCCTTTGTGACCCTTCAATCCTCATGGAAAATGATGCCAAACTTACATGACCCTTCATATCCTTGAATTTTAAAATTCACATGGTGACCCTTCATAAAAAAATGCATCCTTTCCTCTTTTGTCTTTATATTGGTGACTTTTTGTATTTCTCAAAGTGTCCCTTCATGGTAAAATGCATCATACCCTCTTTTTCTTCACATGGTGACTCTTGGAATTCCTCAAGATGACTCTTCATGAAAAAATGTGTCTCATTCCTCTTTTGTCTTTACCCCATGACTATTTGGCTTCTCCATGGGCCCTCTTTTGACTTATATGCAACCAAAAATATATTCGTTAATATTAAATAAATATTAACACACATTAGCCAAGATATGAATATTAAAAACACCATTAAATGTAATGGGGCCTTTATCACCAATACTAGACCTTTGACATCAATGACAATATTTCCAATAATCTCCCCATTTGTCAATGATGGCAACCTCAAACTGAAACTGTGATATCCTGAAACCTACATTGCACATACCAACCTATACATGTTGTGATCTGAAAAACATACAATAACTCCCCCTTACTATAGTAACTTGTACCTATTCCCTATACCTATTTTTACACCTATTTCTACACCTATACCTATATATGTACCTATTTTTGTTCTTCTCCCCCTTTGACATCAACGACAAAAGGCCTATCCTGGAGCTAACACTTAGCTCCCCCTTAACTAATGTTGATCCTCAATGGTAGGAATTAAAATAAATTACTCCCAACTTCTCCCACAGATACTCAAATGTGTCTTTTGGTAGTGCCTTTATGAAAATATCTACAATCTGCTCTATAGTACTGATATATTCCATCTTAACCTCTTGATCTACAACCTACTCTCTCAAGAAGTGATATCTGATGGTAATATGTTTTATTCTTGAATGCATCACTAGATTCTTCAAAATATTAATAGCACTTATATTATCACAAAAAATATAAATAGGTTCATCATATTTTACCTTGATATCTTCCAAAGTTTGCTTCATCCAAAGCACTTGAGTACAACACAATACCACTGCAATATATTTTGCTTCAGCTGTAAAAAGTGATATTGAATTATGCTTTTTTCTTAGCTATGATATTAAGCTATCACTGAGAAAGAAATCTCCTCCACTTTTACTCTTTCTGTCATCCAAGCAACCTGCCCAATCTAAATTTGTATAAGCAACCAAAGTGAAATATCTACCTGTGGGATACCACAATCCATAATCCAATGCCCCCTTGATATATATAAATATTTTCTTCGCCAACTGAACATGGTTATCTTTTAGAGTTGGCTGATATCTTTCAACCATACCTACTACATGCGTGATGTCTGGCTTCGATGTTGTTAAATATAAAAGACTACCAATCATAGATCTATACAAAGATTGATCTACAACAAGTGAATCTGCATCCTTGCTCACCTTATTTTCTATACTCATTAGTGTTCCAATTGGTGCACAATCCTCAAAACCAAATTTATTCAACATTTCCTTGGCACATTTACTTCAAGATACAAAAATTCTTTTATCTGACTGAAATATTTGCAACCCTAAAAAAAATGACAATCCTCCAAGCATAGACATCTCAATATTTTTTTGCATATTATCAAAAAAAAATTGTCATCTTTTCAATGTTTTCTCCAAAAATGATGTCATCAACATATACCACAATAATCAATTGATGCTCACCTTCTATTTTGATGTAGAGATTATTGTCAGTAAATCTTCTCTTGAAACCTTGATCCTGCAAGTACTTATCAAGTCTTACATACCAAGCTCTAGGAGATTATTTCATTCCATACAGTGATTTTTTCAATCTACATACATGGTTACTAATATTTGAGAGAATAAATCCCTCAAGCTACTCAATGTAGACCTCTTCTTCTAGATTCCCATTTAGGGAGGTAGATTTGACATCCATCTGAAACACTTTAAACATTTTAAACACTACATATGTAAGAAACATTATAATAGCCTCTAGCCTTGCCACTAGGGCAAAATTTTCTTCAAAATATATTCTCTCAATCTGAGCATATCCTTTACATACTAATCTTGAATTATTCTTGGTCACTTCTCCATTTTCATTCAACTTATTTTTATAAACCCATTTTGTTCCTATCACATTGTGATCTTTTGGTCTAGACACTAATTCCCAAGTGTCATTATTTTCTATCTGATTTAATTCTTCATCCATTGCCTTAACCCAATGTCTATCATGTCTAGATTTTGAAAATGTTCTAAGCTAAATTTTGGATAACAAAGAGAAATTAACTTGCTCAGATTCACTTACCATCATTTTTATGGTGCAAATTCCTTCATTTATGTCTCTGATGATGTCACTTTCATTATGATTTCTCTAGACAAATTTGGATGGGGTTTTGGTGTCCTTTTTCTCCTTCTTCTCATCTTCATTTGATTCTTTAAAATCTTCCCCTCCAATGATTTCAGGATTGTCTACTGGATCACTGATTCTTTGTATTCCATCTTCTTCTATCCTGACACTTGCACTTTCAAATATTTTCTTAGTTTTTTTGTTATAACATTTATAAGCTTTACTTTTTCAAGAATAACCAATAAATATGCTTTCATCTAATCTAGATTCAAACTTACCAATTTTTTCATCAGTTCTTTTTATGAAGCATCTGTTGCCAAAGACTTTGAAATAATCAACTGTTGCTAGTTTGTCTTTCCATAACTCATAAGGAGTCTTGTCACTGTTGACTCTCAATAATCCTCTATTCTAAATATGCACTACTAGAGCAACTGCCTCTCTCCAATATTTATCTGGTATCTTGGATTCATTTAGCATTTTCCTCACCATCTCTTGAACTATTTTATTTCTCTATTCAACGACTCTATTTTGATGTGGTGTTATGGCTATTGAATAATGTCTATTTATTCTATTATCTTTACAAAACTCAATAAATTGATCTGACATGAATTCCCCTTCTCAATCTGATCTTAGACACTTATTCTTCAAACCGGTTTTATTTTCAACTAATGATTTAAAATATCTGAAAGCTTCTAATTTTTTCCTTAAAAATATTACCCAAGTCATACATGAAAAATCATCAATAAGAAACATTAAATATTTCTCACCTTGAGTACTTTGAGTTCTTATAGGTCCACATAAATCAGTGTGAACAAGATCTAACATCTGAGTGGTTGAATACTCTTTTATTTTGAACCATCTTCTGGCCTACTTCCCATGCTGACAAGGTTCACAAAGCATGTTGGATGGCTTTGTAATCTTTGGAAGATTTATGATTGCTTCCTTCTTGATGATGTTGACAAGATTGTCAAAATTTATGTGTCCTATTCTCCTATGCCATAGCCAACTTTATTCAATCTGACTCAAACAATAGTTTTGACCTTTGATGTCTGATAACATATATAAATTATTCCCTATTCTTTGAGCATATGAAACCAACACATCTAAATCTTTTCTCTTAATTTCACAATCTTCTGCATAAAACTTTATTGTGTACCCTTGATCACAAATTTAACTTACACTCAAAATATATGCTTAAGACCTTCTACATACAAAAAAATTTCAGTTTTAGTTCTACCATTATCCAAACTTAGTGTACTTTTTTCAGTAATTCTAGTAGTAGTATTATCTCTAAATTTCACTGTGCCACCATTGATCTTTTTCAAGGTTATGAACTTGATCTTTTCTCCTGTCATGTGCTTCGAACATCCATTGTCAATGAACTATGACTTTTCTTTATTTCTTACATGCAAATCTGTCTTGGCCAATATAGACTTTTTTAAGTTATTTCTTATGCCATGAACATGTTTGAACTTTTTTCTTGATGAATGGAGCCTTGAAACTCTGGTCCTTCTTGACTGACTCAAACACACTTTTACAATACTGAGCTATGTGTCAAAAGTTATTACACTTGTAACATATTATGGCCTCTTCATTAAAGCTTGATAGAGGAGCAAAAGAGTTGTGGCTTTTACTTGACTCTACATGAGTTTTCTTCTCCTTATTTCTAAAATTGTTAGCCCTTTCTTGAAATTCTTTTTTCTTATGACCATATCCATTACAATAAAAATAGTAACCATAAAAATAGTACTTGTTTGTGTATCTCTGACATGATTGCCTTTTGTAACTTTATTCCCTCCAGCCTTATTTGTTTGAGATGTCCTTTGTATTCTTAACTTCTTTCCTTTTTATTTACTCATTTGTAAGGGCTTCAGCATAGCTCTTTCCTTTTTATATGTTAACCTTATTTGTGGCCTCCCCTTTCTCTTTTTCAAATCTGATACCTATCTTATTTGACATTGATCTTTGACTTTCTAATATCTTATTCAACATATTAGTGTTTTGAATCATTGGTTGCTTTATCATTGATTGCTTTATTTTTTTTCTTAAGATCTACTTTTAAAGAAGTAATTTCAATAACATACCTTTCACATTCTTCACTTACTTTTTACAATTGTGTCATTAGATCTTTTTCATTCTTCTTAGCTTCTTTAAAGTGTGCTTGTAGATCTTCAATTGTTTCCTTTGACTCCTTTTCATTTCTATCAATCTGGATCTTTAATATTCAATTCTTCTTCTCAAAACCTTTTAACTCTTCTAAGGCACAAATGAGTTCTCCTTCTAGATTCACTTTAGTTTCATATTGTTCTTATTTTTTATCATCTGTACTTTTTCTTGTGGAGGCATCTTCATGTATGGCCATGAATATAATCTCTTCTTATGAATCACTGACTCCAATATCTTCAACTGAGCTAGGATCTTTAGAATACAAACTCTTCTTCTCGAATCCCTTCTTGAATTTTTCTTTGAAATTCTTCTCGTATGTAGACTTTTCTTCTTCATTGTCACCATTACCCTTATCTACGCACTTAGCTACAAAATGTCTAATCTTTCCATAATTAAAATATTTAAAAGGTAATTTTCCTTGATATTTACCTGTGCCCTTTTTTAGCTTGCAAATGAATAGAGCTCCATTATCATCTTCATCATCACTAGAACTGTCACTTGATTCTTGAATCTTAGCCTCCTCTTTTTTTGATGTCTTGAAAGCAACTTCTCTCTTTGAGGGTTTCTCTTGTTCGGTCCGCATCTCATATGCCATAAGAATACCATGTAGCTCATCCATCTTTAGCTTGGCTAAATTATTCATCTCTTCAATTACCAAAACTTTTATATCATGTCTCAATGGTAGAGATCTCAAAACTTTTTGTATCATAATTGATTCTTCTAACTTTTCTCCAAGACCTTGAATCTAATTAACTATTTGATCAACCTACAAAATATAACATGATATATTTTCTTCCTCTTCCATCTTCAAACTCTGAAACTATCTTTTAAAAGTTTGAAGCTTAGCAATCTGAACCTTTCCATCACCTTTGTAAATATTTTCAAGTTTTACCCAAGTTTCATGAGCAAATTTACATTGCATAACTTTAACAAATTTTTATTCACATAAACCACATAAAATATCATTTAAATCTTTAGCATTATTTTCACTTGCCTTTTTTTCCATCAAAGTAGTTACAAGTGTCTGTGGATCTTCATATTCCTCCACCACTGCTTGCCAAATGTCGAATCCAAAGGCCATCAAATAAGTTTTCATCTTTATGCTCCAAAAAACATAATTTTTTCCATCAAATAAAGGTACCTTATTTGTATAAAAACCTTCATATGATCTAGCCATCGTGTTTTCCCTGATCTACCTGCAAGCAGTAAAACTTTTTCAAAAGGAACCTGCTCTGATACCAATTGTTAAGCATGAAATATACTGAGATGGGGGGTGAATCATTATATTATATATCTTTTACTTAATCTGATTTCTTTTCTTTAACCACTTAATCACACATTTAAGATATGCAATAAAACTAAAATAATAATATGCACCACACAAGAGAGAGAGAGAGAGAGAGAGAGAGAGAGAGAGAGAGAGAGAGAGAGACCAGATTTTTACATGGAAACATAAAGTGAGAAAAAACCATGGAAAACAATCTCAAGTATATGAATGAGCACCAACTCAAATTACAAAGTTTGTAAGTACCAACTTGTAGGAACACTAACCCCTTTACCGAGAACCAACACAACAACTATTTGTGAGCACCAACCCATGGGAGCACTAACCCCTTACAAAGATTTATGATCACCAACCCATAGGAGCACCAACCCTTCTTGTGTATAAAACACAACTATCTATCAATGTTGCTTACTCAAAAAATGATATAACTGTACAATATCTCCTACTTTTCTCTCCTCTAAAACAAATACAAACCATACACTCTTTTGCATATTACAAATGGATTCCCAAGCCTTTTTTTATATCTTTCCAAATGACCTTTGGCATTCACCCTTTGTGACCCTTCAATACTCATGAAAAATGGTGCCAAACTTGCATGCCCTTTCGTATCCTTGCATTTGAAAAGTCACATGGTGACCCTTCATAAGCAAATGTGTCCTTTCCTCTTTTGTCTTTATCTTGGTGACTTTTTGTATTCCTAAAAGTGTCCCTTCATGGAAAAAATGTGACATATCCTCTTTTGTCTTCACATGGTGACTCTTGGAATTCCTCAATATGACTCCTCATGAGAAAATACGTTCCATTCCTCTTTTGTCTTTACCCCATGACCATTTGACTTCTCCATGGGCCCTCTTTTGACTTATATGCAACCAAAAATATATTAATTAATATTAAATAAATATTAACACACATTATTCAAGATATGAATATTAAAAATACCATTAAATGAAATGGGGCCTTTATCACCAATACTAGACCTTTGACATCAATGGTAATATTTCCAACATCATTGTGATGCATTCAAAGAGAATGTGCATTGAAATATCCTACACATAGTCAATAGGGATCCCCCTATATGCCCTAATGTATTTTTCCTTCGTATCTAAATTAATGGGATGTGCATTAGTTTTATATTATAGAAGAGATTTAACATGAACAATAAGTCTTGTTACTTGTGTCATGGTCATTGGATTGATGACTATCATGACATCCTAAGATATATGGATCACACCTTCATTGTATCATCTGAGAAGTGTCATCATCACTTCATCAAATTACCTAAATGTAGGGATCTTGATGAGTCGCTCTACATAAAATCCTTGTAATGAGTGTTGGAGATCTAGGGCTCTTATTTATGATTATTTTGGTTACTCTAGGATAAAAAAATTGGATTGTGTTGTGTCAATGAAGTCAAATGGGTCTCAATCATGATATTTGGTTTTTCAAAGTGTAATACTAATTCCCATTTCTTCTTTATGCACAACTGTGATGGGAATCAACTACTGTGAGTGATCTATGACTGTTGTTCTTATAGTGTTCGAATAATATCTTCAGTTGATTGGCGTTGATGAAAAATCTACACATAATTTAATTAGTTAGGCACAATCATAGAGGGATCTTATTAAAAATTGTGTGTAATGCCATTATGTTTTTCATGCCCTATTTTATATAAATTTTCCCACTTGAATCCATTTGACACATTGCTTTGAATGTGTTGAGTTATCCGCATGTCATTTTGCTTGTTGACTTGTTGATGATTTGACATTAGCGATTCAATGGATTAGGGCATTGGTTAAGATGATGGGAGTTTTTGATGTGATGTGTTGTATTTTACCTCATCCACTTTATTTTATTTTACATCTCCTTACTCTAATACATTATCTATTTTTGGGAAAGATGCAATATTTCAAGTGTGTCATCAGTAGTGGATTTTTGAATGACCATTGATTGTCTTTCCTCTATAATTTATTTTTTAGTGCCTCATTCCTAGACTTAATTGGTTATCCCCATGTTGACTTTATATTACATTTTTCTTTTCATGTTGAGTTGATTCGAATATTGTACTCTGTAACTTTAACTTTTTCCACCTAGTTTTGATGTCATATGATATAGAGATCACACTATATAGAAACACACAAACCTAAAACCAAAAAAATAAAATAGTATATTAATAAAAATCCTAAATTACATAGTGCTACTCAATTCCCTCTCTCATTTTTATATGAAATTTGATAGATATTATTGATGGTAAAGCTTAATCCTATAACCATTTACAGACCCTAGTAGAATGATTCCCTATAGATATTTTAAGACAATTTTTCCTTACCACAAGACATTATGAACAATGTAAAATCCATTCCATATAAATCATAGCTTGCCTAGAAATTATCTAAATATGTTATCATATAGTAATACTTCTTGTTCTAAACAAAATATTTGGATCATAGATTACGATCATGCCAGGCTTTTTGACTTAGCTTGTTGACTTATTGTGTCCATTGTGATCTTTTCTTATATTCTTCCATCATTTTTAAATCCATGAGTCATGTTTGAAGAGATTATAGACCTCCTAGTCGCATGATAATTGTAATTTGTAGACTAGGGACTATGTATTCCATTGGCATGACTACTTTTAATCTATAAACCAGCAAAAATGGATGGAAACTTATCTCACACTTGTAGTTTATTTTATATTATCATAAGATTTCAAGAATTCCATCCTCCCAAAAATCTCTTTGCACATTACTTATCTTTGTGAGCATCTTTCCAATAACTTTGTTTGATGCCTCAACCTATCCATTAGCTTGTGGATGATATGTTGTGCTTTTGTGATATGATTTCATAAAATCCTCCATTAGGTCTTAATGGTGTTATTTAGTAAATGCATTCCTATATCACTAAACAACTTCAAAGGATATCCAAATCTAGTTATAATATTCTAATATAAAAAATTGGTCATGTCTTTAGTGTTGCAGTAGCTTCCACCCATTTAGTGTAGTTTGTCATAGTGATTATGTACCTTGTATGATTGTGTTTACTAGGTAAATTGATTGGTATTATATATTTTATTCCCAAATGTTAAAATTTTTACTCATCCAACATAGAATTAAATGGTAGTTCATCTCTCTAATTAGGCCTTCCCATCCTTTGGTAAATGTCATAGTGTTTTTCTACTCATTTTACATCTTGAAATAGAGTAGGCCACCATAAGCCAATTTGTAATATCTTATTTACATTGTATTATCCTTGAAATTTCCATGTGTGATTCCTTTATGTACCTCTTGAAGAAGTTATGGTCACTCATGTTCCAAAGCCACTATGCGCAGTACATAAGATTTATACATTCTATATAGAAATCCATTAATGATGTTGAATGTAATGGCTCCTATGATCAATTGATTTCTATCTCTCTCCACATAATGTGCAATAAAAATTACTTGTTCCAAGAAGTTAACTATGTCTTCCATGTTTTTTAGAATCATAGAGACTCAAAAAAATGGACATCTAGTGATTCATCTTGGAGTTCTTCAAGTTCTTATCAATTGCATATTTGGCTCAAGTGGTTTGGTCCCATGTTTTCCCTCCTAGTTTTCACATTAATTTTGAACTAAAAATCTTGAAACAACATCAACCATTGAGATATCCTCACTCCTAACATGGGATTATTTACTAAGTATCACAAAGCCTTATGATCACTAATAAATTGAAAGGGCATTGATAAAAGGTATTGTCTAACCTTTTAGAGTGTGAACACCATTGCTAGAGCTTCTTATTATGTAGTTGTATGAATTCTATCTATAACTAATAGTTTAAAACTTATGAAGTGAATGGATGGTCCAATATTTCATCTCCTAGTTGGGTGAGAACAACTTCTATCGTAGTTCTTGAGGCATCTACTTGAATGTGAAATGGTTTCTCAAATCAAGAAAGACCAAAATGGAATTTGTTACCAGCCTCTACTTTAGATCCCAAAATGTTGTCTGACACTCATTAGTCCATTTAAACTAGTGTATTTACACAATTGATTTTCCATGGGGGTAGATATAATTGTGTAGCCTTTTAGGAATTTCATGTAGTATCATGTATGTCTCAATAATGATTGCACCTAGATAGAGATTATAAGAGGTGGCATGCCCACAATAATTATGATTTTGTCTTGGTCCACCAAAATCCCATAACTACATACTATACTCCCTAATAGGACACCAAAAGGTGTAAATAATAAGCACTTCTTCAGGTTTACTACAATACGTAAAGCTCAAAAACGTTCTAATATTAGTCATAACTTGGATAAATGCTCCTTAAACAAATAAAAAATAGCCCAATCATCTAAATAAACTTCCAAGAAATTATGGATAAATCCAAATGCAATGACCACAACCCTAAAGAACATAATAAGAGAATTTTTAAAAACAAATGGCATTACTTTGTATGCAAAATATCCTCATTATATTTTAAATGTGGTTTTATCTTGATATTCTATCATGATTGGTATATGATGGTAGATATTGAACCCATATGTAAAAGAATGCACTTCATGTCCTGTGAATAAATCCAAGACTTCATCTATGAACATAATTGGAAATGGATCATTAACACTTGCATCATTTAGTGCAAGGTAATCCCCACACACTAATTTTTGTGGGCATTTTAAGTTGTACCACCACTAGGCTATCCTGATCTAATTTTTCCACTGAATACATAATTTTTGCTTCCTGCATCTGATCTAGTTCAAAATTTACCTTTAATTTCATGTTGGGGTTTAGCTTGTATGGATGTTTTTTCACAAGTCATGTGCACTCCTTTAGTTCTATGTGCATTTCCCTTAGTGAAGGGTCTACACCTTTTATTTATGTGAACTTGGTTGGAAACACATCCTGATAGTCTTGTAATAGTTATAGTTCTTCTAAAATCTCATTTTTCATCCAATAGTCGCCTAAAGTCACAATTTTTGGCATAGATTTTATCCCAATATTCCCTACCAACTTCTTTAATGGCTCATGAATTTTTTTTAGAACTAATTCTAATGGATTTTTATAGTGTTCTTTGACCTTCTTGCTCTTGAATATTAATATTTTGTAATTATTGATCTTCTTTTTGGTCTATGACTTGGGTCTAGGCTCCCCACTTCTCATTTTGATTCAAAAAAATCCCTTCAAATCTAAGTCCTCATCATTGTCAATAGAGTCAACTTGTTCCTCCTCATCAATGATTTGATTACAATGTTTATTTAAAAAATGTTATCTTTATGTATTCTCATTATGGATTTTAAGACATCTGTTTATGTCCTTAGTCACTTCCTCCTATGAGGTAGATTCTTATGTACTACTGAGATCCTCTGATCATCTATGGCATATGAAGATCTCTAATTTATACAGGGCTTGGTGTTCCATAGTATTATCATCTTCAAATACAAATGTTTTAATAAAATATTCTTGGACCTACAACCACTTTTTAATCTCCCTTATGCACTATTGATGCATGTACCATAATATTGGGAGCACTACCAATGTATAGTTGAAGACATGTACTCAATATTTTGATTCTACACCCTTTGTAGACCATACATCTACACACCTATGAATGTCTATTTCTTGACAATGACCTTATTGTAAAAATGACCATAGTTCATTGATGGTAGGTGGTACCTGAAATTGAGCTCATAATAATTTACAAGCCTGATCCCATTGTAACTAGTTTGTCTTGTGGACTACCCACCAAGTCACAACAATTCCATTTAGTGAATATTTTAGTTCACTCACCCTCTAGTTTATATTATTCATATGATGCTCTAGTCTAAAGATGAATTAATCTAGGTTATCAGTTACAAAATATTGAGGTAATTGGTATTTTGTGGTGAAAACCATTCGCATTGGGCGTACCTCATGATCTCTTCTTACCTAATCTAGCATGTGGGTATATTAATCCCCATTGATTGAAGATGCATATTCCCAGGTAAAATACCTTCTCTTTTTAGCTTTGTATATTTAATGTCAATCACACTTACTTTGCACAAAAATTCCACTTCAAACCTTGTTGGTGATTACATAGATGGTGACTTACATTCTTATATTTAGAACTACAAAAATTGTGCCTTTTTTATCATTGATGTAGAATAAGTTTATTCAGTTTGTTATAGATATTATTAAGGCTCCATTTTTGGATGGAAAAAATGACACCCAGTGAATCATAGTGTATTATGCTTAGATTTTGTGCCCACCTTGAACCACCTATTATTTATGTAGGCAAAGGGTGAATCTAGATCTTTGGGTATGATTCATGGATTGCTCTTAGTTTTGTTTAGGATTATAATGATAATTTTATCCCCTTGGTGTACCTCTAGATAATTATTCATTGTACTAATCATCATTCAACTATCATAGGCTCACTTCTTTCCAACCAATGCAAGATAGTGTGTTTCATCAATATTCATGTCATTCACTTCAAAATCTCCTTGCACTATTACATTAACAAATTTGATTTCCATATCCTCTAGTTGACCAATAGGTTATACCCTACCATAGTCTATGAGACTCAGTGTTACTAGATTATAATTGAGATTTAGTCATCCAATAGCTTCCCACGTAGACCAAGGGATTATATTGATCATGCTTCCAAAATCAAACACAATGTTTGGTAATTCATAACCTGATAGCTCAATATCCATGTGGGAGTCAACATCCCAAGATTTTTTTAGTCTTCACATACCATACTACTTTATTAGTGCATTATTGACCTCTTTATGCACACTCCAACAAGTTGTACATAATATTTGTAATATTTTGTGATATGTCTTCATTTATGAGCATACTTAGAAATTTTAGAAGGGTTTTAAAGGAAGTAGCTACTCCATCCTAGATCAAAATGTGCACAATTTATCCATACATCTATGTATCAATGGTTGTGGCATCGCCCTTTGATGCAACTTGTTGTTGAATTTTTTGTAGCACCTAAACTACTTGGTACATAAAACCCCTTTATGTGATAGGGTCAAGATATTTATCCTACTAGACCTTTCTAATTGTCTGATCCTATGGCTTTTAAAATGGAGGAAATCTTTTCTTTACATGTTGATGTCACATAAGTACTTATAGGAACATAAGATCTTTAGAGTGTGAACTAATCAAGCTAACATTTTGATAGGCTTTTATTTTCTCTATCTTTCTAGTATTGGAAAATATTCAATGTGGTGTTATTCTAAAACTCAAAAATTAATGCAATACATTTGCCTCTGAGGATTAATTGGTAAATTTTATATGAAGTGGTTATACTCCCCACACAAGTAGTAGATAATTGGTTGATGCCCCTATCGTTCATCCTATTTGTGATTACCCCTTGGTATCCACCTCGATAAGCTCCTTTATATCCCCTTATCTTTGTTAAAATCCCCAACCTAATTTTTTTATACCCTTATATCCTCCTTTACTTTGAGGAAAAACCAAACCCTATTGTTAGTGGTCATCATATCCTTTACACAATTCTTGGGGAGAAGAAGGAACCCATCTAGATTTTTATTGTTGAGGCAATGCAAAGTTCTATGGCTATCGATATTAAGGAAATGGAGATATTTTGGTGTCTAACCTGCTAGGGCCTATGGTTAATATTGAGGTGAGGTTTTCACCCATCCAATAATAACCTACATCATAGATGTCATGTCTAAATTTGGGCTTGGGATCCCTAACTTCATAGAGGGAATTTATTGTGATATGAATGCAAAGAAATTCTTGGTGATGTATTCCTTCAATTCTTGGAGTGCTTAGTAATTATTGTCATTGTGATTATTAAACTTGAATAATTTAAAATACAAAGTCTAAATTTGTTAAATTTATGATTTTAATAAATGACATTGCATAGTCGCATGTCCTACTACATGATATATATCACATAATTCTATCTTAACTTTTGGGTAGTCATTTTGATAGTGTCCCTCTTTCCACATTCCATACACTAAAAGCATAAATTGGGCCTATTAATTTCATGGAGCTCATACATATTGTGCAATATATCATCTATATTTCCATTAGTTTTCGTAGTAGGTTATGGGTTATTTATATAATCCTCTATATATTCCACATGAGGTGCAGTTACCCAAGCATCTGCCTTATTTTTTAATTGAGTTTGACTAATGCCAAACCTAATATAAGGTTATAGGCCTTATAAAAACCATGTGGCCTTATTTATATCATGAAATAGAAAGTCTACTCTATTCATTACATCAAAAAATCAATGATCATAATCCCAGACTTATTATCCTAATTGTTATTGTATTCTTTAATCTCTTGGATTGTTTGACTTACACACTTCTTTACTTTTAATTCTCCTATCAACCGATCTTTAACATCTTGAAAACTTAGTTTGTCCATGTCTCTTTTGTATATGAACTCCATAGCTCTTCCCATTAAATCTCCTATGAGCTCACACTTATTTGCATCATCTGTAGTTACGTTTTTAATCCACCATTTCATTTCATATGTTAGTAGACACTACTCAGGATCAATAAACCCATCATATGGTGTCAATGTGATAAAAAATCTTGGATTGAGAGCCATGCTTCGTGTGGTAACACTTGAAACTAATGGTGATGGTGGACTAGACTTAAGCAATGTCTTAATATTTACTACAACTTAAAATCCAGCCTCAATCAACTTCTTCCTATCCAACACTTTATTGATGTTTGCACTATATTTCCCAAACTTATCTATAAAAGAGTCAAACCAAGTACTAGCTCTATTAGCTTTTGCACTTTTTCTTCTTTTAGATGATACAATAGGCACATGGGATGTGTACCCTTTAAATGAATGATCCATTTTTGTGACTTATGTTGCATTGGAACTTGAACCTACTTTCATCTTGTAACTTAACATAACTTCTTCCAAAGACTGTTATTTTTCTTATTCAAAAAATATCCTCCCTTCTAGTTGTGATCTAAAACTACCTTCTAACCAATTTAATCACTCATCTTTTCTTTTTTCACATTCTTCCATCTCTTCAACATCTTCTTTGAATTCTCATTTGTTCCTTCTATTTTCTTGATCTCTCTCTTTTCCTTATCCTTGTCCTCTCCAAATTCTCTCTCTCCTATGAGCTCTCATACCTTATTTATATTATACATCATCTATTATGCTCCTACTCATATATACATTAGGATTATTTTGTTTTTTTCATCTTTTCTATTGTCACAGGTCTCACTGTAGTCCCAAAATTCACTTTTCACTCTACTTCTCTACATCTTCCATCTTTTGGGTATAGGTTCAAGCTTATTTTCTCAGTTTTTCATCATTCACTTAGTTATTTCACACATCCCCCTATGCTTGAGTAACTACTCCATATTGGTAGGAGTAGGCACCATGGCCTTTTCTACAACCAACATTTTGATAATTGTAAGTAGTCGTTGTATAAATTTGCCTCTAATACCTCTCACAAATAGATCCCACACAACCTCAAATGCAATGTATCCCTATACAAAAAATTTAGTGATGTATTCATTGATGGTGGGTTTTACCTAAATGATCTATTGCATGATTCCAATCCGTATCTAACTTCCATAGGTTTTCTAGTCTCTCTTCCATCCAAAATAGAAATTATGTTTCTCTTGGCTGAAAACAATGGTATTAAAGTATTGATAATCATGCAACTAGTAGTCCAAGAAATTTGCACAAAAATATTTCATCATATATATGTTCATGAATAACTTATTGCACAAAGCTTCCTATTATTTTTGCTTCTTATTCTGTGAAATTGTGAATTCTTTCATTGAGCCATTATTATAAATCTCTCTTCCATGTAGCAATCTCAACATGTTTTAACCTTTCATGCCCACCGCATCATTTTTAGTAGAGGTTCCTATAAAACCCATCAGAACATTTTAATTTGTGTTTTATGTGTGAAGTAGGAAATAGGATCAAAACATAGTCATAGTTGCAAAACTAGTCAAGACTTTGTTTAATTAAAGATTATGTAATTATCCAAAAATGAAGACTAACATGTATAGAATATTCATTATTATTACTAAATTATTAAACATATTTGAGTAAAAAAAAGCATTCACTATGCACAGAAAAAGGATAAAATACATTCAATAAAACCATTATCATATCTCTATATTAATCTTTATCTTTCTAGGACTCCTTTCCATTACAACTAATCACTTTTTTTGGGGACTTTATAATGTATTGTTGTTTCACATTCTATCGTTTTGATTTATGCACGAATGAGTCTTTTCGCATACCAAAAACTTTTGGAATACATACATAGGCTGAATACATACAAAATACAATACATTATATAAGTTGATATCCATTGCACACCTGTCATGCATTTACACACTACTATTTTGCAATTTTAATCTACTATCAATAGTGGTTTCTTATGATAACCATTCAATTAATTCTTGAACCCATATAGTTCTTCCCGAAACCATATGATGTTCCCCATAAATGTAGGGTTCTTGATTTGGGTAAAAAAAATTCCCATCGTTATTTTTATTTTTCATTTTTAGTAAACAAATGAAAATAGAAAAAAATGGTTTTAAAGTACTGACTAGATGTTGTGATTGGTTGGGGTGGTGGCTGATCAAACTCAATCTTATCAATGTGTTACAAATCAAAATCATTCACCCATTGTGTTCTTCTCTTATAAATCTAATTCTAAAGGTAAGATGTAAAAATGAAGGCAAGTTTCTATTTTCACTTTTAATTTTAAATACTTTATATAGTTTGGGGAAAAGTTTATAATTTCAATTTTTTTTTAGTTGTTATGACTTTATTCACTTACCAAATTTATAAATGTATGCTATCAATTGATTCTATGAGCACTCATGATGTTATAAGATGTGTTATCACATGTTTGACATTGATATTTGATACATTATTGTTTCATTTCACAGATATTATCAATTTACTTAGGTTACCTAACATTTTTATGTTATTTGACCCCATAGAAGAAATCTCTTTGGTTACTTTTATATATAATTATAATTTCTATTTGATTCTCTAAAATCTTAAGGGGGTAAACCACATTCCATAGTTATTTATCTTAGTATTTTAATTATTATGATGTTTAGTGCAAAAATGATTATAAATGATAATGGGGATTGAAGGCTTGACATAGATAAGGTACCTCACTTTAGTTTTCAATGAATCTAGGATATATAATTCTAGTATGGTTTGGTCAATTTGACTATAAGACATGTTATTATGGTGTTTAGATATTATTATTTTGTTACATTTATTTAAGTACATTATATTTTTTCTAACATCTATTATTATTCAAAGTTTCTCTATAATTATGTGAAAAATAAAATGATGATATTAAAAGATTTAATACGATTTTTAAGAGGAATGGGACCCTACAAGGGCATCCATGTATTTTCAATATATAATTATAGACACATAAAACTCATGCAGAGATACCCTCACACTTCAAGTAAAAGCAGGTGTATCATTTTCAAATTGTCCTTTCTAGATTTCAATAGATTACAGATTTTGGCACTTATTCACATATCGTGTCTTTGTAGGTTTCACATGAGCATTGAAGTAGATGTCAAGAGTGTAAAAGTTTATATCTAACCATTACCTATTTTACTTTGATATGTATGTACACACACATATCAAATTGGGAACTATGTAGACATCTAAACATAGTCTAGGTACTTTTATTAGTTATAAGATTAAATTCTTTTAGGACATCTATGCATTTTTTATTATCAATTCATATTAGGCTATTATTGGTGTGTATTTTTTGTTTTCATTCTCATTTTTTCGTATCTCTTCTCATTTTTTATCTCTCTTCACCCTTTCTCCTTATGATTTTTATAGTGGTCCCCCCATACCTGTACATTGTACATCAGTTTTTGAAGTAATATATTGTGTGGGTCCCTTTAGGTGCACAATATCACATGGTCTCATCTTGTTAGTTTTTCACCCTTTGTGTGTTGTTTTACGCATAAATAGTGTCTTAATTTTAATTCAAAAGTCTATAAATATAAAAGTACAGTAGTGCATTTAGGACATCAAAGAAGTGAATGAGTACAAGCAATTAATGCAAGATTTAGATAATGCATTCAAGAATCTAAAGAGCCTATAGAAGTTACTACTACATTCTATAATAAATTAAGCATTCATTTGTAATGTTGAAAGTCATAGTAGATAGGTATTGCATCGCACTAGATTGATTGATTGAATTTAGTTCCATTTGACATGTTGTCTTTGATATTATATATTGTTGAGGTCCTTGACAAGTAATTAGTGATTAAACACCTTATTGACACTAAGCACAGGTCCAAACACAAATATTTTCCTTCTATTTTGAAATTTTAACAACCTTATTAGATTTTGAAGAAGAAAATTAATTTTGCAAAGATCAACAAGAAATTTTAGAAATATCATCAAGGTTTTAGAGCCCTAGCCTTGATGATCAAATTCATTAAAACATATTGTGCCCATCTATTATTTGCCATAAATGTGTAATATACAATTTTGGTTAGTAGAAACATTGAGTGTATGGTTTTAGGGAGGTGCTCAAGTGCTACGAGTTTTTTGAGTTCTCACAATTTTATCACAAAACCTTGATTTTGCTATTAGACCGTGATAATTGTTTCTATATTACACAAAAATCAAAATAATTCTATAAACCCTTTCCTTATCAATTTTTTTTTTGGTTATTGGTAAAAGTAGGGTTTTGAAAGGGGCCCTTCCCTTTTACAAAGGATAATAAAGATAAGACATTAAGGCTCAAATAAAACACCTCTAACGACAACTATAGAATAGGCTATAACCAAGCTACAAACCACTAAAAAGCCAACAAGCTAATTAAAAATAAGCAACAATAAGATAAATAACAGAACAATAGATAAATTTTAAAATTTTAACAACAAATTTGAATCTAGCTCTGGCTAGATCCTTCAATTTCATGCTCCTAATAATTCTATCACTCGACTAAACCATTCTCTCACTTTAGCTTTTTTACGAGTCACCAAATTCCATCCCTCCTCTCTATCTCTCCACTCATGGGAGTCTTTTGTCTCCATTTCCATTTTTCTGATAAAATCCTTATACACAAATTCTTCCAAAAAGGCGAGGACTTTCAACTTCATGCCTTCTATCTTTATGATAGGTATAAGAGTTTCATAATTTTTCACCAAGTTTAAAGGTGCACTAAAAGTCATTCCACTTGTTGTTAAGCTTGGTTTTGATCTTCTATTATCTCTCTAGCCTCTATAGTTATAACTTCTTTAACCTTATCTAACAAAGGAATCTCCAATCCATTAATATTTTCCTCAAAAGGATTCTAATTTTAATCCTCTAAGCCTTCACTCATATTGGCCCCAAAACCTTTTTCCTTCTGGAATAATTTTTTTTTGTCCTCTAACTCAATACCCTTGTCAATCTCGAGATCTATTCTTTTTTATATCTTTATATTCTAAGAGCATCCACTATTTTCCTCATGATTCCTAATGATCTCAATCTTCCTAGAACCATTTTTAGCCATGTCCTCATTTCTAACTTTATGATTAATATCAAATAAATTTTCCCTTTGTTCTTTAGCTTGGTCTTCAACTAATTTTGAATCTTTTCCTTGTCCATCAATTCTAGTCTCCTCTTTATCCTTAAAATCCTTTATTCTCCATTCAGTATCACCATGTTTTTTAATCATATAGTGAGTAGTTTCATATCTATATTTCTTGTAATTTAGACAAAAAATTTCATAAACAATCTTTTGAAACCTAACACCGTACTTGATAGAGGTAGGCAACTCTTTGTCTGTGAAAGTTAATACACATAATCTAGTAGCTAAAAGTATTCTCTTGGATTTTGTGACCAAATCGAGGGTGAGGAATTTCCCAAAAGAGTTAGAAATACCTTTCAAAACCTCTTCTTCCTAAAATTCTAGTGGGGTGCCTAAAATTTGAATCCAAGTTGGAATTTGGTTAAAAATTTCCTCCTCGAGATCAACACTTGGATTCCATTTTATAAGAGAAAGTCTAGAGTTCCTAAGGAACCAAGGTCCCTCTAGAAACATCGTTGAGAAATCCTCTTGATTGGAGAAGGAAATGATAAAATTTGATTAGGGCCAACATTTCTACCTAACCTTTGGGCTTCCATTTCTTGTTATCCCAATCTTTGCGTTTGTTGATATTTGATGTTCTCCCTTGGAGCTTGCCAAGCAGGGCATATGCCCAATGTTGTTGAGACCTAGCAATCACTAAATCAAGGATATCAAGGCAAACCACTCATTTATCCTCTTTGGCATTTAAACCTTGGATCCCATCATTTCCACCTGCTTGCTTCAACCCAACTACACAATCAGCACAAGATGGATTAACATTCTTGTCTGAACTAGAAGGATCATCAACCCCATTTAGATCCCCATCATCATCATCTTCCTTTTTATCATCTTCTTGATTGCTTTTTGAATCCCATCCACAATTCAAACTCATCATCAATTACATCCATTTAATCATCATCCGATCCATTATTACACTTAATAAAATTAACCCTTAAATTTGATTTCATTGTTTTACATTTAATTGAATTTAATTCCATTATTTATAAATAAATATGATATAATTTAATTTAGATAAATTTATTTAATCATGCCAAAAATGAAGCTACGATTAATGACATGATATAAAATTAATATTTATTAATAATTAAAAAGATAGAGGTAAAGGTGTTATATGTGTTTTGTTTTTTTTCATTGATGTAGTTTGCTTGTAATTACACATAATTTTGAGATTTAATTCTAAGCTCTAATATATGTAATTTGAGTATATATATTTTTAAAAATTAACTCAACAATAATTTAAAAAAATATATACATATTAAATTTAAAATATTATTTAGTTTCAAATGGTTAAAAGGGGAGAAGCTTAAAGGAGTGAATTATATTTTTTTCAATAGTAACGTATTTAAAATGATGGATTTTCTTATTTCATTTATATATACAATATATGCAATTGTCTTTGTACATGTTATAGTTATTAGGCCTTGTTATACATTTTAATTAAACTACCAAATGGTTTATTATTTTCTCATAATTTACTAATGTTTTATGAATATTTTTTATTAAAATATATAAAGGGTGTGGAATGGGATGTCTCTTAATTAATAGAGTTGTTACGTGACATGCATGAATGCTATTACGTGTCAATTCCCCAACATGCATGTCATGCATCTCTACTCTGCACAACATTTGTGAAAAATGTCAGTAAAGATTTTATTAGTTGTTATGGATATGAATTTTTCCCTCTTTCTTTCTAAATACTTACAACTTTATTATTTGGTGCACATTGTCCTTCATCTTCACTTTCAACAGAAGCAACAAAGCATTTTCATATCAGAATTGAATGGTATGGTATTTTTTGTACACTCTTTTAAATAGTTTGTGCTAAAATAATTAAAATAGAATACTTAAAATTGGGATTAAGGTTTTTTTTTACTAATAATATATATTAATTTTTGCAAGAATGAGACTAATCTATTTACATAATACAAATATTCTTTAATATTTAAAGATGATAGATAAGTTAATAATATTAATATTTATAAAATATTAAAATTCATATATAAAATTGAAAAAGTATAATATTATGTAAAGAATAAGGAGTATAAAAACGATACCAACAATGTTATGAACCCGTGATATATTTTCTCTTTGCTTTGTTAGTATAGTAGTTCTTATAGACGCATATACTTTGTAAGTTGTCCCGTGAGCATTTTGTTTTATCTTACATTCATGGGAAGTAGTAGTTGCTTAGATTAGAATTCGTATTTGAGTAAGTGTTGAGGCCAATGAAGGCATCCATGAAATTATTGTATTGAGCTTGCTCAAAGGAGGTTGCTCCGTCAAAGTGGCTTGCGATTAATTCAATTTTTTCAAATATTCTATCATATTTAATTCGTGCTGCTAATTCTTGTTATTTTGTGCATTTTTATTAATTATTACAAGAAGATCCTCTAAAACAAATCTAAAATTAAATAAAGAACATACAATTATAAAAATATGTAAACAAAAATCATATCATCCTACACTGATTTTATTATATCTAAAATCCTTATAAAAACCAAATCATAGAAAGAAAAAAAATTACATTTTTTTACAACATTAATTCTATTACATATTTAAACTATTTAATTTCATATTTTTATGATATGATATCATATTTAATTAGATAATTAAACAATAAACTTTGAATACTAATAAGTATTGATCTTTCTTAAATTGATTTCACTCATCAAACTACCAAGTTTTTCTTCCATTGTTATTGCCCATTAATCAAAGTGGTGTCTCATATTAGTCATTATTTGCTAACATTAATAACTGATAAATCACTTTAAAAGTTGTCTTAAAGTTGAAGTCATGATTATTGAATTTGAAAGCCAATGAGTAGAAAACAAAAGGAAGCAAGTTTGAAATTCAAACCTTATCATGAAACGTTGTCTTTATCACATTCATTGAAAGGCTCCATGTAAAAAGAATCATCGTGGTACTACTCTCTACAAACACTCCCAACCCAAATTATTTTCTCCTTTTTTCACCACAAACTATTTAGTGTCATCCTTCAACCAAAATATCATCTTGTTAGTCCTTAAGCAAAGATACTTCAATACAATGAATGAATGATTTTTTTTTTAACAATGTCTTAAGATTAAAAGTTGTAATAAAATTATTATTTTATATTTATATTTTTTTAATATAAAAATTGTTTTATTATTTTTTATAAAAATTATTATTTTTTTTTATTATAAATTTTGATTAAAAAATTATTTTATTTAATATATATATTTTTTAATTGTATGTCTAAAAGTATTATATGGTATTATTGAATTATATAGAATGTGGATATTTTTGTTTATATTTTGGAAATAAATATATAGCAGATTTACAATATTGAGTAAGCATATATTTAAATCGGTGAATTTTTTTAACAAAATAGTAACGAGTAAGGGGTATCTACATTATCAAAATCATTCAGGGCATGGCCCTAATCTTAACCATTTGACTCTCTGTATCAAGTATCTAGAAAGATTTGTATCTAGATGGATAAATATAAACAACCATCATCTTTTTCCATTAGAAAGATTTGTATCTTAATGAATAGATATAAATAACCATCATTCTTCCCTATTAAATTACAATCCTTTTAATTCTAATATATTTTTAAGCAAACATCTTTAAACAAATTAGTTGAATTGTCCACCTCAAAATTGTTGTTGTGATAGAAGAAATAACCACTCAAAGAAATATCACTCTGCCTTCCCCTATGAAATTATGGTACAGTGTCAATTCCAAAAGTTGAAGTGATGTGGATGTTCAGGGGAAGATTGCATTGTAGTGTCCTCACTTTAATCGGCCAATCCACACACTATTATGGTGGAGAGCTCATCTGAAAAAGTGTAGGGATATAACAACATGTTCAAGATGTAGACACATTCACTGGAGAGGGCAAGGGAGGTGAGGTGAGGTGAGGGGAGGGGAGGGTGTCCCCATAGGAACACGTGGTGTGCCTTGTTAGCAAAGCCTAGTGTCCCCATCCCCCTCATGGGTTGCTTATATGACCCTACGCCCATCTTTGATACGTAATCCTTGAAAATAACATAAGAAATGAAGGCCCCAACCACATAAATTGAACAAGTGTCCGTAGATTTTGTGTCCATGGTAGGGAAAAGATGTGACGTAGGGCGTGGAAAAAGTGTAGATATATACTTTATAAAAAAACAAATGCAAGATGGACGGAGAGAAGTTAAGCTAACGTCGTCACGCTAACGGCGTCAAGTTCGTTAGGTGCGTGCGTGGGGGACAAAAAGGTGGGCGGTGGGGCCGAACGCATGCCATGGGAGCCGGACGGGGATGGCGGTGACGTGGGGTCCACGTGGCGGGATCGACGGCAGGGGTTGGCCGCACGTGAGGTGGAGCGCATGTCCGTCACGTGCAGCACGGGCAAGACCAGAAGAGGGGGTCACCTAGGAATGGTGGGGGCCCACGTGTAGCGAGATGATATGATATAACAGCAGTCACATGGGATTCCCTGTTTACGGACCCCATTTAGTGAAATTACAATTGAAGGCCCATCAATTTAGGGGTGGTGGTTTTTTTTTTTTTTGTTTTTTAATTTAATTTGATAAATTGGAGTGCGTGAGTGTGAGTGTGTTGGGCCTCGGGAGTTTGAATTTGGGTGCGGTGGGACCCGTGGTGATGGGTGTGAGTTGGCCACGTGAAGAGGAGAAAAGATAAAATTCTGCATCACGTGATTCTTTGAAAGCAGCGGAGCGGAGTTGATGGCAGCATCGGGATGAGCAATAAAGTGGTTTGTTTTTATCGCCTCAAATGCTTTCTTCTTTTTTTTTAAACCCTTTTCGGGCCCCACTCATTATTATCTTATTGGAACCTTCAATACGATTCCTTCCCACTGCCATATCCAAATTGCATGCTAAATCCCACGCGCCCTCCCGCCCACACCCTTCCAGACTATTCCTCCTCCTCCTTTTTTAAATAAATATAATATAACTATTGCCTTGTAATATAATATATTATAAATTAATTTAGCGATGATAGTTTAATGGTGAGTTAATTGAATGTTAGAAGTGGAAGGTCGCAAGGTCCATTTTCTGATATGACCACTCTGTAGCGTCATTCACATACTAAGTTATAATGAGTTATTCGTAAAAAGTCGCCGATGCAATGGATTATAGACCCAGTGTTCAATGTAACAGGGATCGACATGTGGCTAGGGATTTGATTCACTATTGGTTTGGGCATTTCAATTATAAACATGTTTGTACTCAAAATGTTAACTCGACGATGATAACCTAACAATGAGTGAATTGAGTGTTAGAAGTGGGAAGTCTCAAGGACCATTCTCTGGAATTACCACTCTCTAACGTCATTCCCACACCAAGCTACGATGAGTTATTCATGAAAAGTATTCACAATGCAATGGTCTACCGGCTCGGTGTTCAATACAACAAGGGTCGACATGTGGCTTGAAACTTGTGTTCAATGCAACGAAGCAAATCCACAGTCCATGGCGAAGGATACTATTCCCCACTGGTTTAAGCATTCTGATTACAAAAATGTCAGTACCCAACATATATATATATATATATATATATATATATATATATATATATATATATATATATATATATTTTCGCACTTTACAAAGCCTCACTTTACCAAAAAAAATAATATAATAGTAAATATATGTTATATTATTAAATTAATATTATATAATAATATGTTAAAAATTTAATATATTATAATATTATAATTTTTAAATTAAAAAATTGTATATATAATCTATCATATTATTGTAGTATTAGGAGAAAGTATGCAAAAATTAGTGGGGATTTGAATTCAATGGCACCATAAAATTTAAAATTGGTAATGCTTGTAACGTGTTATCTCCTTTCCATTTGCTAATTAAAGAAAAATGTTCACTATTATTACAAATACAATCGTTGTTGTTGGTATTATTGAGAGAGATGATAGAAAAAACTTGTAAATATTTATATACATATCTATTTGTATATGGCACCTTCCATCCATATCTATTTGTATATGGCAGTGTCAATGCACTTTGAATTTTTTCAACGTTTTCATGTATTGTATGGTCTTATCCTTGTCTACCACTTCTTTATTTCTCAAGTTCATAGTGAAACATGATAGGGGATCTATGCACAACTTATCACACCATATAAAATAACACACTACCTCCTTTTCCACCATCACCTTCATTAAAAATATCAAATTATTATTACTTAATATTTCGTGCACAAAAAATGAAACAATTCCCACGATTATTAATTTTATAAAAATTATTCCTACCGATTCACCCTCTTTCATTTACAAAATATATATATCCCATCCAACATAACCATACACCATTTAAAAATATTAAATTATTACTATTTAAGATTTCGTGCATAAAAAATGAAACGATTCCCATGATTATTAATTTTACATAAATTATTCCTACCAATTCACCCTCTTTCATTTACAAAATCTCACTTTATCCAATCTATATATATATATCCCATCCAACATAACTATACACCATTTAAAAATATTAAATTATTATTACTTAATATTTCGTGCACAAAAAATGAAACGATTCTCACGATTATTAATTTTACATAAATTATTCCTACGGACTCACCCTCTTTCATTTACAAAATCTCACTTTATCCCAAATATATATATATATATATATAAATAAGTAATATACCATCCAACATAATCATACATCATTTTAAAAACTTTTAATTAAATAAATATATTTATAGTGGAACAGTTTAAAATTAATTTTTAATTACGCATTCAATCACAAAATTAATTAATAAAAAACGTGTTTTTTTTTTCTCCCTTCATTATTTGGAGATGCACTGAGCACTTGTTTTGATTATTTTAATTTTAATTATTTTTTTAATGTTCCATGGTCCATGTTTGGTTACTTATTGATTGAGAATTCTATATAAATATATAATATTTTAATGATAAACAATCATTCTTACCTAACCGAGGAACCAAACTCAGGTATTGTTTACAGGCAGTGAAAGGGATAGGGGTGTGTATACTTACTTGTTTAGGGATGAACATGACAATTGCATAGAACATTCCACAATGTCGGTTATAGGGATAAGAATTTTGGGGAAAAGTGGAAGATAAAACATAAAGTTCATATGGATAAATATTTGAGGAACTGACAGCTAAGTCATGTCAATGAAAACTTAGCTGTAAAAATATCATTTTTTTAATAAAATAGGTAGTTTAATTTTGTTGTATCTAGTCTAAACGTTTGGATTTATTCATTAAAAAAACAATTTTTAATATATAATAAGATTTATTTATAATTAGAAGAATAATCTAATCTTTAAATAGATAATGATGACGTCAAAATTGACCAATAATGGTGGCTTTGGTGCCCTTTGTCTAACCTATAAGGATATGGGAATATTTGCCTCATGTGGTATGAGAATAATTTAATTATTATTATCAATATAGTAAAAAAAATCTTAATTTTTCCTTTTTTGATATTTATATATAATTTATTAATTTTGAACAACTTCCATGTGCAAGTACAATCAAGAAAGAGATCATATAATAATAGAATATATTTATTTAAAAGATTGGAATATAAGATTGGTTAAGCATTTGGGATATGAAATGAATGATGCCCATGTTATGAAACTATATAAAGATTAAAATTCAAATATTTGAATATCTTTTCAATCTAAGATATGTTATTAAATGCCTTGGTAATGATGAACTTGTCTTTTGTGATGCGTTCATCCTCCATTTTCAACAATTGTCATGCATTTAGTTTAAAAGTTTAAAAATTGTATTTTTCTCTCCATTATGATTAAATATAAACATAAATTCTATCTTTTTATAAAATGTGAAGTTGACTCTTATAGTTTTTTAATGGTATAAAAATAATAATTAGATGCTCTCATGAGAGTGGGGTTGCTTGGAATTTAGACAATCATATAAATGCGGGTAATGAAAGTGGTGTTTATGAATATTTTAAATGCTAGTGTTGAGCTTTAATCACTATTTTTTATTTAACTCCTTGCATTATATTTCAACCACTCTTCAGTTTTGATCATTATGATTTTATATAAAATATATAAGAAATTCAAGTCAACATTGAATAATTTATTTAAAACCCCTGTTTTAATTGGAATATTATGAATGGTTATTTTGTTGTAGTTTGAAGGTACACTTAAAGATTATTTAGAGAGATTTTATTAAGGAAATGATTATTATAAAGAATAAAAATGTTGTATCATTGATTTCAGAGTTAATAGGTTTCGATATTGTTCTATATTTTTTAGTTTAAAATGTATAAGAGAACAAAATGTACTCCACAATATGTAACATAAGTCTTATATTGATTTCTTGGATTAATCTTGATTTGGTTATCGATTTGATTATAATTATTAAAATTATTTATAAAAAAGTTATTTCATATCTGATAATAGAGTTAACTATCATATCTAACATTAAGCAGAGGAAAATATTTTTAAGACATATCTTATTAGTACCAAGAAAATCAAACATACTCTAATGCCCCCATTTGGTTTCCCAACAGATAGAGCTTATAGAATCCATGTAAAGGAATCAATTAGCAAGATAGAACTTGTAGTTGTGTTTGAATTTATTTTTAAATTAAAAGAACAATTTTTGGATGTATTTTCTTAAACTTTTGTTTCACGAGTTTGACATCAAGATGAACAACAATATCATGCATAACAACACTAGTAGATAATCAAAGGCATATCAATATAAAACCATGCAAAAAGATACATATATTCAATCGAAAAATTACATGAAGTTTCAACATCTTAATATTTTTAAGGGTACAAATATTAACATCAATTATATCTTTTCATTGACTAAAGAAGATCTATTTTCCACACAAGGTAAAGTAGGAAAATTATTTAGACAGTCAAGTTTTCTCTACTACTTTTCATGTAATTAGCGCCATTAATTGGGTCACTTTAACATCGTTACACAAAATATATTTTTTCTTTGATCGATCGCAAATGTCATGCAAAAATATGATGCAAATCCAGTGCAAATAGTGTCACTTTTGTGTCCCACTAGCATGCCAAATATCAAAACCGTTTGGTTTTCATTTTTTTGGTTTGTGTCACCCATATTTTGTCACCTTTAAAATTTGGGTTGGATGGTTAATGGATGAGAAATTTTAGGGTTTACTTTTCACTTGTAAGAATTTTATATGGTTTATAGCCACTCACAACATTCTAGTCGTGTCCACTTTCGAAAAAAAAGGGAACTTCCATTTGTATTTTTCATTAGGCTCTCACAAACATATGAGACTTGATATAGGCTAGAGAGAGAGTAGCTAAAAGTGAAGGAGGTTATTTCAACGCATGAATCTTCTTCCATGGAGGACGTCTGGTAATGAGATTTGTATGAGGAATTTAGGGAGAATATTGTTTCCTTAAAGGGCATAAATGAGATGATAATGGTTTATGTTTACAAGCCTGGAGACCATCTTGTAGTAGTGACAAGTCTTGGAAAAATCAAGGGTAGTTTAATGGGTTCTTGTTGTTAGGTTGTGGAGCTAAAAGCTTCAACTATGCAGACGAAGAAAAGGAGGATGCTGAAGTTCCAGAAGCACCGGCGTCGGCAGCATGACCGACGTCGGTCATGATCAGTGCAGAAGGCAACCGGTGTTGACAGGGAGTCGACCGACGTCGGCAGCACTAGGCAAGCAGGGACCGACGTCGGTCGCCTGTGTGTTCCAGAACTGTTCATTGCATGAATAATTAGTTAAGTGAACGGAGTGTTTGCATGTAAAGGCTATTTCGAGCCTTGAGTTGCGTGGATAATTATAGTAAACTAAGAGTCTAAGTTATTGTTTAAGTCTGGGAACTATTTATAGACCCATTGGCATGTATTGTAATTATGAGCTAAATAGGAAGGCAAGGAAGATCCTTCCATTGTAAGATCATTGAGTTGCAGGTTGTTGCAAGCTCATAGGAGATCTACATGTAAGTATGGTCTATTGAATTGCAGGTTGCAGGTTCATGGGAGATCTACTTGAAGTACTATAGAGTGCTTGGTGTACTGGCAAGGTTATTACTGACTGGTTGGAGAGGTGAACACCAATTCTGTGTGTGAGTTGTGTGTTGGGACCGTTTTTGGTAGGAGAGTGTTTTGAAGAAGAATTATTGTACACTTGAAGTGTGGGAAGCCTTTGTAAGGTGGAAGAGTGTGGCGGCTCTTTATTGTATTCTTTTCTGTACAAGTGTCAATACAAGATAGTGTATTGTCTCTCATATTCTATGCTATTTGTGAATTCTAGTTACTTGTGCTTCTGGTTATTTCTGCATGTTTAATTGCTTATATTTGGTAATCATATTGTGCTCTCTCTGAGGAGCAAGATCCTAACAAGTGGGATCAGAACAAGTGTGTTTGTTCTTGGATTCCCCGACAACTGGTATCAGAGCTTTTGGTTGGGATACTAACAGGTTGGATTAGATCTGGTTAGTGTGTGTTGATTACAGGTTACTCACAAGAGTTTTTGTTTGAGTGGGAGTAGAGCAATGGCAGAAGACAGTAAGCTACGAAAGGAGAAGTTTAATGGCAAGAACTATCAATTATGGAGGATGCAAATTGAGGATTATCTGTATCAAAAAGATTTGTACTTACCGTTGGGTGGGGTTGATAGCAAACCCCAGGATATGAAGGATGAAGAATGGGAGGTTCTTGATCGGAAGGCTCTGGGATTTATAAGATTGAGTCTTGCATCATCTGTGATTTCTAGCTTATCACAGTGTAAGACAACGGTAGAGTTGATGGAATCTTTGGCAAATTTATATGAAAAACCCTCGGCTTCGAATAAGGTATTTCTTATGAAGCAATTATTTAATTTGCAAATGTTGGAAGGTGGATCTGTTCATAGTCATCTTAGTGATTTCCATGGTTTGGTAAACCAGTTAAGTTTAGTCAATATTGGTTTTGATGATGAAATTAAGACTCTCTTAATCTTGTGTTCATTACCTGAAAGTTGGGAGAGTTTGGTAATGGCAATTTCTAATACTGCATTTGCTTCAAAAATCTTAAAAGTGGATGATATTGTGAGTGTGATCTTGAATGAAGAGATACGCAGGAAAAACACAGGTGAATCATCAGGGAATGCTTTGAGTGTTGAAGGCAGAGGAAGGCAAAGAGAGAAGATCGAGCGTGGGAGATCAAGGTCAAAGATAGGCAGGAGATCCAAGTCCAGGTATGGCAGAATAACCTGCTGGAAATGTGGAAAGCAAGGGCACTTAAAGAGAGATTGCAGATCGGGTGAAGATCAGCATGAAGGACATGAAGAAGAAGTAGATGTTGTGAATTTCATTGCACAGGATGCTCTAGTATGTTCTTTGGATAAAGTAGAATCTTGGGTTTTAGATTCTGGTGCCTCTTTTCATGCATCCTCAAATAGGGAATTTTTTCATGAGTATGTCCAGGGAGACTTTGGAGAAATTTGTTTAGGGGATGGTATGCATTGTCAGATGGTTGGCAAAGGGAAAGTGAAGCTGAAACTGCAGACAGGTAACACATGGGTGTTAAAGGAGGTCATGCATGTCCCAGTTCTGGAGCGAAATTTGATTTCTGTAAGAAGTTTGGGTGATGAGGGTTGCACAGTAACTCTCACAGTGGACTCTTGGAAGGTTACCAAGGGTGCACTTATTGTAGCTAGAGGTAAGAAAGTAGGTATGCTTTATCTATCTACTTGTATTATTGATTCTCTTTCTGGGTTATCTACTTCAGCTGTAGATTCGGAGATGTGGCTTAATAGGCTTGGTCACATGAATAAGAAGGAGATGCATGTTCTTGAGTCAAAGGGTATGCTTTCAGATTTAAAGAGCATAGATCGAGATTTATGTATGCAGAAGAAGAAGGTTACGTTTCTTGAGGAATCCGATGTTCATGACAAGAACAGGAAAGCCTTGGTTTTTAAGGAGAAGGTGACGAACAGAATTTAGCACAAGGGGAAGAAGAATTCTAAGCAGAGCAAGGGTGATTTGGACAAGGGTTTGATCCAAAAGGAGCTCGCAGGAAAAAGTTAGTTTTCACAAGAAAAACACAGAGACCGACGTCGATAGGAAAACTGGCATCGACATCCAGACAGGGACCGACGTCGGCTATGTGCAGCCCGACGTTGGTGACTCAGGGCAAATAAACACTGGCATCGGCAAGGGGGAACTGACGTCAGTGATGAGGCAGTCGCAGTGAACCGACATCGGTCGGGTGCAGACTGAGATGTGACCGGCATCGGTCACTGAGATGAATTTTGGGTGGACAGCAAGCTGTCAAGGAGTCTCAAGTGCCCATATGGAGGACTTAAAGGGTATGTAAGCCTCAAATTCATCATTTTCCTTCTTTACACTACTTGTTGCTCACTTATGGTAAAGAACTAAGAAGTTGTTAAAGAAGCAGAACAGGTAAATCTAGGAAACAGTGGGAGCTTGGCATAGATGGAGGATGTGATTCCTTGGAGGAGAACCAAATGGGAGTTTTGGTGGAATTGCCAGCTGGAAGTAAGCACTGAGAGACAAATGGATGTTCAGGATGAAGAAGAGCGAAAATGGACATGTGAGACAGAAGGCCAGGGTATATGGTCTTGTATGAGCTACAGGGCAATGGAGGTTTGATCATTGTGTTTCTCTTTACCAGGTTGGATAATATTAGCTACATTATCCTATTACTGTATGATGTGCTTGTTGCAGGGTTACATATACAGGGTATTGCTGAACTAAAGGTAAAGCTAGTTCATGGGTGTGTCATGAGGAATCTAGGAGCAGCAAGATTCTTTGGCATGAGTGTGCTCTAGGGACATGGAAGGTCACAGGTTGACTTTGTTTCAGGATGATTGTGTGAGACCGGTTAGCATGCCGATGGTTGGACAGTTCACAGAACAGTGTCTTGATTCACATAATGAGGTTAAGTGCATGGTATGTACTAGCCTGAGTTTTCCCAAGCAGTGGGAGTTGTCACAAGTTTGGAGCCAATCTAGGAAAGAAGCATTGGAGGGTAGTTCAGTGGATTCTTATAGGGACCAGCAGCATGTGCACATGTTATGCAGGGTCAAGTTGTTTTCTACATAGTTTATAGATGTGGATGTGGCAAGTGATTTGGGTGACAGGTGTTGCACTACAAGATTTGTGGTGGCTGGTCTTCAAGAGTAATCTTGAGGAGGGATACAAAGCCAAGGGAACAAACTAGACAAAGTACAGGTACAGGTACAGTTGCAACTGTTTATCTCCAAGTGGGAGATTGTTAGGTTGTGGAGTTAAAAGCTTCAACTATGCAGATGAAGAAAAGGAGGATGCTGAAGTTCCAAAAGCACCAGCATTGGTAGCATGACTGATGTCGGTCATGATCAGTGCAGAAGGCAATCGGCGTCGACAGGGAGTCAGCCGACGTCGACAGCACCAGGCAAGCAGGGATCGACGTCGGTCGCTTGTGTGTTCCAAAACTGTTCGTTGCACGAACAGTTAGTTAAGTGAATGGAGTGTGTGCATGTAAAGGCTATTTCGAGCCTTGAGCTACGTGGATAATTATAGTAAACTAAGAGTCTAAGTTATTATTTAAGTCTGGGATCTATTTATAGACCCATTGGCATGTATTATAATTATGAGCTGAATAGGAAGGCAAGGAAGATCCTTCCATTGTAAGATCATTGAGTTGCAGGTTGTTGCAAGCTCATAGGAGATCTACATGTAAGTATGGTCTGTTGAATTGTAGGTTGCAAGTTCATGGGAGATCTACTTGAAGTACTATAGAGTGCTTGGTGTACTGGCAGGGTTATTACTGACTGGTTGGAGAGGTGAACACCAATTCTGTGTGTGAGTTGTGTGTTGGGACCGTTTTTGGTAGGAGAGTGTTTTGAAGAAGAATTACTGTACACTTGAAGTGTGGGAAGCCTCTGTAAGGTGGAAGAGTGTGGTGGCTCTTTATTGTATTCTTTTCTGTACAAGTGTTAATACAAAATAGTGTATTATCTTTCATATTCTGTGTTATTTGTGAATTCTAGTTACTTGTGCTTCTGGTTATTTCCACATGTTTAATTGCTTATATTTGGTAATCATATTGTGCTCTCTCTGAGGAGCAAGATCCTAACAAGTGGGATCAGAACAAGTGTGTTTGTTCTTGGATTCCCCGACACTTGTTTAACCCTAAAATATAGATTATAGGGTTAAAGGGGGAAGAGATAACATAGGGCATAAGGAATCATGATGGTAGACTATATCTAGAGCAAGCCAATTATTTTTGAAACTCATATAAATATATATTGAATTTATTACGTTGAAATGTACTAAAAGTAAAACTATGTTAAATATGTAAATAACAATGAAAACAAGATAATTAGTTGGTTCCGATGCTAATACAGATATGGACTTAGAACATGTAAAAAGTGGACCGAATCTAGATTTTGAAATAAACACTTGATTCTATAAATTATACCTCTATAGCCATGGACACTTACATTGACCTAAGATGACTACATCGATGCTACCATCTAGATCAGATATTGATGTCTAGTATGGAATACATGTTGAATTTGGATGCGACCACTTGGATGCTTATGGGTTTTTCATCACCTTCACTTTAGTGTATTAAAATTTAGGTCATGGACTGTCACTCCTTGTCAAATAGCAAAACCCTAGTTCTTCATCTTCATATTGGCTACAGGACAAATGGGTTAGTGGACACATGATGTTGAGATGCCCCAAAGCCTTTTTTGTCAATAAGCACCACCTACATAACCAATACTTTGAAGAGGGCCTCAGACTTATGTATTTATCCCTTATGTGTTGACTTATGTATGAATCATGAAATGTGTGATTAGAAAGTACAACAGTGACCTAGCTTGCAATTTGAAAAATATAGCTCTTGGGCTACTCCTTCAATACTTCAAACCTATAGATGTGTTATTCCTATGAATGATATGGAAATAAGAAAAAAGAGAGAAGCTTTTCATCACTTGAATGCTTGATATAATGCTTTTAGTAAAATTTCTTGGTCTCTCTAGGTTTGTGCTAAGTTAGGAATGGATGAAGGTTAATTTCATATTTATACCAAACCTCTTGGATAATATCTCGCATTAAATCACTTAGGATGACCTTTAAGATACGTTTCATTTGTAGAAAAGTTGGATTGCCACTTGGCAGTTGAGACTAGCTCAACCGTGCAACCCAATCATACTTATAACCTAGTGAATGCAAGTGAACCAAGTCAACTCACACTAAAAAAATGGTGAGGCTGGATGATACAATCAAGCCCAACATAAAAACTTGGCAAGATTGAATGATTTAATCATCTCAACCATACAAAAAAGTGAAATAAATACTACAGTAGATTGGCTCAATATAATCTATAAAGGTCCAACTTGGTGGGTGGTGATAGTCCCTAACAATTTTATGAATCTAAAACTAATTTGATTTTATAATATTATGTGCACATTACATAGAATATGTACCTTAGATAAGTCTCATGATGAAACTGTGTATAATAATGATACCAATGTATAAAAAAATTTAGTGTCAATGTGGAGAACATGTTTCAAAAACATACCCCCACTACAATCTGAATCTAAAAACTGGTGTAAGTGCCAATGTGGAGAACATGTTTACAAATCATGCCCCCACTGTAATCTAAATATGTGAATCAATGTGGAATTCATGCCTCTATGGAATGCCTCATTAATATTCTCCCCTTTTTGAGGTGAGGGAAGTAGAAACCAATATATACCTCACCTCAAAAGCATAAGATAACCATATAAATGTGAATGTATCATGTATTATATATAAGGAACATGCTTGTGTAGATATATGATTGAATCACATAGAATGTGAGCACATCAAGTCCTAAGATGCATGATGTGAATCATGGCAACATCTAGATAGTTACAGTACAAGCTTAACAAGCAATCAGACACACACATAAGAACACTCAAAAGTAAGTCAAAAGACAATGGTCCAAGGAGGCCTCAAATAAGGGGCATGTTCAATTGACACATAATCGAAGGGAAATCACTTAGTAAAATATCCCCAAAGTAAGAAATGACATATTCAAATGTCAACATATAACAAACAATGCATATTTAAATGTCAAAGAGGCAAACAAAGGAACAAGTGACACAAACAATGGAGCATATTCAAATTATCAAACAAGAAAGATAATATAAAGGCAAGACACTCAAGGAAGTACATAAATGAAAATAAAAGACACCAACATAAACATATCATACTAGTCATATATATATATATATATATATATATATATATATATATATATATATATATATATATATATATATATTAGCAAAAAACATTAAATACATAACATATCAAGTACACTGTGAAAGATATAAACATGGATATAGGCATGTATAATTACATATATGAGCTCAAACATGATAATGTTAAATGAACACAGAATAATATAACCCAGATGTATCATGATCATAGAGGTGGATGCCCATAATGTCTTGGTGACTTGAGTAGATGGAAATCCCAACATCTAAAAGTGCATAGATCATGTATCTATGTATGCCTGAATCACACTCAAAATATGCATGAAACACATGTATATAGGAAATATTGATATTCCATCTACCAACATGGAACCAACAACATATATGCCAAGGAGCTAATAGAACATATAAATTCTAAAAATATTTTTTTATTTTTGAACTTTTTTTATAGTATATGCGAGACCTTACAACCTTAAGTTGGATCTTTTACATTGTTTGGATCATGGTTGGATAGGTTTAAAATGTACATAACATGTTCTCCTCATGTTTTACATGTGTATTAAAAGAACCAATGCTATTACTTTAAGTATGGATCAATTTGCATTTATGAGAAAAGGAAACACCTTGTTGATTTTGGTCAATTTGTGCTTCCATTTGATATAACCAAAGTATGCCTAGTTTAAATGCATATGAATTTGTGGTAGGCATAACCCAAACCCATGTTTTAATCACTTTAGGACCAAAAATAATTGGTAGTGTTATGTTTTCCAAGGAGTTTTTCCAACCTCAGTTATTTTGTAAGTCTTTTAAATAAAATCCAATCTGTTGTAAATGTCTTATATTACAAGTAGATTTTGTTTGTGTAAGATCAATATGGTTTAGCCAAAAATAAGCACCACCCTTGAATAATGTGATTGTTACATATTTTTGGCATGGATTATTTTTGTGTTCTTCACCTTGAGGTTTTGGCATAGGATATGGACCTTGGATTGGTCCCATATTGAGTAAACCTTGTAGAGCTCCCATGTAAATATTAGGAACTCCGCATTTTTGTTCATAATGTTTATTTGGTAATTTATCTCCCTCTTTTGCGTGATGAATATAACTTTGGTACTTATAAGGGGATATTTTAAGCTCTTTTAGACAAGGATGAATGAAGCATATCTATGCACATCCATGTATAAATGTGTAAACGACTCATATTCTTTATGCAAAGCTCTTTCTTTTAATAGATAAAAAATACCTCCACTAAAATTGAGTTATAACTTTGAATTTGAAGGTCTAATGCTAGATCATATGATGTAATTTTGAATTGAATAGTATAATCTTGAAGGGATTCATCATCATGTTTTTTGAAATTGTGAAAATATTCTAATGTAAGTTTTGGCACCTTATGGATATTGAAATTCATGAAGAATGCATCTTCTAATTGTGCAAAAGTGGTTAAAGAACCTTTTGATAGGCTATATAACCAATTAATAGCCTCATCAAAAATTCTCATATGGAATATTTTTAGTAATAGTTTGTCATATTTTACCCACTAACCAAAATAATGTACATAGTTAATCATGCGGTCGAATAGGTCCTTATGACTCAAAATGAGAGGTAAATCTGGTAGTTCAAAATCTTATGTATAAGGATATTCAAGTCTACATTGCACAAGGGGTGGATTTTTGAATGAGGTAACATTTGCATTAGTATTATGGAAATCCATTTGCATTTGAAGTATAGAAACCTATTTTTGAAGATCCCCAATAGTTCACATCATAGAAATGAGATAGTCCATGGGAATGGTGGTGCTTGGCATAGGTTCTATCATTTATTCTAATCCACCACCTCTCTTGAATCTATGCATATGAGTATCATCGTCTTCATGGATAATAATTAAAATTTTTGAGTCACTAAATTTAGGATATTTTTGGAATGGTATTGGATCTCTAAATTGTGGTACCCTTGGTATATCGTTTGAAGAGCTTGGTTCATTCACCTTTGGTGTGTGTGTGTGTGTGTGTATAAAAATTGGTATTAGATGGATATTATATAAAGGTACCTCTTTTGGTATGGTATAAACCTTTTTCATGAATGAATATTTTGGGAGATAAATACCCCTTGGTTTAAAGACCTAGGTTGCAATATTTGGAACATTAGGAGCATTTGGCACTTTACGTTTGCAATGCTTCCGTCTTTTTTTTGCCTTAAATCTACTTGGTAAAGATGCCATGATGTCTTGGTTAACCTTTCAAAAAAATTCAATGTCAAATGAAGGGAAAATAAAATCATCAACCTTGATAAGGGGGACATTATTTGTAAATGTGGGAATTATGGGGGTTTGAATTAATTTATTTGAAGGAATATCCCCCTTATAAGCAATTTATGAATAATTCATAATTTATTTATGTATTTATCATAATTTTTTATGATCATATGAAGGAACATCTTAATCATGTGTACCACTTTTGTGTTATACTATGCAGGAAGGGCATGATTAGATGACTTGCCTTGCTTGTGCCTCATAGATTTTTGTGAAAATCCTAAGCCTTGATGATATGTATTATATATTAAATATATAGGTGGGTTATACCTTGCACATGTTTTTCCAATCCTTATATTTTGTATCCATATTTTAGCAAATATCAAAGGCCATAATCATATGATGGTGGTGTATGAAGTAACAATAAAGGCTCTTTATCTTCCTTAAGATGGATCAACTTATCTCTTAAAATGGTGGGATCATGGACCTGATTAGAGGGATGGTAGATATTCAAGGATTTGAGATTATATTCTTTTAACATTTGGAATAATACAATAATAATCAATTTTTAGCCCTTCTTTGATAAAAAGTTAGAGAGTTTCATAATCATAGTCATCAAAGCAATCATTATCATCCAGGATAAGAGAGATAAACAATACAAATATTAGGATAAGATAGGTAAGAAACATACTATATGGTATGCTTAGGCAAAAATGATGTTCAAAGATCAGGTTCACCAAATGTTTAACCTTAAAATCTAGATTAGGGTGAATCTAGTGATAAAGGGGGAAGAAATAGCCTAGGACATAAGGATGTTAGATTATCTCTAGAGTAGACCAATTATTTGTGAAACTCAGTGAAAACAAGATACTTATTTTTGATGCTAAAAACATAAAAAATAGTCAATTTATGATGTGAATTTCATCCTGCTAGTGGTGATAATTACACTTTGTGTAGTAGTGTTTACATCATTGTTACCACTATATGGAGGTTATTATTCACCAAAATAATCACATTTATTAAAATGAAAATAAAATTTCAATTTAATATAACATGAATGTAAATAATCATTAATTCCCAAAAATTCCACTAAGCCTTAATAATTGGAAAAAATATCAACATATAATGTTGTTTAACCATAAATTTAGATGTGCTGGGGTCTAGGGTTAAGAAATATAGAAATATGTATAACACAAAGGTGTTAAACTAATCTATAGTAGGCTAATTAATAGAAAACTTTTATAAATAATATTTTGAATTTATACAACTAAGATTGCTAAAAATAGTAAAGTGTATCTATTAAAAGATATTGCGATAAATAAGAAATAATAGTACTTAGTTTACTATGCATAGATAGAAATAGAATGGAAACATGTGTAAATTATGTAGGATCAATGTTCTTGATCAATCATCAAATTCTAAAAATTGTACTTTTATGATTGTAGACACTATCATCGATGTTAGTGTCTGATTGTGATAGAGGCGTCCAATACAAAATAACGATTGGATCAAAATGCAACCAAATTCACCATTCTAAGTTTTATTTCACCTTTCTATCTATGTATTCATATTTGGGATATAATTTGTTGGTATTCATTGATTGATAAAACCTTAGCTCTTCACCCTTATTTACCCTTGGACTGAGTTTGCTAAAAAATGGGTTACTGTGCTCATGGTGTTGAGATTCCCCAAAGACCCATCTATAAATGGGAATTGCCTAAATATATAATACTTCAAGGAGGGCCTCATACTTATGTTTTTCTCCCCTATCTATGGGATTCATCATTCTAAGTTTTATTTCACCTTTCTATCTATGTATTCATATTTGGGATACAATTTATTGGTATTCATTGATTGATAAAACCTTAGCTCTTCACCCTTATTTACCCTTAGACTGAATTTGCTAAAAAATGGGTTAATGTGCTCATGGTGTTGAGATTCCCCAAAGACCCATATATAAATGGGAATTGCCTAAATATATAATACTTCAAGGAGGGCCTCATACTTATGTGTTTCTCCTCTATGTGTGGGAAAGTGTGTGCACAAGGGTGCAATATACTATATGAAAATGCATGCAGTGATCAAGCTTATAATTTGAAAAATATCTCTCATGGGATACTCTTTAAATGATTCAATCTTATGATATGAATACTCCTATGATTGATATATAAAAAAGGATGAATAGGTCAAAATATATTACTTGTGCAGGTGATTGACTTAGATTTGATACGTGTCTACTTGGTATTTTGTTAGATTGAGAATGAGAAAGCTTAAACTTTTATTTATACCACACCTTTTGAAAATATCTCATGATAAGGTTCAATAATATAATTAGGCTAACCCATGGGTTTTGATCATTTTTTAATTTGGACAACCTTTGGTTACTTGACACTAAATAAGAATATGGACACTATCATCAACGATAGTGTCCCTCTATGTCTAGTAGTGTCCAAAGAGATAAAAAATAGGTATATAGTTAAAACTACTAGTAAAGTATTTTTATCAAGATTTAATATTTATATGCATTACAAGAGACCTAGGTCATCATAATGATATGGATCAGACTAAGAGATAAGCATTCAAGCATAGTGAGATGGGGAATGCGAGCCTTTTGGTAGTAACTTGGAATCGTAGTCTCTTGCTTCCCATCTTGGACTTATTTATTTTGTAAGTAAGATTCTTCCATATTGTCAATTTAATTTATAAATATGTTTCTATTTCCACCTTATCAAGTTCTTAGTTGGAGGCGAGTTTAGAATTTACATCTTTTTGGGATGAATAATTAGTGGCCTCCGCATATGGTGGTATTTCTAGAGCAATTTATTGAGGTGGATCCTTGGTTAATTCATCATTTGGCTTCTAGATCCATACCAAATTGAAATTAAAACTTTTATATATACTGGATGGATTCATTTTTAATAATTTATTTCATCATGCTCACTACCCTTTTTGTCATTCTATCACCCTAAGGCTATAATGGAAGGATTAGATGTATCCTTATATTGTTGTAGAAAGCTTAAAGCATATGTTATTGTATGTAGTCCCATAATATGCTCTTGTGTTTGTGTTGTATCCATTGATATTATTAAAATATCTTCTCTTGATACTTCACTAGTATCCACATTATTAAGATATATTATTCTCCTTGCATATACCAAAGTGAGATTTAATGTGTTGGGTTTCTCATAAACTATGGAGGTCCCCATTGGAGAGACTTAAAGTTTATTTGAGCTTAATATGGAATGATTTTGATTGGATGGGATATCCTCCCCTACCTCAACTAAATATTTTCATGATTATCTTCTTATACTACTTTATCCATTTGGATATCACCTATCTTTATTTGTCATTTTTTCTTCCCTATGGTTAGGGTCTTGTATCCTCAACCTCCTCCTCTTCTTGCCTTACATACTCATTTTTTCATTTTCAAATTCATTTACATGAACTAATGGAAACACTATAATTGATTGAGGTACATATTAGTCTTGAGTATAAGGGCATCCTTGGGATTGAGTAATGCTTACCCCATAAGTGGTGAACATTATACCTATGATAATTTTCAATGACTTTGGAGTTTGAGGACTCTCAAAATTTGACATGCCATATTATGATTAATGTAAATGAACAATATTCCACATGTAATAAAGTTACTCTTATTAATTTAGTTTTCTACCCCCATAGTCAATGGAATAGCCTTTCAAGCTAGTTCTACTTTCTCCTTGGGAAACCCAAATACTAATTCTATATAGTTTTTAAGTTATTACTGAGACGTTGATTCCTAAAGGATCAATTTTTTTTTAATTTCCTTTGTTTCTTCTTAAATTCCTCCTCTCTTCCTTTACTTGTAATTGCTTCCTCATGCCCTTATTTGTGCCTCTAAGAAGTCTTTGTTTCCTTTCATCCTCTTTTATGTGTATATTTGTTCTTTATTTTCTTTTCTTTCCACTTTTATTTCTTAGCCCTTTCTACCCTAGGGTCTCTTTTGGAAAGTGGGACTAAATTCACCCCTTAAATACTACATTGTTGTCTTGATAGTTATTTCAACATGAAATCTTCACTCGGTATAAATGTTAATACAATTGGGTCCACTTGGGTATCTTCCCTATCCATGACATAATATTTTTTGTCATCTATGTTACATATATATGATGTGAATATTGATTAATAAAATTATATTGAACCCTATGGTTTTTATCAATTGCATCCCTCAAGTTTAATAACCAAAATGCTAAGTTATTTTATTCCATCCCAAATGCCCATTTTTCATCTATGTTTATCTTCACATACTCCATGTTTAATCAGGCTCTCAACACTTCTATGGATTCTTTAGAAATGTGAACATCGTGTATATTTATCTCTAAGATATCCCATTGATTTCTTGTCATTGATGTCACTTTCCTCAATTTTAAGATCTTATCTTACTTTATAAATTTATCTTTCCTTTACTCTATAAAATATAAGGCTTTTACATTCAACTCAAAAATCTCCTTCAATGATATGCTAGTACAAAAATAAATTAATTTTTTGCTTGTTTATTAGGCTATAATTTCTCTATTCTTCCCTCACTCGCATGTGTCTTGTGTCAAAATATTTATTAAATGCTATTTTGCCTTTGTAATGTATGTTTGTCATTTTCTACTTACATGATGATGGTGATTTATTTGTTTTTATTATTCATTTTATGCACAAATTTTTAATTTTATGTGTTAAAAAAATAGAACTAAAAAATATAGAGAAATGAATATTGATAAATGAGAAAATGGGAGAATCTGCTTCCCCATAGTGGATCACATCTTCAAACATCAATGCAACAAAATAGTTCTTGCATAATGGAAAATATCTCTTGCATTACATTGATATTATCAAAAAAGATATATTCTTTAAGATTTTTTTCCCTTTTATATTCAACCACTAGAAACCCTAATTAACCCATGGTTAACTCATGTATTAACCCTTCACCAACTCTAGGCACCTAGAATGTAACATAAAAAAAGTAATGTTAAACTAAGCACATAAATATATGATGTGTTTAGGTACATAACATGTCCTTACCATTAAAGAGTTTTGACCCTATAAAAGTGAAAAATTTTATATTATGAAGATGAAACTGAAGACCTCTACTTACTATAATAAATATTTGACCATCATACCATATACCACTACTTAACATAAAAAATAAATGAGAATTAGGGATTTTTTTAAATCACTCTGAAGGCTTCCCTTAATTTGGGTGCATTTTAAAAAAAAATAGCACTCTTCCACACTTGTCTTTAGATTCCCCAATTTTTGCCACACTAAGATTTTTCCTTCTCTCTTCCATCTCCTTTTGCATGTGTTCATGTCATTTCCAAAAAAATGACTTCCCCCTTCCTGCCCCACCCCACACGCCCCTAATTTTATGTTTATTTTATTGTTAACATTATTTCATGCTCATATGCCTTCCTAAAAATTGGGAGGCTTTGTCCACAAAGACTAAGGCCTATATCAAAACTCGAACCAATATTTTCTTATTTTTCTATTTCTTCTTTTCTTTGAGATTATTAGTTGTATACAATCGAATAAGATATGAAAATATGATTTTGTTATGGACTTAATGAATTCAAAAATTGTACTATGCTAAAAAAAATCACTAGGGACAATTATGGTTCAACCAAGGCCCTAGAAACTACCAAATAATAAATATTATCCTCAAATATGTGAAATTATAGTTGTGGTGCTAAAGATAAAATTACAAATGGAGAAAAATCATATATACAACTCTTTTTTTCCATTGAACCATGATTGCCTTTAATATTTTATTCTTATCAATCAATAAATATACTTTTCCCACTAAAAGATTCATCATAAATTGGAAGTGCTTCATAGAAGATAAGTTTGAAGATCATTTTTACCTCTAATTTTAAAGATCATTTTTATCTCTTTTAAATATAATTCATATGGAGATTCATCATGCAATGGATTTGATTCAACAAAAATATGCTAAAAATAGTTATCTTTACATAATTGAAATATGTCTTCGTATCGTTCATCACAAGTCTCTGTTGTACATAGCCATGCTATTGTTTAATTTTCATATTCTAATGTCACATATAAAAAAATACTAAATTTATCAAAGGAATTATCAAATACATTTGAAAAAGAATCAACACTTCTTTCCCAACCTTTTTTATGACTTGTTCCCTTTTTTCAACATTTTTCTTAGGTTAGGGCTTTTTAGGATAAAAATAGTCAAATATCACAGCTCATTTTTATTTGAACTATTTATAAGAAATAATGAGAAAACATTCATTTTAAATCTTATCGAATCTACTTTCAAACAAAAAAAAATGCTTTCATGCCACTTATTGTGTTGTAAACAACAAATAAAAATAATTGTAAAATATAAAGTAAAAATTATGATAAATAGGAAAAGGGGAGTATGTGTGTTACATCCTGATTCCTTGCCAAACAAACTTGCTAGATTATCTGTGGACATCTATAGTTGATAAACTTAGATTTAGCTATTTTTAACTACGCTGTGAGATATATGTTGATATGGGACAATAGGATATTGTTTAAGATACATGATCACCTTGCTATGAGTTAGCTATAAGTAAATATTTACTATTAGATCATGTCGATTTATTATTTTAGCTATATTTTATGATATATATATATATATATATATATATATATATATATATATATATATATATATATATATGTATATATATATATGTATATATATATATATATGTATATATATATATATATATATGTATATATATATATATGTATATATATATATATATGTATATATATGTATATATATATATGTATATATATATATATATATATATATATATATATATATATATATATATATATATATATATATATATATATATATATATATATATATATATATATATATATATATGACTGTTATGGCCTAACTACCTATTTTATTGTGAGGTGGATGTAGGGAAACTCAGCCTTCAAAGTGTGACAGAGGGAGAGCATCATAATAGAGGGTGATATAGATGGATACATCAAAAGATGACAGAGAAAAAGCAAGAACCCTACACACACTGTATAAATAATTCATGATTACATGCATAAGTAAATAACTAACCTATTGAGTTTGATACTATTTGCATTTTGAATTGCTTACTCATGATTGGTTTAGCTTAATGGTTATTTAGAACTTGTCTGAGGTGTTTGCATGATGGTCATATTCATAACTATTAATGTTTTGTAGTTTGTACAATTAGAACAAATTTGAATTTATTGATTTATGAATTTATCATTATGATCTATTGGTATATTAGAAATGTTAATTTATTTAACAAATATATTTTAAAAGGTGAATATAACTACAAAAATGGGAAAAATAGAGCAATTTAAATAAAAAAGATGAGATTTAATTAAATCTCATGGTTTTGAGGAAAAGGGAAAGATTTTCATAAAATATAAAATGGAATTTGCCATTTGGAAAAAAAAAGGAGTTAAAACAAAAAAAAATAGAAAAAAGGAAAGTAGGATTAAATTTAGAAAATAAAAGAAAGAATCAAATTTATAAAAAAATAATTTAAAAAAGATAAAAGCTTTAAAACATATAAAGTTACACCTACATCCTTTGAAAAAGGAGTGATGGCATAGGAAGAAAAAAAGAAGAGAATTGGATCATAAGATAGGGGAGATTAGAGGAGAAGAAAAAAGAAGAGGAGCTTCTGGAAGGAAAGGAGAACTGGATAGAAGGAAATTGGATGGAGCTTGATAAATTCATGGAACATGGAGCCCAAGTAGGCGAAGTCTTAAAATTGCATATGATATTTTTATAAATTGAATTTAGATAATTAGCAATCTGTAGATTCAAAGGATTGTATTCTTTTAGTTGAATAGTTATAAATAATTAGTCTGCTCATCTAATAGAGAATTATTTGCTGATAATAGGTTGCTTATAAACATAGAGACTTGTATAAAACTTGGATTCATATAAATCAGCATATATATTTAATTATAAGCAAAATATCCTTTATAACAATCTAAAGGTATTTAGGTGAAATGCAGCCAACCCAATTCTTAGTGTGATTAATTTTATAGAGGTGTCTTTGCTTGTGTAAGGGCCAACATTAGTTATTCGCTAAAATTTTCTCCTTATCACCACAACAAAAGATATAGGATAAATAATTAGAGTCAATGTAATCTCTAAATTAGAAGATTAGTATTTAATGAATCATTGTGATTCAAGAGTATAAATTATAATATCTTATTTTAGCAGCATTGCAAACAAGTCACTACAATGGTGGCTGATAATATCTATAGCTCAATTTTTTTTGGCTATTGTGGTGCTTGCTAAATGCTAAGTTGGTCATGTGTAGTAGGATCAAATACGTTTTAATATAGGGTTAGTTATCTGATGCATATGTGTATACAGTCTTATCAAAGTGAGATACTTTACAAGAAATAATAAATATGATAACAATTATATAAGTTGTAGCTTGGTACATTGGTAAAACATATTCCTAGATCGGACAAAATAGCTCATTGGCACTTGTTTCACCATACTCATTTGGGAGACTTTTTGCATCTACTTTTGACATTGAAAAACTAAAATTACCTGTCTACATCAGGTACAAACTAAAATGATCAATTCCCATCAAATCAGAGATTTTTCAAAGCAAAATTATGTTCTTAATCCATTCAGATTCCTTCCCAAAAAAAAAACTTACGTTACCTATGTAACATCTAAAACATCTAATATACGAGAAGACTTATCTTTTTAGTCCATTTCTAAATCTTTCTAAAAACAAATATTTATTTTTATTTCCACAATAATTATCTTTATTTCTTTTTTGATATTCTTAGTTACTCATGATGTAATACAAGGTCATAGGAAGAACAAGAGGAGGAGGCCAAGAAGAAAAAAAACCAAAGATGTTGTGATTGGTATTACCTAATGTGTTCTTGCATCAAAGAAACTCATAACATTAGATATTTCAATAGCTTTCAAAATAATCTACTAGTTACCAAAACACAGACTTAGTTTCTCCTCATGCATATACCCATCAATCTTCTTTATCTTCATTTTTACCAGTGGCAACTACAAGATGCAAAATTTTATAAACCATTCATGAACTCTTCATCATCTCCTCTTCTAAAATTTTGTATCCTTTTCAATGTCTATACAAATTCAAAATGCATGAACCCATGAGATATAGTTTATGACTTTAAAACTATCCCTAAATGTGAAGAGTGCATACCTAATCCAGAATGTTGAGTTCATTCACTGGGTGGAAACTTAATTTGGCAAATCATCTAAATTCCCCTATTAGAGACTAGAAAAACACATATTTTGGGTACAAAAGTAAGATCAAAGTTAGCAAAAAACATTTTCGTCTGAATAGGTATATATCGAATCATTATATTTAGTAGTGGACAAAGACAAATGGAGGTCTCACTATATTATATTTTATACAAATCTAGATGCCTAAACATGTTATAATGGTGTATGTTGACATAGGTGAAGGCTTGTATAATACATCTATTAACCTATCTTATTTAAATATTCATCTCTTGGTAAAATTAAAGTAATCTATTTTTAAATATAATCCTTCATGTGAAGCCTTCATGTTGTTTACTATGATTTGTTATAATGATAATGAAACCATGTATATTTTATTCATAAGAAACTTGGGGTATTAATGTAAACAAGTGAAAATATCTATGTGGTATGTATCAAAATTCTATGATGGTTATTATAACTAAACCTAGATTTTAGGAAAATAGGACACCAGCATATATTGTGAACGCTTTTCCTAAATATAATGAAAAACATAAAAGTAGAAAGAGGATGTAAAATATGGGCTTCTTTCCAAATTTTCCTTGATGTTGTGATTAGTTGTTTATTAGAGTAGTTGGGAACTATGATAATCTTGGGTGCCATATAATATCTTGCTATAAATTACTTGTATTAATTAGAGTTTAGATACACATTATACCTAGATGGTATAAGTCATAGCCAATATTGTTACTATGTATATGATAAACAAAGATGGGAGATTCTTGATTAAGACATATACGTGAATCTTGATATAATATTTACATACCATTGGAGTACTTATAGATGAGGTATGTTAATATGTATAGTATTTGTGTTTAGGAACTATACCTATAATTAACTGAATGGTTAGATAGGTCATAAAGTGTCAGTGGGACCAAAACTTCACCCATGCAAGAAAAATCACCTAAGAAAGAATTAAGTTATGAAATATTATGGAATAGTTTTGATTTACACATATCTAGCTTATTGAGGATAATATGATTGATTTGTTGAATAAATATGTATTCAATTTTTAATACTTACATGCACAACATATTATGAGAGTATTAATATGTATAAATGCTTGGATATATTTAGTATATAATGTTGCATCATGATGTGTGCTTATATGTTAATTTGATTTGAAATGATAATATGCAGTTAAATCTTAGGATATATCTGGGTGGTATAATCTTATAATGCTTGCTTGATGTTATTATGTGGGTTGTATGAATTCTTGAAATCGTTAGTTGATTATCTATTTTATGTGGTTATGAACTATGATAGTATGTGATATCTTATAAAACTATAGTATAAATGTATGTGGTACCCAGATGTTACATATTACAATTATTATGATTAGACTCACATATATGTTTAACTAACCAATTGTATGTGTGCTAGTTGATACTAAGAATACCATGTTTTGTGATAGTTAATAGGACTATGTGTATGCATGCATACAACCTAGAGAGTTTATACTATAGTTTTTGTGATGTGTGCTTATATGTTAAGTTGCTTTGGAATGTTAATATGCAGTTAAATCTTAGGATATATTTGGGTGGTATAATCTCGTACTGCTTACTTCTTGTTATTACATGGGTTATATGAATTCTTGAAATTGTTAGTTGATTATCTATTTTATGTTGTTATGAACTATAATATTATGGAATATCATAGAAAACTATAGTATAAATGTATGTGGTACTTGGATGGTACATACTATAATTGTTATGATTAGACTCAAATCTATGTTTAACTAACCAATTGTATGTGTGTTAGTAAATACTAAGAATAGTATGTTTTCTAAAAGTTAGTAGGACTGTGTGTATGCATGCATACAACCTAGAGAGTTTAACGACTACTTTATTAGTATATTATTGCATTCCATGAGAATTGTGACTTGCTTCATTATACCTAGTTAATTGAATAACAATTTATGTTTCCATGTATTTAAGACTATTGTATATGATTGATTGGAGAAAACTAGTAGATATGTCTTAGAATACTAGACTATAGTAATATGGGTTATCATTTGGTGTAGTATGTTATGATACTAATTGTGGTGGTGAAAATTTACGTATATAATTTATCATATGGTATAAATTGTAGTCATTATTTCTAGTATGGATAGAAAATAATGTAAGATTCATTCATATATTTGATGGAATGAATGTATGCTTTGATTATTCATATGTTTGGCATGCTATATGTTGTGTTTTTAAATAAGATGTAAACTAAATGTATCGTGTGGTTGAACTGTAGTTGACCAATTTGCATTGTCGATACAGAGTAAGGAGTTAGATGGACTTCATTGGCTTATTGGTATCACAATGATAGATAAAGGCAACTCGATAAAGTGGTGTGTATGAATTTGATTGATCTAAACTGTTATTAATTATTATTGTAAAACATTGGGCCAAAGTATGTTTAGTGAGACATTATCCTTTCATGAGTTTGATTCACATGATTATGTGATATCTTGAAATAGAATGAATTTTTAAGGTACACTACATATTTAGTTTATAATCATATAGCACATGGGTACTTTATTGTCTCTTTGGATTCCTACGCTGTCACTATCTACTCATCCATGAAGGGAGGTCCATTTTCTAATGGGATTAGTGTGGGAGATCGTTGGTATATGGTTAGTGTGAAAAATTGCTTAGATGATGCTCTCACTCCTTACATCAATACTACTTATTAAGATGACACTTGAGATTGCCTCATATACTTGCATTTGAGACTATGCTTTGGTGGAGTCATGTATCTATATGTATATTTTATTGTATTATAATTATCAATGGATATTGACATGAGGAGTTGTAATTACTTTTATTTTACTTTGAAAAGAATGGATTTAGACTTTTTATAGTTATAGTAGATCTAATGTGATTACTTTATATATTCACATTATGACATGTAATCTTATGATATTAAAGATCAATATTATGTGATGTATTATCTTTGTTGTTATTGTCACACCTTGTGTATTTATTATGGTTTCTATAGTTCCTCATGTTGTAATTTATATTTGGTATATGTGTTTAATTAAAAAAAAGATCACGTAATTCTTTGTCTAACCTAGTGGGGTTGTTACAATGTGCTTCCCCAAGGGTGGATTGTACCTATAAATCTGATTTAACAAAATATCTCACACAATGGTGGGTATCTCTTATCTTAAGTTGATATTCTAAAAATATATGCATTCTTTAGGGTTTTCCCCCTTTGTGTATTCAATCCTTAAAAACCCTAATTAACCCTTGTCTAACTCATAGATTAACCCTACACTGACTATATGCACCCAAAATACAACATAATAAAAGCAATTCTAAGCTAAGAAAATAAATATATGTTGTGTTTAGGTGGACAACATCAATCTGCATAGAGTTTTCCTCTTTGTGGAACATTTTTTTCCTTTGTACTTTTCCATGAAGTTTTTTGTTTTATTGATGTTCTTTGTTTAGAGGCATGTTGCATGATTTTTTTTAATTCATTGAAGTGTTTTGTCTGGTAACATGATAATTTTTTAATTCATTATGGTTTTTTTATTTAATGGCAAGAAAAGTCAATATTCATTACAATGCTTTGTTTAATGGCTTGCTATTCCAAAACATGCTAAAAATAACATCATATTATACATTATTTAGATCTATTTGTCATCATAACTATATATTTAACATGATTTCCATGTTAATTTTATCTTTATCCTTTTGTTTTGTTTAATTTTTCCATGCTAATTTTTTATTTGTTGTGTTGATTGTACATGCACACAATTATTTTGAAAGCATGCATTGCATTTGCAGGCATATAATGATTCGAATCTCACAATGATTTTTTAAGCTTGAAATATTTTTCAAAGCCTACATTCTTTTCCACAATTTCAATACTTTTCAAATATTTCAACTCAATAAATTTTTATGTATAAGGGACATGTTTTTGTTAGAACTGATTACTAGTGCCCTCAACCATAATTATAACCATAAAAAAATGGATTTTTTTGATAGATTAAATGATAATACCTACATTATAAGAGGAATAAAAGTTCAGAATAAAAACAAATGCATATTAAAAAATATTTATTTGTTAACTCAATAAGAAGAAAAGTAGTCCACCACCTTTTTATTATAGATTTATATATCATAGGTGATTAGGCTCCATTCTTTAATGTCTTAGTGTTATACTTTCACTTTAATTGCAATGTAACCATGAATTGAATCGTGGTGTAAAACAATATTTGAAAGCTTAAACAAGGATGAAAAATGGTTATTTACACATCTTATACTATTTTTTTACAATACAATATTATTATCTCTTATGTTAGTGTCTCACACTTATATTCAAACCTAATTTGAATCTAAATAAATGAAAAACATCTACCATAGTACCACTATGCAAAAAATATTACAACAAATGCATAAATTATTAATTAGATTTTCAAACCAATAGAATAAAAAATACTAAAAATTATATTACAATATCAATGTAGTTATAAGTTAAAACCCAAATTGATACCATTAGTTTTATAAATATGCCTTTTATCACTCATGACCACCATGACAAAAATTATTGATCATGCCTCTAATAAAATAGTTTCATCACCATTCATTTATGTTGAGTGGTCTACTAGAAAAAATGTGGGAGCCAAAAGAGCATAACCCCACCCAACATCTTTACTCATACCACCCTTTATATAAGCTTGTGTAAAAATGAAAAATATGAAAAATTATATTACACTATCAATGTAGTTGTCAACCAAAACCCAAATTGATACCATTAGTTTTATAGATATGCCTTCTGTCACCCATGACCACCATGACAAAAATTATTGATCGTGCCTCTAATAAAATAGTAGCATCACCATTCATTTATGTTGAGTGGACTACTAGATAAAATGTGGGAGGCAAAAGATCATAACCCCACCCAACATCTTTACTCATACCACCCTTTATATAAGCTTGTGGAAATTATTTAGCAAATGTGAATGGATCCAACCGACCTATAATGATCTTAGTTGACATTCAAATATTATTCATGCCTCTATAAGACATGATGTTTTTATTGATGCCTCAAATTATGGTAATACAGGACTAAAGACCATGAATGTATCTCCATGCTAGAGAATAAGATGGAAATACATTTTCTTATTATTGTGAGACTTCCTTTCCATTTTAGTGCTTCTAGTGTGACTTTACAACCTTACAATGATGCATATAAATAGAATTTTAGTTCATTTGCCATTTTATCTATTCTCGATAGGTAGTGTGAGTGGTACTTATCTAAATAAAAGAGGAAAGATATCAAATCATCCTCGAATACAAATGTTTCAAATTAGTTCTCCATAATTTAAAATTTAAAATACATTACCCTCTATAGACACATAAAATTAATCATAAAGTGCTTGACAATGTTTAATCTTGACATCTTTACCACACTTGATCTATTTTCCATTTCATTATCTCATAATCTATAAAATATCCTATATTATCTTTAAAACATTGAAAATATCACTCAAAAATCCTTATTTCAGCCACATTCGTCCCTATTCAGTTTATATACTCCTGTTAATCATGCCCCAATAGTATTTGGTCTTATAGGATAAGTTCACACTAAGTCAGATAGGGTCACACTACGACCTTGTCCACTAGTATGACCTTATCCCCCACACTCCAACGATCAAATTCCTGAAATTAAGACACTTCATAATGGCTCTCCCACACTTTTCATAAGGTTGAATAACACAAATAATCTAAATTTTACCCTATATAAGCACATGATGTCTTCTCCAATTAGATCTAGAAATCACTTAGAAATTATACTACATACTAAGCAAAAGAACATTACTTCTTCCAACTTCAATTCTGATACATTCTAATAGTCATAGGCCAAGTATGGATATTTTTTATTGCAAGTCAAGGGCACCTATTTTTTAACATTTAAATCAATATTCTAGCTATGTTCATGTAGTTGTAAAATCATGGATCCCGCAATCACCTTGAGTGATAACTACATTGGCTCAAGGCCTATTTGGGTTATGTAGGCAATACTTAGATTACACAAGGTTTTATAAGGTAGTTTAGGTATTTACCTAACCCTATTCCCCTTTTCAAATTTTATCTCTATTATGTTTTTTGTGCATGAATAAGGGTTTGTGTTTTACGGATCTTTTATGCGACATATCAACACATAGAATTAATTAGTCAAGCCTTGTACATAGTTTCACATACCTAGATCGAGAAGGTCAACCATGACATAGCCATAGCTAGTAAACAAGGTTGGAATGTGTCCCTCTATTCTTTCTATGAACTTATCAAATCATAATTCAAAATCTTACATTCAGTCATGATGTAATACATAATTAAATTCAAGCATTTTTTAGTCATAGTCAACATGCACAACTGGTATAAAATATGTTTTAAGGAGGTTTACATATCCTTAGACTCATTTACTATTATTATAAAATTTATAATTATCTAAAAATATATAGTATACTATATTTTACTATCATATTTATATGTACCAACATTGAAATTTCAATAGTTTAAATCTATTCATTTGATTTCATTCAATTTGAAATAGATTAAACACCCTTTGATAGAAATGATACCTCACAAGCATTAGGATATAGAAAGGTGATTTTTTCTTGACCAAATCATCATAAGTTTGTCATAAATGGATATATAAAGTGACATTTAGTCTTGATTTCCCACAAAATTTGATTGTAGTTTTGCGATGTTTTTTTTAATGATATCACACCTATGTGGTGTTCTATGTAATCCTACAGTGTTGTTTGTGTTTTATGGTGGTACAATAATTATGTAAGACTTTCATATTAAAATGCTTCATTGTGGTGACTAACATAGTTGTTATGAATCTTCTGTTGAGCCATTTCCTTTATTGAAACCTCCTTTATTTTACTTAATACATTTAAAAGTAACTAGTAGTTAACAACAATTTGAATTTTTAATTTGGTTTTTATAATTTTTTTATTAAATTCACCAAATAATTTCATAAAATTTTAAATAATACCAAATATTTGCCTTAACATCCATAAAAAATTGTCCTTTTTCATTTTTGCCATAGTCACAAAGGTCAATTTTATGGGATTTGCCACCCTAACAAATCCCAATCCAAAAATATTTTCCACTCGATCTATAACCTTTTTTGGTAGTTTTATTAAAAAAAATCATGTTCTCATCACCTCTTACTATTTACCAAGGTGGTTGGAGTCCACTTAGTCATTAAAAAATATTGTTGGACCTTCTTGGTGGGCATCTTTGGTGTTATAGATGATAGGTTTTTGGTATGTTTACACCTCTCAAGTTAGATGGGGATTTTTGGTTCATTTTGCTATTGATAGACAAGATGGACATGATGCTTGGTTGGTCCTTGACTCCTTGATAGTTGAGTTCTCTACTTGTGAATGTTTTCGTCTGAGGGACGATCTACCACATCCTCTTAATGCTGCTACATATACTAAAATTTACTTTGATTTTTTTGTTAATACCATGATCAAGCTTGTTTTAAATATTTTGAGACTCTTTTTTTATGGGTCGTGAATACCAATTGCCCAAATTTTTATTTAAAATGATCAATTATGTAATTTATATCTTATTTTGGATTGAAAAGTGTATATATATTAATATATAAATAAACAATGGTACAATTCTAGTCATATAAAAAATGGGTGGAAAAAGTCACACCCCATAAGCACAATCAAACTGAGAAAAGAATCCCTTAGGAAAGATCAAGTCCAGTAGAGGGTCAATAATGAAAACTCAAAAAAATATCACATCAAGATATCAAAGGTGCATAATAATAAAAAAGATGCACATAAAAGCACATGCTAGCAAAGAGAATAATTATGCTTCAACAACGAACATGGGGGCTGGAGGAGGTGGTAGAGGAGGCAAATCCTATAGCTCGTCACCCCATCCCTCTTGATCAGGGGTATTCATACACATTTAAGGGATCCCAACCATCATTTTATTGAGGATTATTATTGTCTTCATTGTGTCTATTTGGTGAAATAATAAAAATCCAACTGTAGATATTTGTCCTACGGAAGAGGGACCTAGTCCCTTTCATCACCTCCACCTTTGGCAGAGCCATGAATATAATCATGCCATGGAGATAACTATGAGGGGATGATCAATGATGAGAGAGGATCCTATGCCTATTCCTAGAATGCTATTGATACATACCATGCCTTATCTCATGAGCAGGTAACTGTAGATGTGGAAGCTCTAGAGGCTCTCGATTAACCACACACGAGGCATTCCCTAATGATCAAGCAAAGGCTAGAGGTGGTTAAGATCTAGGTGAACTTTGTTAGTCTAACTTTAAATCTAAAGAGTAATATTGGAAATGATAGTAACTTTTTTAGTAACAAAAAAATTATGATCTATGTTCTCATGATTAAAAAAATCACAATTTATAGCTTTCCATATTTGAAAAAGAATACTAGCATGAAAAATCTACTAAAATATATTGTATCTTAAGGAAGAAGGGTTGAGTCCCCCAAGAGAGCCATCTTTCACATAAAGAACTTAGGCCTAAATGACTAAAAGAGGGTATAAATCCATTACCCTACAATTTGAACGTGGGAACAAAACCATAAAATATGTTTAATAGTCTTAGGTTGATGGCATTTTGGGTAAATGGGATCTGAAACCCCCATGTGCTTGAGCTACTCACCACTGGAAAACCTTGTTAGATAATACACCAAAGAAAATGAGCCTTATTAAGCTCAATGGGATCAACCCACATGGTGTTAAACCTTCTGAACCAGACTATATGGCTAGACCAAAGGGTCCATCAGTGATTAAGAGTATCATCTTGAAAATGTTGGGAAGCTAAAAAATTATATCCCAAACAAGGAGAATAACTAGTAAAGGGAATGGATGTAGGCCAATGCCAATACTTCCACTAGGGAGTAAGGGAGTGGTCGTAAGTCAATGCTAATCCTTCCACTAGGGAGTAAGGGAGTTAACCCCAATCTCAAGAATATACTCAATAGGTATGGGGCCTTAAATTTTTGTAATAAACTAAACATTTGCATCATTTAAGTTCAATTTATCTAAACCTATTGCAAAGGAATCCAAGACTGATTCATTTTATAGAAAAAATCCCCAATGTTATTCACACCTTTTTTGAACAACCTTAATCATTTGATCCAAGGGACCAAAATAAAGGGAACACTATGAAAATTCAAGTAGGGATACCACCAAGGGGAATGAGAATTAAGAGAAAGATCCTTCATGAAACCCTCCCTTATCCAAATGAGATGAGGTTTGAGTTTATCCCAAGCTTTCCAAATGCTCTAAATGATAAAAGTGCTATTAATTTTAACAAGAACATGAGTAATAAGTAGACTATGTATCCCAAGGCCTTACCAAGCATGCCTACCACAAGGAATCCCCTGAGAAATACAATGACAAAGCAATATATTCTAGGCTTCATCACCTTCCAATCCGTAGATAACCCATTTAATGTTGAGAGGAAGACTTTGGAGCTTAATATCTAGGAGACCTAGACCACCTACTACTTTATGCCAGTAATATATATCCCAAGAAACTTTGTGAAAGACTTTATGCCATTAAAAATTGGCCTGGAGGAAATATCTTAGAAGCTTTTCTAGTCTACCATAGGCAACATTAGAAGGATCCCAACAAGAAGAATAGTAAACATGCATAGCTACCAATACCTTGTAATAAATCTGAAACTTATTCGACAAGGACAAGAGTTTTATGATCCAAAAAGAAAATTTCTTCTCAACCCTTTGAACCACATAGGACCATAGTTCAACAGGAGAAGCCTAAAAATCAAATGGAATGTCAAGGAACTTAAACTAAACACCTGAAAGAAGCCACCACCATTGATATCCCTCTAACCAAGGGGGTTTAGGAGAGAGAGATTGTTGATAACAGAGGATCTAGAGGCCAAACAAACAATATGAAGAAAATTCATAGATTTCTTAATAAAATCCTCCTCTTCTTGAAGAATGAGAAAAGAGTCATCAACAAAGTGACCATTTAACAATTGGTAGTTATAATTAGGGAGAGAGATGCCTTTAGGCATAATTAGCTAGCATATATCTAAACCCTTCAGTTGCTAACACATCAAGTGAAGGAGCTAAAGAACACCCTTGTCTGATAGATCTATGAAGCTCAAACCAAGAGGATTGGGCTCCATTAATAGTAATACATGTCCCAACATCTTGAAAAAGCATATCAACCACCTGCACAAACCTAGGATCAAAACCAAGAGCTTATATCATGGCTAAAATAAAAGGCCACTCAATGTGATTATAGGCCTTCTCAAAATCAATCTTAACAAACATGGCCTTTTTACTAGAAACATGAGCCCATTCCATACCTTCCCAGACAATAATGACATTGTCTAGGATGTATCTATGCTAGATAAATCATGTTTGTTAACCTATAAAAATTAAAGGAAGGAGATACTTCAGTTTGAGAGCCAGTGCCTTAGCAATTATCATATAAGAAACATTGAGAAGAGTAATAGGTCTCTAGTTAGTAATAACCTCAGAATCACTAGCCCTGGGAATAAACTTGATGTTACCTTGATTTATAAGAGGTCCCAAATAATTATTTAACACCACTTTAGAATAAACCTTGAAAATATCTAGACCCACAGTATCCCATAAGGTCTGGTATATATCATAATGGAAACCATCAATGCCTGACGCTTTATCAATAACAATCTTCATAACCATTTGTTTAAGATTATTGAGGGTTAGAGGCCTATCATAGGTAAATTGATGAGCATCAAAAACTTTACAAGAGATAGATTGAAAGAACTAGGAAAGAGAAACTTCATGCTCAAGAGTTTGGACTGGACCGAAAGCCCCCATGATAATTATGAATAATACTTACAAAATGTTAGGGACTTTGGTAAATCTAACAGATCCCTCCTTGACAACTTTGATTCTATCAAAAGTGCTTCTAAAATGCAAGAGAGAAAAAAATTCCTTGGTGATCTTGTCCCCAATTTTTATCCAATACATCCGAGCTCAAATTTGAGTCTTTTAAGGCTTGTATACCTCCTCAGCTTGTAGTTTGTGACAAATGAGTTATTTGGGTTTGTAAATGCACATTAAAAAGAGGCTTCAAGCACCTATGGTACCTGAAGGTATTCATGGTTTGTAGCATTATGAAGACATCAGCAAAAGGGAGAGGCTTGCTTAATATAAGCACAAAGAAAGGTGGTAGTATGTGCAAGAGCATCCATCCACCACTGTATCCAACTAGAGTCCCCATTGAGTTTGGAAACCAAATTCCAAATTCTAAAAATGTGCCCAATAGTTCTTTCATGCTTCAAGTGAGCAGTATTGAGATAGAACCAGGTTTTAATAGGCCTCATTTGAGGGTTAGACCACTCAATATTTAAGTAGATAGGATGGTGATCTAATAAGGTGTCAAGGAGCATAGAAATTGGCCTATCGTGAACAAGAACAAAAAAGAGATCTGAGCATGATCTAACCGTTGAAGAACCTGATCCTCTCTTTATCGAACAATAAAACCAGGGAGAGTTTGAATCCTTTCTCCAGTGGTGGTTTGGATCAAATACCCTAAGTTTGTTGCATATGTAAAACCATGCTTCCCATTCGCTAGCACACCAACACATAGAAAGATGACCATTTTTGTCCTTAGGAGATTTTACCATGTTAAAATCCCCACAAAGGATCCAGTGAGCATATGGAAGAGACTCTGTCGACCATCTCCAAAGCAAGGCCCGTTCCACAACATCATTAGAGGCATACAAATTCACCAACCCAATGATGTGATTATCAATGTCAAATAGAATCCAAACAACATGATGAGTGGGGTCAAATCCTTAGGAAACAATGCATTGAGAAAGCTTTGGAGCTAAAAGAATGACAACCCCACCATGACTAGAGTCATGCAATTGAAAGAAGGTTTGCGCTTCATTAAAACACTTAATAAATATAAAAATAACTCTCCTTTAAAACTAATATATTAAATTTGATAAAATTAAATATTATTTTGTATAAATACAACACACACACACACACACACACACACACACACACACACCAATACTAAGGATTAAAGAGTATTCATTATGTCGTCTTTACATTTAACAAAAAATGATCCCTAATAAACTCTTTATGAGCCAAAAAAAAATTCACCAATAAATCGAATTAATAATAAACTCATTTTTTCAAATCCAATTACACTATAAACTTACAAAATGAAACCATTTTTCAATTTATACATGGGAAAAGGCTATGTTAATCTTATCAACTCTATGAGAAGAGACATGCCATTTAAAAACATTAAAATTAACAATTCATTTGTTTACATATAATAAAATAGGTTCTACATTATTTAAAAATAGAAGTATTTTAGATTATTCAAAATAAAAGTTCCGAGTATATAAAAGCACGCCACATGACAAGTATATTAGGTTTCAAAAAAGTTTAGGAAACCAGCACCACCACTTTAGAATAATTTAACCAACCTAAAATATTATTTCCCCCCGGTAGGTTTGTATTTCATATCTTGTCCTTTAACACTCAAAGGAAATTATTAATGTATTCTAGAAATAATTATTTCATATCACAAGCCTGACTCTTGGGAATAATAAAGATATCATACAAATATTCGTTATGCATTTGTCTTGAGGCACCATATTAAAAAAATACACTCACGTAACTTTTACTTTATATTTATTTTTTCACGTTAGTTGTGCAATAAAATTAAATTTTAGTTTATTAACGAACACCTACATGCAATGAATTGTTTAGTTAAACTATACAATTAATTTTTAATCATCACATCATGTGATCCCTAAAGTTGTCCTCGGATCCAACCACACATAAATTATAAATTATAAGATTTAAATACATTTTTGGTTTCTGATGTATTTTCTTTATAAATATTCTAATGTTCTTCCTCACTTTTATTTTAATGGTTTGTATTGACTTTGGGTTACTAATGTTGTATGATAAATAAATAATAAAAATGGACATTCACCTTGTTCACAATATATTGGACATCCGACAACGCCAAACGGAAACAAGTATCCTCAGTGGTAGACAACAAATAATTGTGCTAATTTATGTCTTAAAACCCTTTCTTAACCCATTTGCTTAAACTCTCCAGTATGTAAATGTGGTAAATCAAAGTGTAACACATCTATCCTCAAACATTGTAAATATGCTTCTTCAAATTAAAAATAATAAAATCATATTTAATTGTAGAAATGTTTGTAATTGCATGTGCGATGCAAATGTCGATAGAGCAAGAAAAATGAAGACGACTTCAATGAAGAGAGAAATTTAAAAAGCAATATAATCACTGCTCTTCTTATTTATTGATGTAAACATATGCTCCATCTTGCATTCTTGCATATCGGTTAAAATAAAAAAGAAGAAAATATATGAAGGTCTTGCAAATCACACTCTAACAAAACAATGGATTAGCAGTGTAATGTTTTGAAGGAATTGGAAAGAACCTAGGGAAGACACGAATAATCGCTGACACATCAATTTTATTTTCATGTTTTACCGCAACGATTTTTGTCATATGACCAATTCCTCGTTGCTTCTATAAGTGATAGTAAATCTAATGAAGGAGGTTGATCCATGTATGCATCAATGAATGTTGAAGTAGTAATCGAATTAGATTCACTGTGGGAAACACACCATATGAATTTATTGCCAACATTTAATTAGACAAATGATTGGCTACACAAAAAAAGTGGGTGTTTTTGTGAAAGATGGCAAACTTCATGTGCATTGATGTCATGATTAACAATACTGTCACTTAAAATTTTCCTAAAGGGATTTGAAAATGGTTCATACAAGATTGCATCCTCTAATGTTCTTGTTAGCTTATGGTGATAAATTTAGATAAGCGATATGCTTTCGAAGCATATTTTGTAATATATTTCAATACAACTTCACGTGAAAAAATATGTTGGCAATTGACATTTGCCCTCCAAATCGTAAGCATGGTTGGATTGTGACTATTAAATATGTCATCATTATGAGAAGGATTGTATTTTTTGGCTTCATTTTATTCAATGACTAGGGAAGATTATTGATGCAATTCCCAAAGCGCTTTGTACCGACATTGAAGAATTATTCATTTTTTAAAAACATGTTTCTTTTGTGCATTTAATATGCCTTTGTATGCAATTCAAAATCTCTTCATAGTCAAGAAAAGGATTGTTTGAAAATAAAAAATAGAATGATGAACCACTTGATTTATATGAACGTTGTCATGTGGATTCCAAGCCAATATGTATTTGTCAAAACATTTTTTTAGGTTTGCAAATGTAGTTTGAAGTTCCCAATCTACTATATCAATATTGGATGTATATTTTATCAAAATAGATCCATGAATATGAACAGAGCCTCTATGTTGCCATTCATAGCTAACAATGATATTTATTTATATGAGGTTCAATAGAAGAAGTTATTTTTATAAAAATGAAAGACAAAATAGAATAATTCATTACATAACCACACCAATATTATTATGATTTGAAGTGATTTTTGAATATTTCATCACAAAATATAGTAAATATATGATGCATATAAAGGGCAATAATATGCGGATTGAAGATAATATTTTATACTCTCAAATAACAAGCTGAACGTGCATATGTAGGGGGGTTGGATGGCATTGCACTATGCAAATCAGGGCATTTGGTGTCAATAACACCCAATGTGAAAAATAAAGTAGGAGAACCTAATTGATCACATATCTCAGTTAGTTCAACACAAATTTCTATCCAATATGATCTTGTTCCCCATAAAGTGGAAACAAAGTGCATCAATTCTTCATAAATTTTATCATTGGGCATTGTATGGATCCATTCTTGAAGATCCACAACAATAGTTTACAAATTGTCCTTGATTTTTTACTACCAAAAATGAAAGTTGTTCCTTAAGTGTGATGACACACCATCAGATTAAGTAGAAAATACCTAAATATTAGATGACTACCAAAATTGTTATCATAATAATGCATCAAATGAAGTGCATATTCATGCATTTGATTTTTTTAAAAGCTGGGTACTCTAAACATAGCTTCACTTGTAGGAAACAAAGTAATAAATTCCATAGCAAACAACCTTTTTTATTGCATTAATTTATAGGATGCATGCCAAGTGTTTGACATGGCATAATACATGATGTTTTTTGCTCTGTTTATTGAAAATAATTTTGCATTTGTTCTATTTTTGTTCATGTATTTGGGAGAACATGGACAAATGAGGAAATTGCTTGTTTTATGTAGATAGAAAATATAGTTTTTGATCCATCAAAAATTGGTTCAGTTTCTTTGGATTCTTCAATCATAACACATATGGAAGCATGGATGAGATGTCTATAGGTTCAATAAGTAATGCTGCCAGTTCATCGTCATAAAAAGGACATCCTTAAAATATGGATCATGCACTATTTTGTATTCTAAATAATTTCAAACGCATGATTTAATAACATAAAAATCATATATATATTTTTAATTGAGGACACTGTCTTTTGATAAGAATTATATCTAATTGATCAATTTTTCATGGAATAAATTTTACAATGGCACTAATGTCCTAAGGAAAATTAATAGTATTTCTATTATATTTGTATTGACCTCCATGAACATGTTGTACTTGGAAAATTAGAATAATCCACAAAATAAACATTTCTTTAGCTTGCGTTAACACTTGTAAATATTTAAGTTATTCTCCATGATCCATATTGTTCCATTTAGAGCAATGATGACCATTTCGTTGTAAAAGAATATCTAGAATATATGAATACTTCATTTGATATTAGATATTTCATGGCTAGATAATTCTCCATGCATATAAAGCAAGTTTGAACACACGATAACTGATCTAATGTGTAGATAAACCACCTATGTGTGTCAACAAGTTTTGAGTTATATGTTTGATCAATAAGTGAGTTGTTTGCCTTTATTTTAGTAAATAAACAATGGGAAATTGGGAGGCATTTTATTTGATATACTATATAATATTTGAGATGATGTGCCTCCAACATTATCAAAATAAAAAATAATTTGTGGTTAAGGTTTCTTTTTTTACAAATCTAAACATGCCGTTTATGTGTTTGTAAGGAATAGGTCCAATAATTATATAAGAATCACATACATATTGATTTTCAGGAAGTATAGTTTGATTTACAATAGGCGGATGTAATTGCCTACTTGAATATTTTTTCACCTTCTCATTTATTAAAAATATATTTTTAGTTTTCTTTGAGATGTGCTTTATTGTTCACATAATATTTGTGTGCTTTTTGTTTCCTTTGTAGAGTTGACATCTGATAGTTTAATTCATTTTTTTACATCAATAAATGTAAAATAGATTCTGATGTGTAGGACATCATCGTGGAGTAGTTGTTCAAGAAAAATTCCAAGCTTAAAGGGAAGGGGACTGCTAGCACTATCACTAAGAAGACTGATTGGATCAAGTCAAGCTCCAAAACTGATGAGTTAAGCTTTCTCCCTCTCGGAGAGAGTCTATGGACTCACATGATTGGGTTGGGGAGAAAGGCAAGGAGAAACACTCAAATAAAGGGATCCATGGTGAATTTGTCAAATAGGGCGTGTAGGAGAAGGGATTTTCTTTCACCGAGAACAACAGAAAGAATAAATTGGAGACCAAGTTCATTACACTAGAGGATGAGATAGCTCTTCATTATGGCAAGCAGAATGAATTAAAGATGGAATCTAGAGGAATCAAAAGATTCATTCCACCGAGATTAGTATTTATGAGGGTGGTGGAGGGAATAAACCTTTTAGTGTCCTAAATCTTATCTTAGAGGAAGCAATTGAATGGGAGAATGACAATCAAATTGGAAGAGGAGTAGAAGTAACTGTGAAAGACCAAATAAAAGAGGGAAAACATAGTGAAAAAAAAGTAATATTTTTTATATTCATTAATTAAAATTAAAAATGCCATTTATCTATAGAGTTTCGATACATCTAACATGAAAATAGTCTTTTACCTACAAGTCCAAATTATATATGAAAAGTAATAAAAGAAAAGATACTTGTCAAACCATAGATTACAATAATGTAAAAGATATGTCTTTAAAAAAATCAATAAGCATAATAAGTGGTATATACTATCCAATTATAAAAATAAGTAAGTAGATAATCAAATCAATGGTGAAATAAGAAAAATAAGTGAAACAATATTATCTCAATTTATATGGATATTTTGTTGAAGGCTCTGTACATCAAGATGGCATATTAAATTTGATAACTTATATTTTTTTCTATTTTTAAATTGTTTATAAAATTCATCTACAACTTATTTGAAACATGTCACATATATTTTTCCTTTGTCACTATCAATAAAATTAAATCCAAACAAATCTACATTTTTTCTTATTATTATATTCTCAAAGGGCAGTCTTTGATACCACTCTTCCATTCATTGACTATTGTTTTTGGCTTCCAGTTAATTCATGATAGGTAAAATTGTTTTTCAAATATCATTACCTATTGTAAGCATCCCAACATGATTTGGTGTACCAATTTTGGTCAATGAAGAAATGACACTTGCCAAATAAGTTATTTATATTTATTTCTTATGTGTTTCTAGTATATGTGTTCAATTGCCAATATTACTGTGTATGGATGCACTAATTTTTAAGTCCAGTATTCCAGTGGTCTTGTTTGAAAATAAACTACATGATTATTTATAAAAAATAAAAATAGAAAAACATTACTTGCATACAAAAGGGAGAAAATAAAAAGGAACTTACATTTCCTATTTAATTGCTATACATTGGAACTTGATAAGATGCACAACATATCCTTATTGAAGCTCATTAGATGCAAAAAAAATCACTGAATTTTGTTGCCAAAAGACATGTTTACAAATGTAAGCCATCATAAAGCAAAACATAATAACGTATATTTGTGCTTAAAAGAGAATGAATATGACATATCTATACTATTTACAAAAAATGTTTTGTTTCAAAGTATTTTTTGAAAAAAGGAGAAACAATTTTTTTGGTTAAAGGTGTAACCATCATGTCAATATAAATGTTTCTAATGTTGATATCAATGCTATTAAACCAAACACTGTAAACAAAAAAAACCCATATAAAATAATATTAAAAGAAAGGATTTTTTTAAACTGCAACTTTTTTTTTCCTTTTATGAGATTAACAAATATTTCAAGGAGTAGGTTACCTTACATAGAAAAAATATCAAAATTTGAAAATTAAATAATACCCAACAATAAGATAAATAACAAGAAGACCATCATTAACAAGGAGAACAAAAAATGAAATAACTAAAAAACTGTATCACTTAAAGCAAGTGTAGATTAAATTCAATACATAATTGCCATTATGCATATTATATTAAACACATGCACTCTATGAGGTTAGCCCACTGATCCTTGGAGTTTCACAGAATTTTACAGGGGTCAGACCTTGTTCCCGTTCCTTTAGTTGTTGGGCACTTTTGGAGAATTGTACTTACTAGCTAGGATCCCCACCTGAAGGGACCAACTTCATTCCAATGTTATCTTGAGCCTTGTATGGGTAGTTGGATTGTCTATCATTCTTTGTTTTTAGTTATATTTTATTCCCCTGGGGTGAGGACTAGCTCTATGTACATACCTCCTAGTGGGGTTTCAACCATTGCTTGGCTGAGTGGGTGTGCATGCCCACTGGTCATGTTATAGTTATGTAGAAGAGAAGCTTTTGTTTTAAGTAGAAGATTAGTGGAAGACTGTTGGCCTACTATGATCTTGTGGGATCCTCCTATGAACTAGGAATTTCACTCAAAAGAGGATGGTTAGTATGGTGTTAGTTTCAAAATGAAAACACAATGAAAGAAACACACTAACTAGCATAACATCTCTAGGCCTAGACACTAGGGAGAGCTTAGTTAACAAACATGAATAAAACACACAATTAAAATTAAAAAGAAACCCTCTTTTACCTTCCTTGGATGCTCCAAAATGCTTGTTTTAGTGGCTTTCTCGGTTTGTGCTCATGAAGTCTTCATCAAAGGAGGCTTGGCTATCTCCTTTTCTCCTTGGCACCTTTGGCTTATGGCTTGGCTTGGCTTGGCTTGGAATCAATTTGACATGATAACACTAGTTGCATGAAGCTTTGTAATCAATTTTGCATTATAACTTTGCATAATCATGTCCTTTTGAAGATATTTGAACATAATAACTTTGTACCAAAATAACTTAGAAATGATGTGGTAAGGCCTCCTATTTATAGATTTTTGGGATTGATCAAAATCAAATTGAAACATCCATCTCAGGATTGAGATGTGTGGCTAAGGATTAATCCAATTATAAAATTAAAATTTATAAATAAGCTCATCAATATTTGGGATAGAGGAGCAACTAAGAGGCATGGGAGGCATGAATCTTGATATTTGTGGCATTTATGGCCTAGGGATGTCTTCTCAAGAAATGCAATCACCTGATGATGCATATATTAAATATTAATTTTCAAAACAAATTATTCAAAAAGTTTCCATGGATTTATTGATTAGGCTCTAATTTAGTTTAATTAGCTCTTAAGCACTTTGTGCATAAATTACTCAAATTGATCAGAACGCCTTGTTATTGGTCCAAAATTTAACGAGATTAAAATTGAAAGGCAATGTCAGATGCGTTGAATCTGTTATCCCATTTAGGATGTTACCAAAAATAAATAATGAATGCACATGTCTTGTGCAAAGTATTTGATATGAAATATCAATCTAGAGCACCTAGGTGCAAAATTGGCATTTTGACTTGAAATGATCTGATCAAAGTTAGCTAGCCCATAAATTGCATTGCCCCATTTAGGGATACCCTAGCCAGAAACAACATTTGAATATATCAATTTCAACTCATTTAATGCATTTTAATGTTTTTAGGCCAAATTGTGCACTTTAGGTGGAAATTGGTCAAAACCTTGATTGGAGGTTATTGGTGGCCAGATTTAGGTGTCTATAGTTTGCCCCTATTTGGGAAGATGTTGCAAACTATAGTCAAAGCAATGTCTTCTCAAATAATGAGAAAATGCCTGTATGCCAAAAAGAAGATGATGGTTGAAGAACAAAGCTCCAATTGGTGTTTGGGAAGCCTATGATGATGCCCCCTTGAGGGAGTGGCCATCACATATGTGGATGGATGGTCCCTCGAAAAGAAATAAGAAGAAAGGTGGGATTAACCCATGGTTGAGATTAATCCAAATAAGAAAATGATTGCATGCATTGATGTAAAAAGGATGCTAATTTTCTCAAAGGTGGTTATAATCAAGAGTAAAATTTAAAATAGTGATTTGCCCATAGGTGGTTATAATCATTAAGTAGACCTGAATTGGCTAAAATTGATGGTGCCCTAGTTAGAGATGATTAACAAGCATAACTCAAGGATATAACCTAGAATATAGATTAAAGATGAGCGGACACAAAATGATGAAAGAGATGAATAGAGGAATGAGATTACTCAAGAGAAAATGATTCAATTGTACCTACTAACGAGGAGATGCACATCCTTTTTAGCAATGATATAACTAGAATGGGCAATGGGTTGATTTGATCAAGATGGGTGAAGGATTTGCCAAGGTACCAAGGAGAAACTTCTATGGCTCCATTGATTGTAGATCTTCTTGAAGCTAATTTTTACTGTAACATGTGACGGTAGGCATCATGATAGAACACCATGAAGACTTGGCCAAAATATGTGTAAGGACTGACTCTTGACCCAATAAACACTCAAAAACAATACACCAATGATAAAAACCATGATGAAAATGTTGACGAATGAATATGGATGGATTCAAGTATAGGTGCACACAAGGAATCACCCAATGAACACACATAGATTGAATCAAGGCAACAATGCTGAAAGCAAACAAAAAGGCAAGTGAATAAACAAACAAACAAATATAAAAACAAACAAATAAACAAACAACCTAAAATAAATAAACAAATATAATTATCGAAAACAAAATCAAAAGAAAGCATCCTAACAATGACAATGCCCTAATAAGGTAGATCGAGGATAACTGACTAAGCTTAGATAGAACAAATATTTTTGGATTTTTGAAATGTTATGAATGTTTTTGGCATTTTGAGGTATCTTAACTCGTTAGAGAATGACAAGATACCTGCTCACAAAATGGTGAGAGCAATTGGCTTAGGTTGTTCACAAAATGGTGAGAGCGTATGGAAAGGGGGATTGAGGTGACCTCAACATGAATTGAGCATGACCCATATAGTCCTAAAATGACCTCAAGTCATAGTAATTATATCCACACAAAAGGTAGGGAAAAACCAACTAGGTCCCAATAAGTTCTCAAATCTAGTAAATGGATAGTCAAATGAAAACAATGATGGCAAGGTGATGCAACAATGCATGATAAACAAGTGTTGCCCCTAGTTTGCCCATAGGCAATTATAAATAGGATTAAATGACATAGGCCAATGACACTAATTTTCCCATAGGAAGTTATAATTAGTAGCAAGACTGGTGAAACACTGATTTCCCATAGGCGGTTATAATCAAGCTCACATAAACAAACTTGATATAGGATGGAAAATGAAAGATATCTTGCTAGATCAACTATCACACTACTTTCATAGACTGTCATTGTAAACATGAATTGGATTGATTATTTAAACTTGATTGGAATCCTCTCACAAAAAGTGTAGGAAAAACCAAAGTAACCAAGATCAAAATAGGATTGGTTAGGATGAGTAAAAATAGGCTTTGGTCTAGATAGGAATGGAATGATAGGATGTATGAAATCATAAGAGGGTGTGCCCCCAGGTGATAGGGTGAATAACAACAATATGCGATAATGAAAAATGGATATGTAACAATGACAATGGCATGGCAATGTGAAACAGTATGGTACATAAAATGGTATGGTACATGTTTTTGGCCTAGGTGTGGTAAATGGCATATGATTCTATTTTTCCTATTGAGATGGAGATGCACGTCCTAATCAATAAATGATACAAATAGAATACTTGATCATGTTAATTTCTAGCCCATACCTTGTCTGAATAACTGCTCTGTCAAGAACTACCTGCAAATTGGGTTGTCAAGAATGCTTTTATGATCCTCATTGGTTGTTGATTTTGATTCTTTCAAACATCGAGACAAGGTATCTTTGTAGCCTCTGCAAAGGAAAGTGAAATAATTGATGGTAAATAGGGATAAATAATGGATGGTAGGCTTTATTTTGAAATGTAATGGTAGATGATAATGGAATGTGGAATGATTGGGAAACAAATGAAGATCAGGACATTTAGTCACACATAATATTTTTGATGCTAGATTCAACATAATTTTGGTTGTGGTGGGGATGAAGAGTTGTTCTCTTGATAAGACCACCATATTTTTCTATTGTTTGATCTTGAGAGTAGCTACCATCTGATTAGGCTATAGATTTGAAGCTATTTTGATTTTGTCTTCATCAAGTAGTGAAGAACTTTTGTGCTTAGCTATTAGTGCCTCAAAGAGGTTTTCACCAATGAAGTTTTCTTGATTGTCTCATGTGCCTTCAAGAAGGTTTAATTAAGGGATGTTGAATTTTGACTTTGATTATCTTCTAGGGCTTCTAAAAAAGTTTCATTGGAAGATGCTGAGTTTTGACTTTGATTATCCCCTAGCACCTCCAAAAAAGTTTTACTAGGAGAATGTTCTTTTGTTATATGAATGTGGTGTTGGCCTAATTGCTCTTCTTCAACTGCTATGTCACCATGGATGTAGTTCAACAAAGTGTGATTCTATCTGTCCCATTCGACACTTGTGGGAGATGGAATGTCAATGATATGGCTATTTTGGTTGATGGTAATGGCCTGTGGAATGGTAATGTAATGGGGAGAGGCTACATAATCCTCATAGAAGATACTAAGATAACTTGTGTCGAAGCTGAAGTACTCATCCTAAAAAACCTTAGAAGGATCATAAATGTATTCAAATTGATCTATAAGGCATGTGTAACCAATGTTGTAACAAACACAAACATATTCTTCTTTTGAATCTGATTCTAACTCAAGGGACTCTTAATCCAATGTTGACATTGATGTTGATTCAGATTCTAATGCTAAATATGATGTCAGTTCAAGAATAAAACTTGACTCTAACTTTGATTCTTCATTTGATGGGTACTCTATTATAATGATATCTTGTTGAATATTTGGTTTTGGACAAGTAACAACCTGTGATGGCATGATGGGCTCCACTAAGACTGGTTTATCAAAGTGAGACTTCTCTAGGATGGGAAAAATGTCAAGAGACAACTCCTCAAAGACTGGCTTGTCAATAGGAGGCTCTTGAAAAATAGGCACATGGTTGAGGTAATGATTTTTCCAAAGGTAGTTATAATCATTAAGAAGTGACTCAGCAAAGACTAGCTCATCAGAGTGAGACTCCTTGGCAAATGGTATACGATCAATAGGTAATTTATCATAGGTTGACTTATCATAAATGGTTGATTCAATAGAAACATCTCAAATTGGTGTTTCTCTTGGCCTTGGTTTCTAATGATTTATAAAATAATAGTTTTGAACATAGCTTGGTCTTCAAAGGATTAGATGGGTTGAGGTTTGGGTGGGATTGGTAATGGAGGAATGACCTACAATTGGATAATGATAGGTAATTTGGGAGCATGATTTATTGCATGAGCCAAAAGATGAAGTCCTAAAATGGTAATGATAGGGTAGTTTGGAGCTTGTTTTGTTTGCACAAGCTAACATACTAGGTCCTAGAATGATGAAGGGGCATTGTGGAGCTTGATTGCTTGCACAAGCCAAAACATGAGGTATAAGAATGGTAATGGTATTCTTAGGATATTATAAAGCTTGATAGCTCATATAATCCAAAGGAGGGTTAGGGGTAGTCGATGATTGGATAAAAAAAGACATCATGGAACTTTATTACTTGCATAAGCCAAAGAATCTAAGTCTTCCTCATAAACCATATCATCCCAGTCATGAGTTGGCTCATACGTTGGTTCTTGACTATGTTCAATGTACTGATGATTGCAAAGAGGGTATGGATCCATATCCCAAACAACATTATTTGTAGTTGGGTCATCAAAGTCCTCCTCACAAGCCTCTTCATAGTAATCAAGGTCTCAATTTAGATTTTTTAGATTTTGACTATGTTCCCCATATGGAGCATTATAGGGAGAATAATAAAACTCCTTAGAAAATATTTCTCTATAGGGGTTCCTAGTGGGATTTTGTGGAACCATTCTATCATAAGTTGGATTGTACGAGACTCCATCATAAGTGTAGTGAGACAATCCATGTAAATGATGAAAGCTCCAAAATAAAAAGGCTTAGAGTTCTACAAACTTTGAAAAACTATGTCCAAAATACAAATGGTTCAAGCTTAGTTTAACTTGGTCAAAAGGTGGAGCTATATCTCCAAAATGATTTGTGCTAAGACTTGGCATAAAACAACCTAACATCAAATTTCTAATGTCAAATGTTATACACACAAAAGGTCAAGTGTCTAAATAAAAACTATCATGTCAAAGGTATAGGTCAAAGTGTTCTAAATAAGGTCTAAAATAGGAAAGGGAAAAGTTGAGTTACTAGTTCTTTTGTCCAAACATAGAGTTAAAAGCTAGGCTCAAACAAACATGCATATGCTAGGACTTTTGGCCAAGTGACATCAAAATCTAGACTTGAAACAAAGGCTACTATGATTTGATTTAATCTAATAAGTTTGGAAACAACTTTGACATAGACCCAACACATATAATCAAACATAAACATGATCAGTTGGCATAAGGCATAAGACAAAAGGCTCTTTGAGAAAGGTTATGTTCTGCTAAATAAAGGCACAAAAAATGATGAGGATATGCACTAAAAAAATAAACAATCAATAGTTTTCAAATTTGGGTAATCAATTAACTAAAGTTATGCAACCCAAAAGAGAAAGATTTGTGTATCATCCTCACGAATTGAGGCCTAAAAAAAAATCAATCAATGTTTGGATCCAAACTTGACAAGGTTAATTGAAAGCTCAACGTTAAAAACTAGGATTTGATCAAATAATCTAGACAAGATTGGATAGCATGATAGCACAAGACAAAGGTCCAAATGGTATACATGACATGGTTTGAAACAAATGGTTTTTGATACAAGGTAAACTAGTTTTGAAACAAATTGAGCAGCCTAACGGCATAAGCATGCTCGAATGATGTGATCTATGTTATATTTAAAAGACTAAAAAATGCTTAAAATGTTTTGACATGATTTGGTCAGCATAACACTACCCTCTACAACTCAAATGACACACATAAAAACAATTTTAGCAAAAATTTCAAGGCACAAGTGTGGTGTAAAACGGATAGCATAATGCCTCTTTAGACAAAAGAGTGATGTATATAAAAATTGGTTTTGACATGGATTTATGAACAAACAAGCAAGTTTTAGTCTCCAAACATACCAAGAAAAAATGACCAAAATACTCTAAGTATAACCATCCAAATCCTAGCAAGGGTATGACAATGTGGGTTTAACTAAACTATCAAGTTTTGAACGTCTCTAGAGGAATCAATTGCATAATGACTTTCACATCAAACAATGTAAAATAAAATCATGGAAATTGGGTGACCATGGCATTGGATAGTTTTAAAAAGGTCTAATCCTTTTTATAACCACTACATCCTACTATTTGCTTAGTGTAGTGTGATGTCCAAATGCAGATACATCCCATGTGCAACTCAGAAAGAGTAAGTGAAGTCAATGCTGGGAGATGAAACCTCAGGTCAAAGCTTCCTTAAAGAACTCATGGGAGGTAATGATTTCCCCCTCATAAGACAATATGCAATGAAATGAAATACATAAAAACAAATACTTTAGGGTCATTTATAAGGTCACCCAAACTTTGACGAGTTTTTGGGGAGTGCTTTAGACTACATTCTTTCTAAGCCTTGGACTAGTTTTTTTGCAATAAGAATCGTGAATTTGATTCTAAGGGTTCCCTAAAGGGGATAAATGGAAGAGCATACACACAACACCCCTCTCTTTTCTAAATAAATTTAGATCAAGCAACTATTAAAAACAATAATTGACAAGTGTGTTCAATTTTAAGCCCAAATGAAAGATTTGGTGGTGTTCATTTGACCCCTTGGTATTAAGATTGTGAACTTTGAAAACTAATGCTAAAATCTTAGGTAAGCACCTAAATGTTACATTAAGCACCAAATCAATGTTCCTAGTTCATTTTAAAGTCATTCCAAAGGTGTCTTAATAGCATGTTCTAACAAGTTCCAAGTCCATTGGTTACCTGTCTACACTTAAGGCATCATCCCAAAAGCAAATACGTTAGATTAGAAATATTTTAAATATATTTTAAACATTTTGTGAAAAATATATAAAAATTGAAGCTAAAATAATGTGAAATTCTAAAAATTTAGGATAAAACACATGGTTTAAAAAAAAATCATGTAAAACGGAGTTCGTATGACCCCAAACCAAGCATTTTAAAATGAACTATTTAGCTCTCGGGTTTGTGTTTTTAAGAAAAACATAGTGACCGATGTCAGTTATATAAATGATATCAGTTACGCTTACTAACCAATGACAATTATCTAACTGACATCAGTTACACTAATAATGACTGATGATGGCTATGCCAACCGATGATGGTTTTACTAATCGACGACGATTACTGTGTAAACCCATGATAAAGAAAAATGGAAAAACAAAGTTAGAAAATCAAATTACAAGAGTTTTAATGATCTAAATGAAGATTTTAAAGTTGAAACATGATCTTCTTCATGTGAACTAGGAATTTGACTCAAAATAGGATGGTTAGTATGGTGTTAGTTTCAAAATGAAAACATAATGAAAGAAACACACTAACTAGCATAACATCTCTAGGCCTAGACACTAGGGAGAGCTTAGTTAATAAACATAAATAAATCACACAACTAAAATATAAAATAAACCCTCTTTTACCTTCTTTGGATGCTCCAAAATGCTTGTTGTAGTGGTTTGCTCAGTTTGTGCTCATGAAGTCTTCATCAAAGGAGGCTTGGCTATCTCCTCTTCTCCTTGGCACCTTTGGCTTGTGGCTTGGCTTGGAATCAATTTGGCATGATAACACTAGTTGCATGAAGCTTTGTAATCAATTCCACATTATAAATTTGCATAATCAGGTCCTTTTGAAGATATGTGAGCATAATAACTTTGTACCAAAATAACTTAGAAATGATGTGGTAAGGCCTCCTATTTATAGATTTTTGAGATTGATCAAAATCAACTTGAACCATCCATCTCAAGATTGAGATGTGTGGCTAAGGATTAATCCAATTATACAATTAAAATTTATAAATAGGCTCATCAATATTTGGCATAGAGGAGCAATTAAGAGGTATAGAGGGATTTGATGAGGCATGGGAGGCATGAATCTTGATATTTATGGCATTTATGGCCTAGGAATGTCTTTCCAAGAAATGAGGTCACCTAATGATGTAGATATTTAATATTCATTTCTAAAACAAATTATTCAAAAAGTTTTCATGGATTTCTTGATTAGGCTCTAATTTGGTTTAATTATATCTTAAGCATGATTAAACACTTTGTGCACAAATTACTCAAATTGATCCGAATGCCTTGTTATTGGTCCAAAATTTGAATGGATTAGAATTAAAAGGTAATGTCAGATGCATTGGATCCATTATCCCATTTAGGATGTTACCAACAAAAAATAATGAAGGCACATGTCTTGTGCAAGAGATTTGATATGAAAGATCAATCCAGAGCACGTAAGTGCAAAATTGACATTTTGACTCGAAATGATCTAATCAAAGTTAGCTGGCCCATAAATTACATTGCCCCATTTAGGGATACCCTAGCTAGAATCAACATTTGAATATATCAATTTCAACTCATTTAATTCATTTTAGTGTTTTTAGGCCAAATTGTGTACTTTAAGTAAAAATTGGTCAAAAGCCTAATTAGAGGTTATTGGTGGCCAGATTTAGGTGTCTACACCTCCAAACCCTCTTGTTATGTCTAGTTAAGGTTGTGGGACCCTCTAAACCCTCTTAAAGTGTTGTCACAATTGTGGGATCCTTCAAACCCTCTTTTTGTACTCAGTCAAAGTTATGGGACCCTCCAAACCCTCTTGTTATGTCTAGTTAAGGTTGTGGGACTCTCTAAACCCTCTTAAAGTGTTGTCACAATTGTGGGATCCTTCAAACCCTCTTGTTGTACTCAGGCAAAGTTATGGGACCCTTCAAACCCTTTGGCTATTGGTTGTGGGTCCAATAAGCACAACCCTCACTTCTTTGTGGTTTATTGGTGATTTGTGATATTATTTTGATGGTTTGAGAAGTTAACTTTGCTATTGTCTATTTCATTCCATCAGTGTTATATGTGGTTTTGGTGGTGTTTGATGGTTTGAGCAACTATGATAGCTATTGCATCCTGTAGGTATTGTTGGTGTTGTTTGTTAGGCCAATTGTGGCCATTAGTGTTGTTTGTTAGGTTGGTTGTGGCCATTGGTGTTGTTTGTAATGTTGGTGATGGTTATTTTCTACTTTATGGGAGATCTAGGTATCCTGATTTGTGCCCCAAATTGGTTCATAGCTCCAGCCAAAAGCAATCTGGTTCATAGTTATGGGCTCTGTAAAAATGTTACTCGATTCATAGCTCCAGGCTATATAAAATCATTTACCCATTATATATATATACTCACTTTACAATTTTACATTTTAATTTTTTGAATATAAAATTATACATTAAAGTATATGTCATATAATTCCAAAAAAGTACAATCGATATTTTCTTTTTTTGGGCATACTTTTCTTTCTTTTCTCTTAGAATTTTATGTGAATGATTATGATAAATACTTTATTTCCCTAGTGTTTAGAACTATGATACTCATTTTTTTCTAATTTATACCTAGGTTCATATTTTTTAGCATAATGAATACTATCATAAACAAGCTCAAATATTCTCACAGAGGGCCAACACTATTTTTAAAAAAAAATCAATAACACAAACTTCCAAAAACTTTAATCAATATTTCACCATTACCTTGATCTTTAATGATGGATGTCTAGATAATTTACAATGAAAAATGTTTATACAAAATAAAAACTTATTAAAATATTATTTTCTCATGAAGTGTGGTGTTTTTTATGTTATCGAGTTTATTAATATCTTATTTAATATGTGTTTTCATCTTTTTCTATATTTGACATGCAACAATAAATATGTATAATAACTTACACCATGTTAAGTTTCACATAAGTTGTTTGTTTATTAAAATATAAAATTTAGGATATGGTGAATAAAACAAAATAAGAATAATAATATAGTTGAATTCAAACAAGTTTTATATTTTTTACTTATTTATTATTCATATTAATTGATGAAACAATTATATAATACATTATCAGATTAATAGAACCTATAGATTTTCAATTGCATTACCAAATTAATAGAAAAATAAAATGATTAATATAAATTAAAAAAAGTTATTATATAATTAAACAAACAAATTGATGATATTTATGATATAACCATTCATCCAACCATAATTGAATTGTATATAATCAAACTATTGTATATTATACTATGTCTAAAAATAAATACATCACTATGCAAGGACTTGGATATCATAAGTTAATTGTAATTCAAAAAGTATAATCTCACATTGTCATTTAAAGAAAATTCATTATTATAAAAAAATAACATAATAATTAAAATAATTAAAATTAAATATAAATATATAAATGTATTTAAGATTTCAAAAGCTATTATACATGATTTAACACCCCTATAGAACCCATTATACTTTTAGCCACTAAAAAGATTTTTCAAGAGTAAAAAATAAAATAATGTTTAACTAATTGTGATAATTATATTTTATATTTATCAAGGATATATCACGTACAAGGTACTTCACTTTTTAATTAATAAGGAATAAATATATCAATTAAACATATTTTTAAATTAAAAATTGATAACTTTAGTAATTAAATGACTTATTTTTAAATCAATTTATCAATATTTATTTATATTTAAGATGCCAATGATAAATGTAGCATAATTTATCATTCAAATTTCATTTAATTGTAAATGATTAACTATTAATTCACTACACCAAAAAGTTATGAATACACATATTATATTTTAAGCAAACTATTCAATTTAATTGGTGGAAAAAACTTAATATAATATAATATTCAAATTTCAAAAAGTGTTATAGTTATGAAAAATAACTCTTTGAACTAATAAATAAATAAAATATGTAATAAAATATTCATTTGAAACTTAATCAATTTCACATATTCAACAAATAAAATCAATTTTTTTTGGCATCGATGCATCTAAAAAAATATTTTTATAAGTATGATATCTTTGTAAGGAAAATTTTAAAAACCTTGCTTCAATATTGTATACCATTCAAATTGGTATGCATTAGTGAGGTTTCATCTTTAAAATAATTCCATGAACACACATTGATCAGTGGCTTCAATAAATATTCATGTACTCATATTTTAAGTTAGAGAAATGATGCCATACGTTTCTCGACACTGATCATACTTGAATTTCCTATAACTAAAAATAATAATAATGAGAATTTTAATCACTAATTCTAAGGTCCTCATTTATATATCATAGTAAAAATAATCACAAGGTAAATATAAAATCTACTTTAAATGAAAAAGTTCAGATATTTGTAGTGATAAATTTATCAATTAAATAGACATTAATTTTTTTCTAGAAATTAAAATAAGAAACTAAACAAAAAATAAAACTTTCAAGTTCATAATTAAAGTTAAAAGGTAAATTTTTATAGCTTTAACCCAAAAATTGAAATAAGGCATGAAAAATAAAGCTATAATCTTATCAAGTTGTTTGTATTGCACACATATTAATACACGACCCTACTCTAAGAAAAAGTAGCTTCTAACTAAATCTAACATAATAATTTTAACATTTTTCATTAAAATTATTCTTATAAATTAAAAGAACAAAACAATCTGACATAATTCTTTTATACTCCTTGTTTTCATAATGTCTGGTAATCATTACATTTGATAGACTCACATTCATTTGAGACATTTTGTATGAGAAATATAGTAAAGTTTCTTATGGGTTAATAATTCATCAATGAATCTATCCATCTTGATGCACACATTAAAATATATAAAAGTAAATTAATGAAATTTATTTTTAGAATCAAGTTACCTTCAATGAAAAATGTATCAAAGAGAAATGGAAATAAGAAACCAAGCAAAAAAATAATTTTTTTAAGCTCAATGGTTCAAGATAAAATTAAATATTCACACCTTTTTAACCCATAAAAAAATTAATGGAAAAAAAAAGAATCATCTCACTGAGTAGGTTTTGTTGCATGCACAATAATGAATAGTCCTATTCTAGTTACAAAGAATTTCTAACAAAATCAAACTTACTACTTACAAAAAAAATTATCCGAGGAATTCAATCTAATATTAAAATTATGATTAAAAATTAAAAGAACAAAGAAAACCAAAAAAATATTTTTCATACCTCTAGATCATGGGATTAATTGACTATTCATAAGTAGAATTCAAAAGAAGACCATCATTTTAAATATTTTTTTTGTGTGTACATCTTCCAAAAATTATAGTTTATGAAGCCATTTTTTTTTTCAAGGTAATGTTTAAATAATATTTGGTAATCATTTCATTAGAGAGAATTAAAATTTTTTACATATATTTATATGACACATATAGTCACGTTACTCATGGATTAATAACACATCAATTAAAACTCTATATCTTTACTTGCACATTAAAATCCAGTAAATTGTTTTAAAAAAATTGCATTGATTTGTATAATTTTTTTACCATTGATGGAAAATGTATTAATGTCGTTGATCTATGGTTAAAATTTATAATGTTAATCCATGTGACCAACAAGGGACATACAACTTACTCCATGTGACTAATAGATGACCAACAACTTTTTAGTCAAACACCAACTATAGTCAAAGGCCCTTCTATACAACAAAGTTTGGATTAATAATCCAATACATCCTTCACTCCATAGGATATAAGGTGATTACCAAAATCATCCAAATACAAATTTCACACATACACAAATGTGGTTACTATGATTCCAAGGGGTACATTTAATTCACAGTAATTGATTTCCACAATTAGTTCATAGTGACTCAATATTAAATTATATATTATTATTTTTTATAGTGGATTTTTTTTTTAAAATAATAAATATTATTTTGGCCACTTTAATATATCATTATCCTAAGAGTTCACACTTTAATATTATTGCTTTATACCTCTATTATTACGTGGACTTGACCGTCGTCTAAAGTGAAGTTTATACTTCAACAAATCTATGAAGGCCTCTTTATTTCAAAGCTAAGTCATGAACCAAAAGTGATCTCCATTACTCCATGGATAAATAGAGGTTGATGTGTGTCTTCCTTTTTGTTGCAATATTCAAGTTTTATTTTGACCACTGTGACCCCATATCTATGCTATGTATGCCACGCGTCTTTCATTTTATTTCACTTTTTATAACACAAAGGTAAAATTGTGTTTTAATTTTGAGATGTAATAACGTGTTTAATTTTGTATAAATGTTATAAATATACCTATTCTATTATAGGATGGATTTAATTCTCTAATAGGTCTACACAATCTATGGAGGCCACTTAATACATAAATCCACTATGTGAACTTCATGACCTTGTAGCCGTTGGATAGTCATTGCACATTCGATTTTGATAACATTTTTATAAAAGTGGATTCTTACATATAATTTTTAATATGTTTTGATATCTTTTAATGGAAACAAATTTATTATGTAGATAAAATGTAGACATACACATATATTAAATTATATTAAAGTAACCAATGGATCCATGACCTTGAATAAAGTTGTTTCAAAAGTTTGAATATCTCCATGGACTATGTGGCTGAAATCTAATAGGGATAAGACATGTGTGTGAGTTTGAGTGGCCACATTAAACACAACAAGCAATAAAGATTCAAAAGCTAAGTTGTGATAACTTTCAGACACCAAATGAGCATACAATAAACTTAATAAATCAACAGGTTTGAAGACTTTGAAGGAAAGGCATTTAGAGCTCAAGGCTCTTTATGACTCAATTAAATATTATAAAATCCAAACTAGACATGTTTCACTCTAGGTGGACATAGGTAAAGTCAAAGTTGAGGTCACCCTAAACTGGATTAAGCGACAATACTAATGCGATATAAATTTATGATCTATAGTTAGAAATTAATAATCCAACCCTTTCACCACTCCATAAAATATAATGTGATTACTAAAAGTGGCCAAAGACAAATTTCACATAATTTTTTTGTGGTTGTTGAAATCTTAAGGGGTACATTTAATTCATAGTGATCGACTTCTACATTTAATTCACAATGACCCAATGTTAAATTATAAATTAAATATTTTCCATAACAAGGAAAATATTTTTCAAAGCCTAAATCTTACCGAAGTACTTTAATATAACCTTAGACTAAGGGTTCATGCTTTAATTTTATTTCTTGAGACCCCTTATATTGTGCATATTTAACTATAATATAAAGTAAATTTTATATTTTAATGGATCCATAAAGACATCTTTATTTCAAAACTAAGTTGTGAAATAAAAGTGATATTTATTACTTTGTAGCCACTGAGACATTTACATGCATCTTCATTTTGGCCATAAGATTATATTTTTACCACTATGACCACATACATACATTCTATTTTCTATGTGTTTTCCATTTAGTTTTTCTTTTGGGGTTACAAGTGTTAATTATGTTTTACTTTTGGTGTGTGATCATGTGTTTAATTTTATGTGTAGGTGAAAAGTGAACCCTTTTAATTATAATCTAGATCTTTTTCCAATGGGTTCACATAATCCATGGAATCCACTTAAAAGATAAACCCACCACGTGAAATTCTTGACCCTTTGGCCATTGGATATTCATCACATATTGCTTTTGATTATAGTTTTATAAAAGTGGTTTCTTGCATATGGTTTTTAATATATTTTCCTTAAAAAATAGCTTCAACAGAATGAAAAAGATATCACATGAATTTTGTCCCCCAAATGATTATGATTAATCCAAGAAGCCTTTTCTACTTGAAAATAACATGGTAATAGTTTGGATAGGTTTCAAAGCATAGGCCAACATGAGAACGTTAAGATAGGCTTTGGTAAAAACAAAATCATAACCCTACAAACTTGTATAATTTTTTTAAGAAGAAGAAATGAATTTATTGGGTTAAATATGTATTGGGTAGGCACAATAATTATCAGAAACTCATATAGTAATCTAAAAATTAAAAAAATGTCTTCACGTCCTTATGTACATTGATAAAAATACTATAAAAGGTCTAAAATATGGCTTCACTAGAATGCAAAGGCCAACGTGTGAGTTTTGACCCCAAATTTTTTAAAATTAAACCAAGAATACTTCTCTACCTAAGAATGCCTTGATGAAAATTTGGAGATATTTCAAAATGGAGGCCAACATGAGAACAACAAGACATAGCTTTGGTAGAAAATAAATCATGACACTGCATATATGTATAAAAGTTTTTGAAAAGAAGAAATAAATTTCATGAGTCGAGTATGTAATGGGTAGGCATAAAGAACCGTGAATAACTCATATAGTCGTTCAAAATATAAATAAAATTTGAGGGGTTATGGTTTTTAGAAGTCAATAATGTATTTCCATTACTTTGTTAAAGTTACAAGTTAAATAATTGTAAAGGACATGATCATAATATGTCCTATCCAAATTTAAAGGCATTTAATTTCAAGAAACAAAAAATGAATTAATAGAGTTTTGTTTACAAGAAGCTAATGACTCCATACCGTTAATGACATGATACTATAAAAAATAGGAAAAACAACCAATTCTTTAGTATTATTCAGAGGACATACAAGTGTTTATAGATCCTACCTTGATATGATGTTAAGCCTCACTAGAACTTATACACATAGTTTACCACAAAATGCATTATTTAAAATTTTAAAATGGATATATCAATTTCTTCACTTCAAAACCCTCAATTAGGTTTGCTCTGGATGTGATATCAAACTTTCTCTCATTGGTGATGAACTCAAATATATTGGATATTTTCAATATGTTGTTAATGCAACCATTAGTTTGGATTAATATCACATCAAGAGAATCTCAACATCATTATATGCACATTAAAATATATAAAAAAATATTAATGGAATCTAATGGAGAATAAAAAATATCTACAAAATAGATTTAACATCATTGTAAAAGGTACCTACATCATTGATTCAATTTATTAACCTTTTACCCTTACATATCTACCAACTAATAACTGGAAGGCCAATGTACCCCAACTAATCACCTTTTAGAACTATGACACAAGAAAACCAATATGTGTCATGTGTGAGAAGAAGGGAAATATGATCATATCCATCCTTCAATAATGATTATGGATTATTGATCATGTGCGAAGTGTAAGGATAAATATAATAGGTGCATGCCTATCAATATAAATATTATGGTGTAATAAATGACAAGTTGGGGGTTTGATAATAATTTATTATTTTGTGTGAGTCTAGAGATAATTGTTAAAAATAAATAGTGCATAACAAGTTTAGATAACAAGGTGAATAAAACTGATAAAAATAATAACAAACAAATATTTCACCCCAAAATCATTTGAATGCTTTTGGAATAGTATTATAATTTTTTATAAATGTGATGATAGGAATCATAAATGATTGATATATTAAAACTAATTTGATGACCCCATTTTTTAGTTTTATTGCTCCAAAAACCTTTTTCAATTTTTCAAAATTAAGCATGAATGTCTAGGTAACTACTCTCCTTATTCAAAACCCTAATAGGGAAGAAACTTATAATTTTTTTTAAAAAATAGGGAATCTATTATGTGGTATGTGTTCTCCTTATAATTATTATTATTAGGTATCTATAATGATTTTATAATTTTCAAAATAACACATTAATTATAATGCATGTTTGACCAATTGATCTAGTGATGCAAGGTCTACTTTATATGATTTTTTTCTTTAGAATGAAAATATGATAAAGTAATAAATGATTCAAATATATTTTTTAAATTATTTAATTAATTAAATTATCATTTTCACAATTGATCTCTCAAAGGATGGATTCATTGTCCGATATGCACTAATACACCTATGTTTTTATAAATTCATGAATTCAAATTAGGACCTTATTAGCACGTAATTCAACATGAAATGGGAGGAAAAGGCCAAAAACTCAAGGATATTTGATAAGTGAGACTAATATGGTAGAAATAATTATTTACCTATTAAGGCTAGGAAGCCTAATGACCATATGCCCTGTAATGATACAACTACCGATCCATAGGCAACACTCATATGGATTTCATTTCACTCCAATGCTCAAGTATGTTTGAATCTTGGAGTCTGCCATTTATGCAAGCCTTCAAGACTAAAAAAACACACACTTATATGAAGTTCATAGTGAATAAAAACATTATTAATGTCCAAAAATAATGATAGATTTTGAGTGTGATATTTAACTAGGAATGATGTTGTAAATACTGTAATAATGCATGTGGAGGGAGGTTGTGTAGGCTAAGAGGTTTGAAGTGACATTGGGTATATGCACAATTGTTATATATATATATATATATATATATAAATAAATATATATATATATATATATATATATATATATGATTTAGTGGGATGGTTTGTGATCTATTGATCATGAACACATAATGAGGAAGGTTGCATTCAAATTGTTTGTCAAAATGTCAAACTAAGGCCATGTGTATTTTATCATACAATTTCCTTAAAATTGTAGGTTTTTTGAAAGATTTAAGTATTTTTATCTCTATAGGCATGTTTTAATTGTCATAAATAGATCTTAAATGTTGATAGTGGTATTTTCAGTGATAAATAAAATTCCTCAGTTAGAGTGGTAGGCACTTCATATTTTATAGGGTATTTATTTGTAAAAATACCTTAGTGTATCTAGAGATTGTGGAAAGATTGGAGGCACAAAGTGATTAGTATTAAAATAGGGGGAAATATTGTTCATGTTTAATTCCATATTTTTTGGAGGGAAGTATTTTTCAAATATATTTTTCTTAATAAAAAAGTGAGAAAAATGGGTTGGTTTGAGGAAATGGAACCTGAGGAACAAAGGTAGTGAGAGGAAGACGAGGAGCTGGTGGATTATTCGGTTGATACCTTGGATAGATTAGGTAAAATTTTAAATTTTCCATTCATGGAGGGATCTCAATAGGTCCAAACCTTTGAAAAATATTTCATTTCTCCTATAGGAAGTTCTTATTCAAATTTTAGAGTGGGGTCTACTTGGGGCAAAAATAACTAATCTTTATAAGTTTTAGAATGGACCTAGGTTTTATAATACTAATTTTAGTTTTAGAGATATCAAAAAACACTCTACTATTCAAAAAAAGGAGGGCCACTCTTCAAAATATTCTGACAAAGTGGATCCAAAAGGCCATTTGGGTAATTATCTAATAAATTTAAGGATGAAATATATCATTGAAGAAAGGCCTTGATACAATGTTATGTGTCCTAATATTTTCAAATCTCTTGAGGGTGATATTAAATTTTTTATATCTCCTTGCTACTACAATTCATCCCCCATGAGACAACATTCACACTCCTTGATAGATATAGTGGACATATCCCTTCCTCAATGTGTCTTGAGTTCAAAATTGATAGTGCTAGAGATGAGAGGTAGTTTTTTTGGTAGTGCCCCTATTCAAGAGGGGATTAGTCTAGACACTAGAGTCAAGGATAGTGAGGTGGTGAAGATAAGAAAATAAAGGTGTAGGCTGTTAAGTAGGGTCATGTTAAATCAAAATTAGTGGTGAGATATGGGTTATTTCTAGACCAAATCACCCACTATCAAAAAATGGTGCTAGCAGGGAATTTCCAAAGGAGGTTTATATTAGAGGTCTCATTGAAATAGTGGATTTATATCTAATGGAGTCCATTTCTGGGATATGTTATAGACTTTAATATTCTAGCCAAAGAGTAGCTCACTTTATTTTTTAGCCAATAAAAATATCTAGAGGTCATAAACTCACAGAGCTAGTTTTGGATTAGTATCTTTTTGGCTTTTAGGCCATGGGAGCCATGATTTGAACCTAATAAGGAGGTAGTAAATTATCAAGAACTTTGGGTATAGATTTGAGGCCCCTAAATATTTAATTATGGAAGGAAGACATATTGACAAATGTAAGGAATAACTTGTAGAAGTTTTTCTTATTTGATAAACATTATCTCTATCTTTCCTAAATAATTGTTGTAAAACTATATGTAGAAATGGATATAAAGCAATTCCTCCTTGGGTCAATAAAGATTTTTATGGGAACTAAAACACTATTAAATCTTTAGATTACCAATATGTTCCCTTCAGGTGAAGCCTATGAAGAACACATGTGAATATTAAGTTTAACTACCCTTTGAAGGTTTTTATAGGATAAATACATGAGTGGCATGTGTAAATTGAGTCTAAATTTTTTCCCCCCCTCCCAATAGAGGATCTCTCCCAAAAAACTAAGCATTCCTTCAATCCCTATATTTGAAATAAATTTGAATGGGGATGAAGAAGAATCTTTTTTAGTTTAGACAATTATTGGTAATATTTTTGATAGAGGTTAGTCTAAGAAATTTTTTAAATTGGAGATATAAATGTATGGACACTTATATTTTTAAGGAAAAGTAGTAGGTCCCCTAATATAATACATAATTGCTTCAAAAGCAAGCCCTTATATGGGTAGGAGTGTTCAAATGTTGAATGAATTTTTGTTTATTTGATAGTCAAAGAGGAAGATATGTTGAGGGATGGAGGTTTAAAACCTTTTGTTGTCATTTTTTGGGGATGGGGGGAGATTTTATCTCTTGATAAGGTAAATGGGAGTGATATTTATGCTTGATTAGATACATCACAGGAAAATGAAAAGAAACAATATCACCCGAGGTCTTGTAAATTATTTCAAGGTTTTTAAATAGAGGTAGAAGTGGTAGGGGATTATAAATATATGGAGGAAATTTATAAAGCACCTATTTTCATGGAATAAATTAATTTATTTTTATAAAAAATAGAAGGAAAAAATAAAGGTTAAAACATGTAAGCATAAGATGATTTAAAGGGCCCTTAGAGTAGGGAGGAAGCCCAAGAAGGTAAAAAATGATCATCCTCTCTCTAAATGTTAGATGATTTAGATAATATCATAAAATGCATTATTGATAGAATATTTATCTCACATACCACAAATGTGTTATGTCTACAATAAATAATGGTGTTGGGGATTTCAATAATTGAGACCTCATTACAAGGTGGAATAGAAGGTGTAGGTTGAGATATTATGAAATATACAATCAACCATAATAATGAATATCTAATCCTTATACACGGGGAATAATTTATCTATATTTAAAATTTATGGACCCTATGTGAATAGGGGAGTTTTAGGATGATTGATTCTCTAGACACCCCATTTTGGCCACAAGTGTTCCAATTAGATTTCATATTGGTTTCTACTAAACAATGCAAATTAAGCCTAGGAATCACTAGATATTCCAAATTCATTCACACATCAGATATTATTACTTAGAATCATGTCAAGGCATCCCTATTTGGGGTATTATCCTATATTCAATAGTAACCCCTCATAGATTCATCTTCAATAAACTTATGACCTAAAAAATTGACTGTTTGGCCTTTGGACCCATTAAGCGGGGCACTTGAAAAATTCTTAAAGTACAAAAATGCTAAGCATAATAAATTAACCAAGCAAGTCAAATTAAATGCTTAAGTGAAATTTCCATGTGAAATTAGTGAAAATGAATTTAAAAAAAAGGAAATTTCAATAAAATTGAGGTCATGATGATGTCATCATCCTCAAAGTCAAAGAATTGAAAATATCTCCCCTAAAGCCTTAAATTTAGAAATGGAGATCCATGCTTATTAAATAGGATCTCTATCCCAAAAATTAATTTTTTGTCCCCTCCTTAACTCAACTAGGGTTAGTATAAACTTAATTGCAGTTAACTCTAACCTAACTACACTTGGGTTAGAGTTAGTTTGGAAGGCTATAAATACAAGGCTTCACCCATTATTCAACAAGATCTTTTGGTATAATTTTATGATGAAAAAAAAAACCTTCAAAGACCTTGTTTGTAGTGTTTTAATGCTCATTTGTTGAGAGATATCCAAGCCAAAGCCAAAGTCAAGCCCAACATTACCAAGGTGATAAGGAGAGATGATTCAAGGAGCACCATTACCAAATATTATCTGATCACATGACCAAGCACATTCATCCATGGACAACATACAAATCTTGCTCTCAAGGAAGGCAAATAATGGTTGTTTTATCTTTTATTGATAGTTACTTGTATTGTTCTCTTTCTCCTTGAGTGTCTAGGATAGAGGTGTTAGTTTTATTAGTGTGTTTTTGTTTGGTTTTAATCATACTAAAATGATACTAATCTCCCATCTTGGATTCATATTGATCACATAATAACACATCTGGTGGGACTCACTCCCTACAAAGCTCTTCTAGCTACTTCTTAGGATGTTTTACTAATCATTTTTATGCCAAGTTTTTGATTCAATTTCCAAAAAATTGAAGAAGTTTGAACTCTCAGTGGAGCCATAGGGATTGATGATAATCATAAAAAATTGGGGTTGATCTCTAAAATCAACATCAATTCAAAGAATCAACAACGATCTCTGTGTCAAAAACACAATCAAACCAAAAACCAAAATTATAGTAAAAATCAAGTTTTTATTGCTTTTATAGGACCTAACAAGCTATTTATTGCCTATTTAGCATTCTTTTTGTAGGATTTTGAGAATTTTTGAGTTTAAAACATTGTTTATCAAGTGTTTTTCTATCAAAATACATTTATTTTTATTGTGGTTGTAGGAATCGACAATGATCATGATAGAATTGGCATCGACCATAGGAATCGACCATGATCCTTATTGATTGTCAATGATTTTTATGTGTTCTTAATTTTTAAAAACCTGATAGTTAAATTTTGTGTTTTTATTGAGCTAACTTGTAGGAACATCACTTTAGCTTAAACAAAAATTAATCCACTAACTTGTTTGCAAGGAATTAGGTCAATAAAGAAGAAATTTGGGTGCTTTTTAATCAAATTTTCATTTTTCAAAGTCAAAATTTTACAAAGGCTAATAATGCATTCACATTTGGTTAAGGTGTTTTAATTTTCACTTAACATTTTATCTTTTAAACATTATTTATAAACTTTTACAAGTACAAACATGGGCAAAGGGCTAAAAATAACCTACATCTTTAGTTAGAGATCCTAAGAGCTTTTTTGATTCTTATTTATTCTTTAGAATAGTTTCAAATTACTTAAATTAGATTTTTTGATTTTGGCAAAAATAAACTTTAGCGTGTATGCTCTCCCCCATCCCCTTTAGAAAACTTAGGGGATTGAAATAGGTTAAGTTATTGCCATTATTTGTAACAAATGTATAAAAAAGAATGTCATGTATGATCTCCCCAAGCTCTGAGTGACTTGGTTGATTTGAAAATGACCTATAAAGTATTTACATTTTTATTTATTTATTTTTATGCACTTGGCTTGTGGGAAGGAGTTCATCACCTCCCCATGAGTTTTTTAGGGATGCGTTGACCTGGAACTTCATCTCCCAATATCATTCCAACCCTGATCTATGATGGGGTATTTAAATTCAGCAAACCATTAGATGGGATAGTGGTGATCAGTTAGCCTAACCATCCCAATGAGTACTTGAGCCATACAATAACTAGACATTTAACTCTACTAATTAGTACATGGCTAGAGTCGTTATGCAAAGGAGTTGACCCTTACATAGTAAGTTAGGCAGTTTAAATTCAATTGATGTGTTTGTACCCTTGTGTTATCCACACTTGGGACTATATAGTATGCACAAAACTTATAGATTTTTTTTCAAACCCCACTTATCATGGAATTTCATGCTAAATGTCGAGTGTTCCTCACTCTAAGTTTGTTCTATGTACCAATGCTTGAGAGACAGAGGGGGGGGGGGCATAAAAACTCTACCTACACCTATACTTTAATTTTTGGATTAACACTTAATTCCTCATAAGCATTGGTATATCAATGGAAAATTTGGTTGAATTTATGCACACTCATGTCAGTTATAGGGATAGCATGAGCCATTTGGGCTACTTCTATTTTATTTGATTTACATGTGTGTTTTAAAGACTATAAACTATTTGTTTATTCATTAAAAAATGAGTTATAAACCAAATCACATATTTTCACACCACTCTAACCTAAGAGGTGTTATTCTATCTATTTAGTGTTACACTTTTGCCTTAAACATTTCATTCCAAAAAATTTGTGTGCATGTGTCACTTGTTTAAATGGGGCATTATTATGCTTCCCATTTTTTCCCAAGTATTTTCCTTTGAGTTTTGAAACAAAAACTATTGTCATACCTTTTGACCAAAGTGATGTCATTACATTTCTCTTGTTATTTCAAAAACATTGCCTTGTGTCAAACTGATTTTGAAACCATGTATGTTTTTTGTCTACAATTGATGTCATTATTTTGTCCATTTGGGTCTAGGATGTTATCCATTTAAGTAATCTAATTATTTTAAATCAAGTTCCAAATTTGTCTTACAAAGTTTATATTCAAAATTGATCATTCTACACCTATGCCTTACTTAATTTTAGTTGGGGTGTTTACCTTTTACCTTTGAATTGTACAACTTGGACTAAATTCCTTGCTTGCTTTGAAGACCCTTTTTCCTAGATATAGAAATTGGTCTATTTTATGTGTGCTTCAAGTCAAATTTATTGCTTTAAACTAAGGTTTAAACTATCTTTTCAAGTATAATCTTAAGCACAATTAGTTTACATTGGATCCTTACTTATCACTTGGGCTTGAATGCTTTACTCATTGTGCTTACTTTGATTACTTGAGATTAAATTTCCCAATTAGTTTGGATGCCTAAATAGACTTAATGTCTTATACCAAAGTCAAGTTTTTTTAGAATCCATGTGCCTATATTGAGTCAAAGTGTTTCAAATTGTTTTAGAGTTATATTAATTGCCTTATAGCTCTTATCTTGACCTAGTTTGTTTCAAAATATAGGTTTATGCCTTGTTTCCAAAGACTTAGAATTTACCTTAGTTTTTAAATTTCATTTGTACCTTTAAAGTATAACTTTATGACTTATTTCCAAAGACCTAGCATTTGCCTTAATTTTTAAATTTTTATTAATACCTTTGAAGTCAAGCTTTGTGCCTTGTTTCCAAAGATAGAGCATTTGCCTTAGTTTTTATTTTTCATTCATACCTTTTAAGTCTATCTTTGTGCCTTGTTTCTAAAGAACTAGCATTTCCATAATTTTTAAAATTTTCATTCATACCTTTTGAGTCTAGCTTTGTGCCTTGTTTCCAAAGACCTAGCATCATTTTCATTTTAGACCTAGAATAGATTTGTTCAAAACACTTTTCCAAAACTAGGATTTAAATTTGCCATTCATTTGAACATTTGTGTGCAAAAACTTAAACCTTGGAGATATTTGAGACCAAGGTTTTCATTGAAAATTTTAGAGAAGAGCTCCATTATAGGCTAAGTTTAAACCACTCATAATAATATACTAAATTTTCCATTTATACCAAGTTTCTAGACATACCAAACATCAACCAATTCTTTTAGATTATGTTTCAATAGTTTTTATGAACTCCGAACTTTTTATTTGTGATATGTTAGTCATGGGTTTGGATATGCCTCGCTACACATGTAATAGAACCATTTATAATCTGGATTACAAAAATGTAGTCACAAATGATGCCTTTGTTCAAGACCTATATTTGAGATGGATCCATATCCTCACACTACTCAATATGTGGAATAATGACAAGATCCATTATCACAGTACCTTGTTAATAGACCTCCTTATCTAGGCCAAGAGCAATAATAGACAACTCAATACCTTGCTAGTGTGTCATCTATCAAGAAAATCCATTAATAGCCTTACTACGTTACCATGCCATCAACCTATGATACATATTTGTTTGATTGTAACTTGATTGAAAAAAATGATGAGGTTTAAGTTAGAGCTATAGAGGTAGGGGCCAAGTCTTCATAATGCTTCCACCATGAATACCTACCTAGTCTAGTTAGAGTGCCTAGAAATGTACCTTATACCCAAACTCTCAAACATGCCTCTACTATTTACCCTCAAGCACTCATGCTGATGTCATACCAAGATCCAAATATGATTATAAATGGGAAGGGCCCCATAATAGATCAATTTGTGAAAGTGTAACAAGCATATCAACTTTATCTTAATCTAGCGTAGAATTTCAACACTATGGCCATATTGAATGCTCCACTTATAAAATTAACTACCTCAATAGGGGTGCTTGTTGATTCATTATGTCATGATAATCTAGGTATGCACCCATTTTACCAAATTAATTTATTAGGAGAAACATTTAATTTCCCATTCATTGAGGAAGTAACTATATCCTCTACTTAGGACCATGTGCCAAATATAATGGATAACACACAAGTGTCTTCCAATTCAAGCCAAGGTGGGGTAAATACACCACCAAATAATTCACAACAAAAAGTACCTCTTAAAAATACCATGAGCGGTTCAAAATAATAGAGGTTAGGAATGCCTAGTTCCCAACCATAGTAGGTTACTCCCACTCCTCAACTAGTTGCTTCTTCAAGCACAAAATAATAGGGGATAAGTAATAATGTGCTAACCAATGTTTTACCTCAAAAAGCAATGGATTTTATCCTTTTTCAATAGGTGATGGATAATATTCCATGACCATAGACATAGACTAATTTAACACCTTCACATAGGTAGAAAACTATGCAACCTCAATAGGTTGTAACAAATTTTCTACCTCAAAAGGTAACAATGAATATACCTCAACAGCCATAGACTAATAAACCTCAATAATCATAGTGTTATCTAATCAACAATGTATTCTTATTGCTCAATAATAAATCCCAAACACCTAGTAAGCATCTAGTTCATAATAGGTGTTTGTTTAAAAAATAGGTGCCAATGTCCAATAAAGACCTATTAGGTAACCATTTCCTTTTACGCATCATGTGACACATATTCAAAGATAGGGCCTTAGTCAACAAAAAACACCATTTATTCAGTTAGGTTTGACTAGTTGGAAACAAGTCCCTACTCAAACTTAGCAGGCATAATACCTTCCATAAAGCCACATACTTACATCACAATCATAATTCCCTTAGACCCAAGGCCATATTTCAAATCCAAACTAAAATATTTACCAATAATGTATGTAATATCAATAACCTCATCCCAATATGTGAATGCATATTCTTAGTTGATTGCTCCATCAAACCAATGTTCCACAATATTCCATGCCTCCATTGTACCTTGTTAAAGTTAATCCACCTTTGATCACCCAACCCCAACCACAACTAAAAGTTCCATCAATTTTTTTAGCTCAAGAACTATAATAGATGAAGGATGCAATTTCAGCCATTCAAATGGGAAATAAACCAAGAAGTTCAAATTAGATGACATGTGCTCATACCTATTTAACATGGAGTATTTTTAGATACCATTTTCTATAGGTTATGAGCCACAAAATTTTAACAAGTAAAAGGGTAAAAGAGACCCAAGAAAGCATCTGCAAGAGTTTTTTGTTGATTGCCATCCAGTGGCTTATAGTGACATCTACTTGCTTTTTTTTCCTCGAAGTCTAGTTGGACAAGATTTGGAGTGGATTCTTAAATTACCAAATAATTTAGTATCTAACTTTAATGATCTATTAGATAAGTTTGTGAAACATTTATCCTAAAATATTAAACATGAGATTTGAGTCAGGCCAAGCAGAAAGTTGGTGAGAGCTTTGTGAGCTACTTATAAAGATGGAGAGTACTTGCTAGTTGCTTTTCCCATAACCTACTAGATAAATAATTGGTAATTATGTTTACCAATAATTTTCATAGAAAAATATATTATCATTTGGATCTTCAGTGTGCTCACACATTCAAGGAGATCATTAAGAAAGACATACAGATCGAAAAATTCCTTATCAATAAAGGGATTATTAAGTTATCTTCTTCAAACTAGAATCAAAGCTAAAAATAAAATTTAGGCTTGAGTTAGATCCTTTGTGTAATCCAAGAATAATCATCTACACCTAATTAGGCTAATAATTATTAAAAACCTAAGCCATATAATTAAAACAAGAATGTTTTAGGTAATGGAGTAACTGAGTTGCACTATGTTTCAAATAGTGCAAACACCATCTGCTTAGCTTGTGTCATAAATGTAACTTATTCCAAAAATGTAGCATATATAACAAGTTTAGACTATGCCTTAGCCTAGGTCATCTCTTCAAATTCTACAGGCACTGCCTTTACAAACCCCTCCTCTAAGAAGAAGACCCACTCCTAGAGTCTTTAACAACCTTGGTGAGCCTATTGAAGTAGTGTTTCAAAAATTAGCCACAACTAATATGATTAGTTGGGTGATTATAAAACACTTTTCTAAGGGAATATCTTATCCATATTGGTACAAAGAGTATGAATTCTATGAATACCATTGTGTTCATGGACATTCTATATGTTATTGTGTGTAGTTTAAGCACCTTATCAAGAATATGTTTTAAAATGGATAAATTCAGTTAGATAATAGAACATATACTTCCAATAAAAATATAGGTATCTACCAAAATCATTTTCCACAACATAACAATACCAATCAATAACAAAAACAATAAAGGCCTTAGCCACAAAAACAACCATAATGATAATAATATCAATAGCAACAATAACATTAACCAGTGAATGGAAGGAACCAAGGACAAAATGACCCCAAAAAACAATAGAATTACTACACAGTTTTAAATGACTACAATAAATTTATAGGTAATATTACATGAGGTCATGTATCTACCATTACCATCAATCCTAGACCATGTGCCAATAAACTAGGACTATTATCTAATAATGCCAATCAACATACAAATGCCAAAAATCCTTCCTTGACCCATGACCACATCCAAGTGAAAAAATAACCAAGGGTTACCATTTTAGGACCCTATTTTGATAACTTTTCATTGCCCCATGACTGCATCCAAGCACACTAGCAATCAAGAATTATCCTCTCTAGCCTATCTCCTTTATTTCCTAGTTATGATGATCTTGTATCCAATCCAAATTACACAATTGTAATTAAATGGTCTAAAATCACCAGCTAAGGCCCACAACCCCCTACCAATGAGTCAATCCAACCCAATATGCTGGTTAAGAACAAGCCAATTACCACTATTAAGGAAAAATGTATGACATTGTAGAAAAACTCCAAATTTCACCCACACAAATATCCATTTTGGATTTTTTGAGTATGTCTACCATCTAAAATAATATCCTTATATAAATCCTAGGCCAATCCCAGGTTCCAAATGACATTACACTAGACAAATTTCAAGCTTGGTTGGACACCTAGCCCTAGTCCAATAGTTAACCTTTGACCAAAGTGATATGTCATCTCTTGGCCCTCTCCATAATAACCCATTATATATTGAAGTTATCATCACATGACACAAAGTTAAATGTGTCATCATATATAATGAACTAGGCATAAATATTGTGTCTCTAAACATAATCACCCATCTAGGATATACAATAGTTGACCTTCAACTAGATACCATTACTAACAAGTCTTATGATAATGAAGAGCAGGAATCACAAGAAACCATAAGTTTGTTAGTGATTGCTAGGCCTTTGACCCATGATACACTTTGCCATGTGTTATACCTAGATTTATCATACAATTTGATTTTGGGTAGACTATGGATACATGAAATTTGTGTAGCCCCTTCAACATTGAACCAATGTATCAAGTTTCCTTACTTAGGGATGGAGGTAACTATCCATGGGGATTTATATCCATATGAACACCACAACATTTGGAGGTCGAATATGAAAGTCATAATTACCATTTTTGTCTAGATACAATACCAAATAAGGACAAAGACAAAGAGATACTTGTTGAATTGCTAGAGGCCAATTGAATAAAACATGATATCCTTGCTTCATATTCACATTCCCCTCCTATTGAAATGTCTAATCATTTCACCATTTCAGACAATGGTCCAAGAGATTATTTTACCCATGACACATTACACATATCCAACATTCAACTCTTGCTCTCAAGTAAGGTAAATAATGGTTGTTTTGTCTTCTATTAATAATTACTTATATTCTTCTCTTGCTTCTTGAGTGTCTAGGCTAGAGGTGTTAGTTTTATTAGTGTGTTTTTGTTTGGTTTTAATCATACTAACACAATAATAATCTCCCCTCTTTGATTCCTATTGATCATAGATTCTATATGGACATTATATAATAGTAAAATTTCATTCTAGGAGGAGAATTTAACTTCACAATGAAAAAAGTGAAATATTGGGGATGAAGGGGAAAGGAGATGAGCTAGATAATGTATTAATACACCATTTTGAAGAAGAAAATATTTGTGATGTTGAGCATGTGAAGTTGTCTCCAACATAGAGGAATAATATATTTTATGATGAAGGGATATCCAAAAGGTTGTATTTTTCTGGTTGAAAATATTATGTTGGAGGCCACTAAACTAAGATTACATGTGTGATTTAATGGTGTATTTGATCACTCTCCTAATTTTATTCATTTTGAAAAGTAGAACTTAAAACCTTTGGGTCCTTTTAACTTCAATCCTTTTTGGTTATAGGATGAGTAATTCATAAATTTGATTAAGAATGAATGGGAACATGTTAGGGAAGATCTTGAAGGTAGTGTTATGTACCAATTCAATGCATCATTGAAAAATATTTAAAAACATTGTGTGAAATGGAAAAGAGTCAAGTTTAACAATTCAAAATAGGATATTGCAGTAGTGAAAAACCATATATCTAAAATTTATAATAAAAATACCAGTGGGGTTTTTTATTGAAGATGAAATTCTCATGCTTAAGATATTGAAAGATTATAAAAATGCACTAATGTGTTCAGAAAGTGCCAATTGAAGACAAAAATTTAGGCTACATGATTAGATCAAGGGGATGAAAAAAATCCACAATTATCCCAGCATGAGGAAAAAAAGAATACTATGTGGGATATCCAAGGAGCAAATAAAATCGAAGTTTCAAGATTTAAAGGAATTTAAGAGGATAGAACTGTTCATTTTTTCAATCTCTTTTGAAGATCTCACTAGTTCTAATATTGCTAAAATAGTGAAAATTTATTCTTTTTTCCTGATGTTTATTGAAGCTAATCAAAATGATCATTTGATGGAGCTAGTGTCAAAGTAAGAATCAAAGGTAGTGGTCCAATCCTTAAAAAATGATAGAACCATAGTTATATATGGTTCTCCAATTGATTTATATCAAGGCTTATTTGAGTTAATTTAAAATGATTTACTAGTAGTGGTGGAGGATTCAAGAAGAACTGGGAAAGTCTTGGGTACTTTTAACACTTCCATTATTTATTTGATACCCAAAAAATATGGTCCAACTCTATCCTTATGTAAATTTATATAAAATATTATTTAAAATATAATTTCTATGAGGATAAACCCAATCTTATAAGAGATAAATTAGTTTGGATTCTTAAATGGTAGGAAAATCTAAGATGTTGTGGGAGTTTCACATGAAGCCTTACACACTATCAAAACTGAGAGGTTGCCTTCATTATTCATCAAGTTGGACCTATCAAAATAGTTTGATATATTTTCATAGCTGTATTTGAGACTTATTATTATTCATGTGGAGATTCTACCTTCCTATGGTCAATTGGATAGAGGGATGCCTTAATTATGTGTCTTTTTCTATACTCATCAATGGATTCACTTATTTTTTTATTTAAGCATAATATCAGGCTTAGGTAGGGGATTTCCTTTGCCACCCATCCTATTATTACTACTAGGAAAAGAGATAAATAAGTACTTGATCCACTTGAGGAGTTTAGAAGGTTTAAAAAGCATCAAAATTGGCAATCAAACATCTCTTTTTCATCTACTTTTTTTTTATGATGTTATTTTATTTGAGAATAGATCCATAAGGGATTCCAATTTATATAAAAAGGTTCTTGAAATATATATGAATGATACTAGAATGAAATCAAATTTTAAAAATATTCTTTAGTATTTAGTGGGATTTTAGAGGGGTAGGGAAGGGCTCTCAACACCATTCTTCAGTTCTAAAAAATCCCCTTTCAAAGAAGAGTTAAAGTATGTGGGATTCAATATTAAGGCTAATTATTATGGTTACAATGAATCAATTTGGATTCATACCAAAATTGAGAAAAATATTTAGATTTGTATTCATAAGTAGTTATATCTTGGGGTAAGGCTCATCCTCATTAAATAAGTGCTTTGGGCAATTCCTGTCTATTAACCTTCGATGGCCTATATTCAACTAGAAAATTAAAAAAATATTATAAGGAAAAGCTTCAATTTCATATTGGAGAGATAATAAGGACAAGGATAAAATGGATTTTGTGAAATATAAAAATATTTATAAACCTAAACCTCTAAGGGTTGGGGTCTTAATAATATACTCAGTTTTGGACATGCCCTTGCTCCCAAAAGACATTGGAGACTTTTTAAATTGGATGGATTGTGTCATAGAATCATGAGGCATAAATACATAGAAACATTTTATATTAAGGATTGGATTAGGAGGGAACAGAAACCATACCCAAGTTTGTTATATCTTTTGGAAAACATTTAATTTAACATTTCATATGATTGGGTCTTAACTAGTTCAGAAGATTTTTGATGATATGGGAGTCTAGGATTGGGTTATACCCTTGAATTAGAGTCAAAGGGATATTTTAACTCTATGTTGAGATATTATAAATACAATCCATGATCAAAATATTCACCTTCTAAGTGATGCCTTCACTTATATAAAAACAAATCTTTGGAGGGAAGTCTAGAAGCCTACTAAGGATTTTTGCTGGTTGGAAACTTAGATTTTGAGTGGTATTCTTAAATTTATCCATTAATTGGTAGTGTTATCAAAATTAGGAAAGGATATGACATAATTTCTTGGTATATACACTCAACAACTAGAATGTAAGTTTTTAATGTGGGATATTATTTTATTATTGTAGAGGAAGTTGGAGCTGTAGAGGAATGGTGGTGGAAAAAGTGTGGAAGCTTACTAGGGCCCTTAAGACCAAACATTTTTTGTCTAGCCATTTATAAATGGTTTAAAATTGGGATGTTTTTTGAAATAATGCATGTAAAGGTACCAAAATTTATTTCTCTAAAGGGAGCATGAAGAAACTATTTATATTCTTTTGGTTTTCTCCCACTTCACCATAGAAGTGTGAATACCAGCTAGGAATTTATTATTGGTTCTTGGATCTTAGGGAGGTGGTTTTTTATCTCGAGCCTTTCAAAACTAGTATGTGGAGGCTTAGGTTAGGGACTTCAGTACTTTCCTAGTGGCTATAAGTGGTCTATTTGGAGAATTAGGAATAAGATACTATTTTAGTGAGCTTACAGATCTTCAATACAAGTTTTTATACAGTAAAATTTTCTATGAGGACTATAAATTAGTGAAAAAGGAGAAACCATAAGTCATTTTATTAAGGAGTTGATTCATGAATCCATGCCTTGGTGTTTTTTTGATGGAGGCTCCAAATATGATATAGGGTGATGTGGAGTTGGGGGCATAATTTATCTCTCCTCTGCTCATTTAATCTCTTTTATTATGGGTAGGGAGAATGATACAAATAATTAGGAAGAACTTTTAGTACTCTTTGCACTTCTTGGAATTTCCATTGGGAAGAAGGTAATCAACTTACAAGTGTATGTGGACTCTAAACTCATTATGGATTAGTTGTTTGATGTGACCAATTTTCATAATTTGGAACTTCAAGTGACCATGGATTAGGTGTAGGATATGAAAGGTTCTTTTACCTTAAAAATTTTCAAGCATGTATTTTATGAAAAAAAATCATTGTGGATTGTATCTCAAAAGATGGGTTTTTATTGGAGGCTAGCTAGATGAAAATTCAAGAGTCCAAGGAGGGGGATAACTCTGATCTTCCTCCATTATTCTTTCTCTAATATTTTATTGTAACTTTACTTTTTTAGTTTGTTTTTTGTATCGTTATCACCCTTTGGCTAGTGGGGTACTGCTATTGTTTTATATCCTTGCATGATGTTTTTGGTTATGGGTTGGGTACTTATTCAATTAGTGTTTCTAGTTATAGCATCTTTATAGGTCCATAGGGGATATTAGATCTTATTTTGGTTTAAAATGTAATTTAAAACTTTTAATATATGAAATAAATACATTACATGTTTTTATCTATAAAAAAAATATGGCATGGGAGACCCAAAACAAAAGTCAAAAGAACCCCAGCTTAAGCTTATACAATGTATGTTTTTTAGGCCCTATAATTTTACAATATATGTTTCTAATAAATTTTCTAAAACCCAAAAAAATAATAGGGGATGATAAATAAAGAGGAGAGTGGAAACAAGGAGGAAAAAGGCCAATAACATCTAGGAACATAATGAAAATGCACCAATAAAATCATTGTCTAAATCAATGATTAAAAAACACAAAAGTACCCTAGTATAAAATAATTTTATGGTTAATAACTATCATTATATGAAAAATAGGTGTCTACATAATGTAAACACCTTAGTTTCACTTATTGGCACTTTTATCTTACATGAATAATTGACACGCTAATCTCCCTTAGTGTATGTCCTAAGGAGTACACATGGTGATCCATATGGTGGTGCCTAAGCCTAGTTTTGTATTGGAGCAAGCCATAGTTGGAGACAAGTTATGGATGGTAGAATTCAAAAGTAATGATTGACATAATAATCTATAGAAACATATTAGAGATAAGTAAAATACTGATATTCAAAAATGCATCTTATTTTCAAAATGTAAAAATAGGGAAGTACAAATGTGTACATTAAGAAAATAAGGCTAAGAGCATAGATTATTGCATAAAAATGGGAATATGTCCTTAATAATTTCATTTAATGATATAAATATATGTGTTTTGATTCTAGAACAAGTTGATAAATATCCTATCTTGTATGCAGTGATATCTAAACTCTATGGTAGATAGATGTACAAATTGAAATATAACTAGCAATATGAGATTAAAAGAATACAATATATTACATGGAGAGTTTATCCATTATAGTGGTTATACTACACACACATATAAAAATTACACAATAACAATAATTTAAAAAAAATAGTTACGAGTCATTCCATTTCCATGATCAAGTGATAGTTGTGACCTGACATGTGACATGTTATAGAAATGGTCTAACTTGGCATATGTGTGGAATATGCCATCTAAAATGTCACTTGGTAACAAATTAATGACAAGCAAGTGATGATGGGTAACAACCCTAATG